>JANAVB010039017.1:8208762-8536262 GCA_029216955.1 Iris pallida
TAGTGTAAAGACCATAGAAAGTTAGTTTGAGTATTGTGTCATCCCACATTGGTCTCCTATGCTAAAGTAACCATTTGGCTAGGTGTCGAGTTAGAAAGTCGTGTTGCACCACTAGTGTCTTAGTGTTTAACTTAGTGTAAAAACTAAGTTTATGTATTTATTTCTACAGTGACGAGTTACCAGGCATCTATAGCATTTTTATCGCTGCTTTGCTTTCCTAAAGGCAAGTACTTTCTACAAACTTTACATAATGCTATAACAATAAACTGTGATTTACCAACCATGTTAAATGCTGATCCTTGGGGTAGCAAGTTAAAAATTTACATGTTGTATTACTTTCAGTCTCTGCCATGTTTAGGACAGTTTTTGTATCTCTCACATGTTTAAATAACGGGTTAAGGGGAAACTGTTAGTAGTGTATGTGAACATGACCCCCTTCTTCGTATGTATTTACCGCGCACGGTAACATTCTATATGTAACTTTGCCGTAGGTTCTGATCTCGCGTTTGTGTATGGATATACACCGATGTCGTTCGTGCACGTATGTGCATGCCAGAAAAACTTGATATGTGTCACTGTACATCCTATTCACCTATTGACCGATTCACGTACATACTACGGTTTTAAACTTTTAAACTATATGTTGTCATTTCTAAAAAGAACCAATTAAACCATGATATGCCTTGATTCCAGTTTATTACATTCCTGTTCATGCTTCGTATATTTAGTTTGCTAGAATCAGTACTTGCTCTCGTTCTGACAGGATAACGTTGTAGGTATTCTTACTGAGGAGGAGTTGCTTTGTGACCCATATTATGGAGTTACTGTCGAGGACCAGGCTTTGCCTTACGAGGATGGACCTGCAGGAAACCTCGTCTAGTTTGTGTAGTTGCTCGGAATATTTAGTGTAGTCATGTATTAGACTACGTATTTTGTAACTGGACCTGTGTCCAGTTTTATATTTCAGACTTATACTTGGACTTATTATTATATAAGATGACTTTTGTGTTTGGAGCATTTATGACTCTTCTTCACTTATAGAACTGTTAGCACATTTAGTCTTATCTTGTTATCTCTAGAACAGCTTACTGCGCTTTATCTCAAGCGTAGGCTGGACATGACTCGGCCCGGCCCAACAATTTGGGTAGCGGATCTTGACACATATAGAAAGAAAGTCCGCCAACTGGGCTTCTTTAGACATAGGTCTATAACCTTATCTAAGGTAACTCTTGATCGGAGTACCTGCCTTGAAGGGGAACGAATCCTCGTCCAGCATATTGTCGACGTGTTTGTATTTCTCTATCAGTTTCTGAACATCGCTGTCGCTGAGTGGCTGGAAGAAACGAGGATCGCAAGCTTGAGTTTCAAATATCTTGTCTTCATAGACGTGGCCCAAGAACTAATATGGTATCCACTTGGATGTGTAGCATGTACCTACAGTGGCACTCTTGTAGTATAGGGAGCATATCTTATAGTGACACAAGAGCTCCTCGAACACAGCTACCATTTCAGGATTCTCTGTTAACAAGATATTCAGTTCTTCGTTTGTAGGTACGTACTCCTCATACTGGTTGTTAACCATTGGCAGATGGGAAAGGAACTTCATCTCGTGAAGTGCAAAGCCAATCTCCCCGTGAGGAGTCATGAATGTACCAATCTTATCCTTGTACCTTTCTACCAGAGCCAAAAATATATGGGCATTCGGACGGAAGCCATAAACCATAGCCCAGACTGCTTCATAAAGACCTATCTCAAGAAGCTTGTCCTTAAATTGGTCCAAGACCCAATTAACCAAGCAACTCCAGTGTTTTATATCTGGGTTCACTAGGCCTGTCAATCTCATGGTCTGATCCGGGTATCTTCCCTCAGCTTTTGTAAATTTGTTCGCAAAGATTGGTACTCTAACTGGGAATAACATAGAGGAGTCTTCTGGAGGTACACAGCCAGGCATCAAACCCCTTAGATAGGAGCTGTACTTCTCTGAGTTGCTGTAGAATTGGTCTCTGTCTTGCAGACCCAGCCTAAAACAGATCCTCCCTACTCTTGCCTGTTGTATCAAAGTTATGTCCCATGCCATCTGGTGAGGGTAACTCAAAATTTTGTATCGAGACAGTGATAGGTATCTCGATATTTCAGTGAGGTACATAATTTTGCCCCCACTACACTGATAAACTCTACCTTCCTTCTTGGCCCTGGGTTGGGACGTCCTCATGATAACATCTTCGAACAAAAAACTGGTTTCTTGTTGACTATGTTATCCACACTCTTTAAAGGCTGTCCATTTATCAAACATAGTAGAGTGGTATTCTCTTGAGCAGTAAGTATAGCTTTCCTAGTTTCAGGAGGGTCATACTGTGGATATAACACATGTGACAGGGCTTCTTGGTACTCTGATACATTGAACGTTGAAGCGAATCTTTCAGCATTTGGGTCTTCTCTGAGTTTAACTATATAAAGGTGAGAAAACAGAAGTTAGTCTCAAAAAGTATCTGGTTCAATAAAACAGAATATATGACATCACAGGTTGCGTAACCCTTATGTTGCGCGACATTTTGTATTGCGCCACATCTATGTTTCGCATTATATCAGGTTGCGCCACATCTGTGTTGCATGACATTTCTGTCGAAATAAACACTTGTGTGGTGCAATATCTCAAGTTGTGCCAAATTGATTTCACAGAATAAAAAAAGCACAACTCTCGAAATATTGCGCAACACTGTTCATAAAACGAACACAGTGTGGATAGCAACCAAGCCCTAAAAAGGGTGGCACAAGTCATGAAGTGCGCCTAACCCTAAAAAGAGAAGGCACACGTTGTCCAAATTAAATAAAAACCCTAAAAAGGCTTGATTGATGCTCGATTCGTTGTCAAATATTCACCTTCCATTGCTGGGTTAGCTGTTTCTCGTCGTGATAAATGAGGAGCGTACTGAGGCGCGCACGTGGATGGAGCATGAGATGAAGGCTCGGCGACTTTATTTCCCTTCTCGACGGTAGATCACTTAGATGCCATCGACAAATTAGTGAGAAGTTCGGAAAGAGGGGTTTTAGAAAAGATCGACTGTGGTAAAGAGGGGAAAGCTTAGAAGTGTACGGCTATTTATGGCCCAAATAATAAAACTGATTGCACAACTTGCGCTCAAAAAGTAGAGTCAAGTGAAACAAGCGTGACCTATGACATAATATGCATAATTCAAAGTATTTCAAAATTTTAAAGTATTTCAAAATTCAAAAACTTTAAAGGGGGTCTTGTAGAGGCTAAAAATCAAGTTGTACCACTCAAATGAAAGTTAGAACATCAAGTTGCGACACATTATCAACTTGTGCCACCATCAAGTTGTGCCACATTATCAACTTGCGCCACTATCAGGTTTCGTCAGAGCCAGGATGCGCGAGTGCCACGTAGAAGTCCCCTTGAGAAACTATAATGGCCATCATCATTACCTGACAGCTGACAATACGAAAATCGAAGGAAATCTGTTCGAATCCCGCGCAATATGGTGCTCGAGAAGATCTTGTCAGTTATTGATGACAACTAGTAGCTCGTACAGTGTATCAAGGTGCACGATGTTATTAATAAAATATAAAGAATACTTAGAATGTAGCGCAAGTTGCTGAGTTACGCTCACGTACAACCCGACCAAGTTGGCACAGCATGATCAAACTAATGTCCGGAAGCAGAAAGATGTGGCACGCATGTCACTAATCTCGTAGAACGTGTCTACTATACTGCCTACAACCACGTGCATCTCATTCAAATGATGCCATGTGTCTTCAGCATTTGGTATAACCGCTCGTGCAAGTGAACAGAGTCGCGCAACCTAAGGCGTGCACAACCCAGAATAACTGCTAAATAGTTATTTCAAGAACTCTATAAATAGAGTTTCAAATCAGTTCCAAGGCATCACTAATGATCATACTCTACTGACAAAGTGTTGTTGCATCTTCTAATGGCTTGTGTTTTCGATATCACATCTTCCAAAGTATAAAGTGATCGTCTTTTGATCAGATTCCTATAGTTGTACTTCCTAGAAATCAAATTGTACTATTGTACCCTTTTCATAGTTTGTAATCAAACTTTTGTTTTTACAAACAATACCATAGTTGACTCTCATCACTCTTGGACATTAAGCATCTACCTGCTTTGTTAGCATCTTCTAACAAATAAAAAAACATATATATTGTCTTCCCTGATACCTTTAAGATAGTACTACCAGTTGAGCTATCAACTATAGTACACTTGTCTTTGACGAAGTTAATACCATAACCATGGTAAGCTAAATGGCTTATGCTGAGCAGAATATGTTTTAACTCGGTAACTAGACAAACATCTTTAATCACAGGGTATGGGGCCTTACCAATATTGCCGATACCAATTATGTACCCTTTAAGATTATTACCGAAGGAAACGTATCCTTGTTTCTTCTTCGATAGTGTTACGAATAATGAAGCGTCACCGGTCATGTGCCATGAGCAACCGCTGTTGAAGATCCATTTCTTTCTAGCATGTGAAGGGTGTTTCACAGACAAAAGAATTTGTAGATGAAAACTTTGGTACCCATTTCTTTAGGGTCTTGGAATATTAGTTTTCAAAATCCATGCACATCTTTAAATCAACAAACTTTCTAACTCTACATGCAAAAGAGATATGACCAATAGTGCCACAATAGTGACATCTAGCATGTTGAGTGTTGAATGCAGTGTATTGTGTATGATCGGTAGGTCTTGATTTTCTAGTATAAAAGAATGCATGCCTATTAGTCTTCTTGGGCAATGGTTTGGTTTGGTTTGGTCTGACAGTGTTGGATTTGAAAGTGTTCCGATGTTTCAGTAAGTGACACATGTTAGGATAGGAAGCAACAACTTTAGGCTGTTTTCTAACCTGATTTTCAACTTTTTGGAAGTGTCATACAATGTAGTATAATCAGCAGTAAGTGTATCATTCCTGATAAGTGGTTGCTGAAGACTCTTCTTTTCTTTGACTAGATCTTCCTTTAATTGGGGAATGGTCTTGTCCTTCTCTTCGGATAGTCTTGTGGTCTTGTGTAATAACAGTTTAATAGAAAAATGCTCACCTACCTCATTAGAATTATCACTGCTTCTAACCTCAGCTAGTAGGTCGGTAAGTCTTCCTATTTCACCTTTGTACTATTTGAGTACCTTTTTAGAGTTTTGGTATTTACTACGCAGTCTTCTGTAATTCCCTAAGAGGTCAGTAAAGGATTCACCTAATTCCTCAAAGGTAAAATCATTATAAGTATCAAACAAGGGGGTTAGTGGTTACCTGATCGTAAGCCATCAAGCATACATTTGCAGCGTCATCTGATTGTTCATCTTCAGAGTCGCTGGCTTCACTTTCATGCCATATGCTTGTATTGACATACCTTCTGGATGTATATTTCTTTAGGTAGCCTTTGTCATATTTGTTGCTTTTTCTGGTTGTTGATGATGTCGTTGGATAGTCCTTCTTCATATGTCCTTTCTTCTTACAGCCATAGCAAATATGATCTTTTTCGTTGTTGTTGCTGTTGTAGTCCTTTGTTCTTCTATTGAATCTCATGAACTTCTTAAACTTTCTTACCATGAGAGCTGGATCTTCAGAGTCAGAGTCACTGTCGTCGGAATTATCTTCGATAGTTCTTCTATGTTGAGCCTTGAAAGCGATCGACTTCTCTGACTTCTCCTTTGGTACAACATCTTCAAAGTCTTGAAGTTCTAGCTCGTGAGTGAGTAGCTTACCCATGAGTGTTTTAAGAGACATTGTTGAGATTTCGTTTCCTTCAATAATTACTGTAGCTTTTGGAATCTAATTCTTCGTGAGAGCTCGTAGAAGTTTGTGAATCTTCTCATGGTTACTGTACTCTTTGCCTAATTGTAACAGAGGATTTACAATATTCAGGAATCTCGTAAACATCTGAGTGACAAATTCGTTTGGCTTCATCTTGGACGCCTCATACTCCTGAGTAAGACTGCTGATCTTTGACTCCTTGACTTGCGTCGTTCCTTCGTGGGTTACTTCGAAAAGTTTTTACACTTCATTTGATGTTGTGCACTTTACAGTTGCCATGTGTTATACTGTGATCTATGTAACAGCTAAAATAATAAGAATGTAATTGCAATGTTACCTCGCTTTACTTGTATAACCCGCTCTGATACCAATTGTAGGAAAGAATCGTAAAACGCAATACTCTAGGGGGTGAATAGAGTAAGCAGCAAAAAATAGCTAATTAAAAAGTTAGCAACAAGATCACAGAGAATGTATATATCACAAGTAAATAAATGTAAAGGCAGAGATCAGAAAGCAAACGCAAAGACGGTGATGTATACTGGTTTTCCTCTTGTGAGAACTATTTCGGTCGGAAGAACCCTAGCTTCCAGTTGAATCCACTATGGGAAAATATCGTAAGTTTTCATACGAAGTCCTTGCAACTTCTACAAACGCGAGCTTTGATACGAAGTACTTGACCAACTTCAATTGTGAAGTGTCTTTCTTCAATCAAGCCTCTGATTACAATCACTCCGAAGCTTCTAGACCGTACCTCACTGGCAAATCGACTAGAGAATTGTAACTGTCTTGGGATTTGAAAATGAAAGCTTAGAACACTTTGGAACACGTTTATGCTTAGAGAGAAGAGATGAGAAAGTGAATGAGTGAGTTAAAATAATTGAAATCCTTCTCTATTTATAGGTTTTCCAAAGTCAGAATTCTGACAGAATTCGGGCAGAATTCGGACAGAGTTCTATGAAAAAATCTCGGCAGTAGCCGTTGCATCCGTAACTACAGGAATACCAAGTTCAAAATCTAATGTACACTAGCCGAATTCTAGCTGAATTCTCCTAGGGTTGTTTTTGAATTTCTGGCCATTTTAAAAATAGATTTTGGGTTTTGGCTTTTAGAAAAACGTTTTAGGCAGTTAGGAGATTTTGTAAAATGGGCTATTTTTGATATTTTGAAAATGATTTTGGAGTAGCCTATTTGCCAGTACGACTCAGTTTACAATGTATTCCTAGACTCGATTAATGTGGAAATTATATTGCATATAGAAATACAGACTCATACGACAAAATTAGCTTCGATCTTGAACAAATAGGTAGCAGTTCTTTGGTAGTTGTCCAAGAGTCCAATTAGCCCATATATCGAGATAGAGTTTGATCAATTATTAAAATCCAGTTCGACCATGCCCAATGGACCAACATAAAATATAGAAGCTAACAAGAACAAACGAACAATATGACATGGTTCAGTCCATTGTTAGCAATTCGGCAAACGAAAAAAATTCGGGACAACAAAAGTACGAGTATAAATTAGCACAATGCAAATAAAATATGTTCAAAAAGTCAGTCAAATATTCAAAAATTGAAAGTATTGAGGTTAGAAACTTCACATTCTTAAATATGTTGTCAAATTTGATTAATTAAACAGGTTCCCACCATATTTTTTGTGCTCAAATTTTTAATAATTTATACGGAACATGTTTAAAACTTCGTATGCTTAAACTTTACATACTGATTTGAGTCTGTCAAAAGTATGCAAGTATTATACGTTTCTGAAAGATACAAAAAAAATTTGCGTATAATACGAGTTTTATTCGGGTGATTGCTAACAAGGGTTCATTCAAAATCTACATAATTCCACAAGGTAAGGGGAGAATATCTTTATTGAATTAAGAGAAACCTTACAAGAGTTAGGTTAACAATACTGTATCTCACAAACCTCCTTTATGAGATCTCCAACAAGTTTTTAACCTTCTTCTCTCTCAATTCTCTTGGGGTTTCCTTGAACAATCATGAACCAAGCCTAATTAACCTTAGTAACCTCCAAGCTCTACATATTAGGGTTATAAAAACCCTAATACAGCCCTCCTAAACTTTTCATAAGTTAGGAGCAATCAGTTGAACCTCATAAGTTTGGAACAATAAGTTAAACCCTAATATAGCCTTTTTCTGACCCATAAGTTTATGAGTATAGTGGCGTATGCTTAGTACAATTTTTAGCCTCAATTTGGTTTTAGATAATTCAGAAACAAAGCTGTATACCACCAATATACTGGTCTGTAGATGCTGTTATAGGTTTGCTCATTATAAAGAACTGTTTATTGTTTCTATTCTTCTCAAACTTCTTTGATCATCGAATTGTTCTGTCGTGCTCTGTATTTAAATACGAGCCATATTGCAATAATCTCCACCTTGGTTTGAGTTCAACATGACACCTTATGAAACTGTTGTCTCTACCTTCGAGCTTCTATAAACTTTAGCTTCTCATTCATATTCCCTTGCCTACTGCCACAATTATTTTTACCGAAATTATAAACTGTCACAACCCTCCAATCGAAACCATGAGCCTTTCTTACAATTGAGTAATTGAACAAAATTCAAGGAGGGCATAACTTCTCTACAGGAATCACCTTTGTTAGTATATTCGTCGGATTACCTTTGTGTTGATCTTTATAAGATCAATCTCCTTATTGTACCACTTCCTTATCACGTGACGTCGTGCATTAATGTGTTGTCTGACTATGGTATACTTGATTCTTCACAAGATGAATCATGCTCTAATTGCAAAACAAAGGAATATCAAACCCGAACTTGCTAACTAAGCCTTTTAACTACAGGGCTTCTTCGATGCTTCTACTGTTGTAACCCCGCTTTTCCCAAATTAATAAAGCTAGTACATTTTTTCTAATACTAAAAATTTAATATTTTTAAATTATATTGTGATTTAAAATAGCACCATTATGATTTTTTAGGAAGAGGTAATATTTACTTAGTAGTTGTTTGGGATTAATATGGAAGGAGATTCTAGTAAATTTGGTCATATGGTTAGTATTTATTTAACCAAAGCTAACAATTAATCTAGAATGTTCTTTCCAACTAATCCTAATTTTTCTAGCTAACTTCCTTCCCAATTTGTAATAAATAATTTGTTTGGATAATAAAGAAATTCCTGTGGCAAATTTTTTTTTTTCTGAAATTTTCTAGCTAACAGCAGATTGTTGGGAGCAACTATTCAAATGTCTTTCCCATCCATCTCACTTTTTGTTCCCTTTCCCAAGTAAACTAACAAACTCTCAATCCCTATATAAACTCACCCCCTCTCACTTTTTATTACAAACATCCACAGAGTCTAGAGGCTCTGTTCTAAATCTCTTCTTCTTCCTCTTCCCAAATTCTACTGAACCAAACCCTAATTTTCGAAGCCACGATGATGTGTTCCCCAATCTCCACGATGAACGACCGCAGCGGCTCGGTGACTTCCTCATCGCAACATCTAAGCAATCTCCTCCTTGCAGCCTCTAGGCGACTGCTTCCCTGGCGGCGGCAATGGCGTCGACGTAAGGACTCCTCTCCGACGACTTCTATGATGGATTTGTGCTCCTCCACCATTCGTACGACCACCAATTTCACTAACGGTGACTCGACGATGTTCCTCCCATCATTGGCGCGTGAGAGGTCTCTTCTTCGACGGATCGGTGAATCAAACCTTGGCGTATGGTTCGTCACCATAGCTCATCGCTCATCATAGCTCATTATAGGTCTTCACCATAGCTCATCGCTCCGTCGCTGATCGACCAATTGTCTAGGTGAGTTGATACGAGCCCAAGTCAGTGAGCCCAAGCTTTAGTATCAGTTGC
Organism: Iris pallida; assembly: GCA_029216955.1. Taxonomy (NCBI): domain Eukaryota; kingdom Viridiplantae; phylum Streptophyta; class Magnoliopsida; order Asparagales; family Iridaceae; genus Iris; species Iris pallida. The sequence goes on from JANAVB010039017.1 coordinate 8,218,395, forward strand.
TCTTCTTTCTGTAGCAGGATATACTTTCCTTTTCTTTCCTACGACAGTTAGGCAGTTAGCCACCTTGCCACGTCATCCTACAGCTCATTCATTACAGAGCCAATCAGAGCCTGTCCATGATAGAGCAGAGGACACGTCAGCATAGTCAGGTGATAGTATAAATAAGCTGTAATGAAGAGAAGTAAGTATCAGAGAATTGTTACCAAATTTACATTCCTCTTTCGTTTCCTGCAAGTTTTCTTTACCATTGTATTTCTGTAAATTTTACTTCAATAAACCCTAAAAATTCTCCCAAATTCTCCTTTGATTCACTGGTTGTTGATAGAAAATGGCAACTAATGGTAGAAACTCTAGTCTCTATGTTCCACGAGCTCGAGATCCTACCAATTTGGTATCAGAGCCTTTGGATCCGGTTAGTGAAGGCAGCCATAAGGGAAGCTCGAGCCATGGCAGATTTGGAGGAGTTGTGTCTGATGGAAGACGAGACATCGATGAAGAACGGATCCTCTTGATCGAAGGCACCATGGGTGCTCTATCAGGTACTGTTCTGGATCTCTCTAGGAAATTCGATCAAATTGGTGGTCGATTTGGTAGACTTGGTAGATTTGGTAGACTCAACACCCAAGCAATACCATTCAATCCCCATAATAATAATAATAACAGGGGGCAGCCTACACACAGACTCAAATTACCTGAGTTTTATGGCACATGGGATGTTGAAGAGTGGTTAATGAGAGTAGATCATTACTTCAGTTTTTACAACACTCTACAGAATTAAGTTGTGCTCAGTCCAGCTTAAGAACATAGCAGCATATTGGTTGCACTGGGTCATGAAGATAAAAAATGGTGTCATGTTATGGCTGCCAGAGCATTAGGATAGAATTTGGTCCTTCAGAGTTCACTGACTTCCTAATTGATCTAAAATTGCTCAAGTAAGAGGGTGGAGTATAAGAGTACAATTCCCAGTTTCAAAAAATCTCATAGAGGGTACAGGGAATCCCTGAAACTGGCCTTATAAGCCACTACATTGGGGGTCTGAAGGAAAAAATCATGTATGAAATGCAGCTTGCCAATCCAAGGAGCTTACTAAATGCTATGCAGCTATCCAAATTACATGAGGCCAAGTTCTTAGCTCTTAAAAGAATTTACAAAGGAAGCTTCTACTCCAGTAAATATAATGTAGCAGCTAACCTATGGCTAGCCATCCCCAAGTTCCTCTAGAGTCAACTCAGAACAAGGGAAGAAGGCTACCACCAATACCTCAGTTCCAGAAAGACCCACAATATCCCCAACAGATATAGTAAGAACGAAAAAACTTGGGTTATGTTTCTTATATGAAGACACTTGATTCAAGGGCCATAAATGCAAAGAGAAAAGATTGTTCATGCGAATTACAGATGAAGAACAAGGGAAAGAGATGAACAGAGAGAAAGACCATACAATTCTAGGAGAAATTAATTTAGCAAAATTTTCCATCTCCTTACAAGCACAACCAGGTACAACTCAACACTCCACTATAAAATTAAGGGGTACTATACAAGGCAAACCAGTCATCATCTTGATTGACTTTGGCTCAACTCACAGTTTTGTGGATGAGCAGTTCAATGAGAGGCTAAAACTCCCTATCACTACTAATGAAGTTTTTGAAGTTTTAGTAGCTAATGGTGAAAAGTTGCAGAGTTGAAGGCTTGTGTACAGATGTGGTGATTGATTGCCAAGGGAAAAAGTTAAGGGCGAACTTACTCAAATTGCCTATTACAGGATGTCAAGTTGACTTAGGGGCAAATTAGCTTAGCATCGTGGGGGACATCTCTTGGAATTTCAGCAAGTTGACAATGAAGTTTGAGCACAATGGCTAGGAGCACACTCTTAGGGGTTTGAATGTTGACAGGAACAATTTGAATGAAGCTGACAGCAAGGATCTCAGGTAGAAATTCCAATTCTACATCATTCAGCTATGTTCTATGAAGAGTGCGCCTCTGCCTGTAGGTACAAATCCTACTCTTAAATCCTTATTGGATAGATTTAGTCACCTGTTTGAAGAGCCCACAAGTCTGCCACCCAAGAGGGATTTTGATCACAAGATCCCTTTGATTGCTGGAGCCTTACCAGTCTGCCAAAGACCCTACAAACACCCCTATGTACACAAGAATGAGATAGAGAAGCAGGTTACAGAGATGTTGACCAGTGGAATTATTAGGCCAAGTACTAGTTCCTACACTTCTCCTATTTTTTTAGTAAAAAAATCAGATGGGTCTTGGAGAATGTGCATAGATTATAGGGCTTTGAATCAAAACACAGTGAAGGATAAATTTCCTATTCCATTCATAGATGAGTTGTTTGATGAACTCTATGGAGCCCAAATCTTCTCCAAATTGGACTTAAGATTTGGATATCACCAGGTCAGAGTAGCTGAGGAAGACATTTCTAAAACAGTTTTTCGAACACATGAAGGGTACTCTGAGTTCCTTGTGATGCCCTTTAGGCTCACAAATGTACCCTCCACCTTCTAGTCAATGATGAACACCTTATTCAAAGACTATACGAGGAAGTTTGTTCTTATTTTTTGATGATATCTTGGTTTACAGTAGCAACCTTGAAGAGCATTTAGTCCATCTGAAAAATGTGTTTTGCAGGCTTTCAGAAAACAACCTGAAAATTAATAAAGCAAGTGCCAATTTGCCTTGGAGAGAGTTGGGTATTTGGGGCATGTTATATCACAGGAAGGTATCCAGGTGGACACAACAAAGACTGAGGCAGTAGAGCAGTAGCCTGTACCTACTATAATTAAAGGGTTAAGGGGCTTCTTAGGTCTCACTAGCTACTATAGGAGGTTTATTCAGGGATATGGGACCATAGCTAAACCCCTGACTGATTTGCTCAAGAAGAATGCCTTTCAGTGGAGTGATGCAACTCAATATGCCTTCCAACAGTTGAAGCTGGCCTTGACTAGACCTCCAGTTCTTCGAATGCTCAAATTTTCTGAAATCTTTGTGCTTGAATGTGATGCATCATGTGAAGGAATAGGTGTTGTCCTAATGCAAGGGGGAAAACCCATAGCTTTTTTAAGCCAGGGTCTGAAAGGAAAAAACAAGTCTTATCTGCATATGAAACAGAGATGTTAGCTATCCTTTTGGCCATCCAAAAGTGGAGTCAATATTTATGGGACAGGGAATTCATTATTAAAACTGATCACCAGTCTCTCAAATACCTCCTGGAGCAGAAGATGTGCACAAAATCTCAACACAAGTGGCTAGCTAACTTACAAGGGTATAACTATAGAGTTGAATACAAAAAGGGGAGGGAAAATATTGCTGCAGACAGCCTACCAATAAGGATACACTTCCTTAAATGCTGTCACTATGATCACTGCTGATTGGTTAACTCAGTTTCAGGAACAAATGAAGCAGTCAGATTGCCATGTAGAGCAATTGGACAAGTGGGAGCATGAAAAATTGAACCCTACTAAATATTCTATGAGACAAGGGCTTCTCTACTACAAAATAGAGTTCCCAAGTCACATTTTGTGGCTACTATACTCAAGGAACACCATGACCATGTACAGGCAGGTCACTCAGGGGTAACAAAAAACCTACACAGATTAAAAAAATGCTGCTATTGGAAAGTAATGAAGACTTCTGTCAAAAGTTACATCAAAGCTTGTGGTGTTTGTCAACAAAACAAGTGTGAGAACACATCCCCAGCTGACCTACTACAACCTTTACCCATCCTTGATGAATCTGGAAGGATATCTCTATGGATTTCATAGAGGGGTTACCTACTAGCTACCAAAAATTAACTATAATGGTTGTGGTTGATAGGTTAACAAAGTATGTCCACTTGTTTTCTCTATCTCACCCATATACAGCTGCTATGGTGGCCCATGTATTCATTGAGGGTGTGTTTAAACTCCATGGAGTGCCCAAACCAATAGTTTGTGACAGAGACCCAGTTTTCACTAGCCAGTTTTGGCAAGAGTTCTTTAAAGCACAAGGGACTCAGTTGAGGTATAGCACTGCCTACCACCCCCAAACAGATGGACAAACAGAGGTCACCAATAGGTGCATTGAGGCTTGTTTGAGATGTTTCTGTGGGCACAAACCACAAGAGTGGAGTAAATTCCTACCTTGGGCTGAGTTTTGGTTCAATACGAACTGGCATTCTTCCACCCAAGTAACTCCTTTTTAAGCTATTTATGATAGGCCTCCTCCACGCATTCTAACCTACATTCCTGACCCTCCACAGGACAAAATTATAGAAGAGGCTCTAAACTCCAGAGACAATGCCTTACAACTGCTCAAAGATAATCTACACTTGGCTCAAGACAGGATGAAGAAGTTGGCTGACACTAAGAGAATTGACAGGGAGTTTGAGGTTGGGGACTGGGTTTTTCTCAAGTTACAACCCTACAGACAAGTCTAAGTTGGATAAAAAAGACCTCAGACGTTATCCCCTAAATACTTTGGACCCTATGAAGTTTTAGCTAAGATAGGTGTAGTGGCCTACAAGTTCTCTCTTCCGGAAGGTTCTCAAATTCATCCAGTATTCCATGTCACCCAACTTAAGAAGAAGATAAGTGACAGCAGGGAGGTTCAAACTGGGGTTCCTACTCAAATGGAAGGCTTAATTCTAGAACCTAACCTGGTTCTAGAAAGGAGGTTGGTTAAGAAGGACAACAGATCTTCTGTCGATCTCTTAGTACAGTGGAAACAATCAGACAAAGAGCATGCTCTGTGGATTCCATACGAGCACTTCATCAAATCCTATCCTCACTTTGACCTTGAGATAAGGTCAGTTTAAGGGGGAGGGAGTTGATAAGAGCCCGAGTCAGTGAGCCCAAGCTTTAGTATCAGTTGCTCTTTTTTTGCAGCAGGATATACTTTTCTTTCCTTTTCTACGATAGTTAGGCAGTTAGCCACCTTGCCACGTCATCCTACAACTCATTCATTGCAAAGCCAATCAGAGCCTGTCTATGACAGACCAGAGGATACGTCAGCATAGTCAGGTGATAGTATAAATAAGCTATAATGAAGAGAAGTAAGTATCAGAGAATTGTTACCAAATTTATATTCCTCTTTTATTTCCTGTAAGTTTTCTTTACCATTGTATTTCTGCAAATTTTACTTCAATAAATCCTAAACATTCTCCCAAATTCTCCTTTGATTTCACTGGTTGTTGATAGGAAATGGCAACTCATGGTAGAAACTTTAGTCTCTATATTCCAGGAGCTTGAGATCCTACCATGAGTTCTGAATCTGTTTGATTTATTTTCTACATTCAATTGGTCAATTTTTGATTGGTTTATCTTTCAATTTTGCTGGGTGAGTGATGACCGGTTTTGCTAGCAACAAATCGGTTTGAAGTGTAGGATCGGGAATCACGTTGATCGATCCGATCAAGGAACGGTTTGGGATCTGAATTACTTGTAAGTTTTGGATTCAAATCCTTTGCCGATTCTTGGTTTTCTTGATAAGGTTTCGAATTTCCTTAAAGACTGGATCCAGTTCTTTAGAGTCACTAATTTTCTCTTTATGCCTTGAATCTGTTCATTGAAATGCCTCATTAGAAGCTCGAACAACAATCGGATATGTAGAGACTGTGTTCGACTATTTGGGATCATTTCTTCACTTCAAATCGGGTTCTCTATACTCAGGTACTATTCTACTCTTCCTAATGTTAGAGAATGTTGGAGTTTTAGCCTTTCCTTTAGAAACTTTAGTCCCACATCGGATAGGCCAAAGAGTTTGTATGTCTATATATTAGCTTAGCTATTATTGGAGATGTACATGTGGTGTGGAGGTGCACATAGGCTTGCCATGTGGGGTTATTTTTCTAATGGAAAAAAGGCTAAAATCAACAATAAAAGCATTCATGCTTTTTGCTCTTGGGAAATTTATTTCCATAGGAGCTAAGCCCCGTAGGGGCTTAGCGACTCGGACTCGGACTCGGGCTCATGAGGCGTAATGTGGCATTTTGTTGGCACACTTTGCACTTAGCACGTCAGCATCGTCGCTAGGCGCATAGTGCACTTTAGTTGCGCTCGTTGCACGAGCCACTTGCGCAGCCACGTTGCGCAAGCCCAGGTGCGCTGCCCAGGTGCGCAAGCCCAGTTATGCTGCCCAGGTGCGCGCCCAGGTTGCGCTCAGGTTGCGCTTGGGTGCGCAGGGTTGCGCAGGGTTGTGCAGGGTTGCGCTGGGTTGCGCAGGGTTGCACAGGGTTATGCTGGGTTGCGCTGGGTGTGCAGTATACGCAGTGTGCGTAGTACGTATAATGTGCGCAGTTCAGTGCGCGCTCTGTCACACAAAGTGCAAGGAGCGCTGGGTGTGCGCAGTTGGCAGCAATACGTACGTTAGCATGTTCTGGGCGGTTGCTACATGTTCGGGGTGGTTATTACCACGTCCCTAACTTTGTGGCAACCGACCAGTTGCTGCAGGGCCTATATAAGGCATCCTCTCTCTCAAGGCTCATTACAGAATAGAAAGAGAAGCCACCACAGAAAGTTTACGAAGTGTTCTTTAGAACAAGTAAACAGAGAATTCAGACGTGTTCTTTAACACAGTTCTGATCGGAATTTGCTTGCGAATTCCAGCAGCCTTCGAGAGAGAGAAAAGGCGTCGCACCAGCGTTGCTTTGGCACGGGATTTCGTGTCCATCCGAGGAGTCAGAAGAGCAGGAGTGTTCCAAGTTCTCCGACGGACTTGCTGGTTCCTGGAAGCTGTTCGTGTAGGACGAATAAAGCTTTGAGCAACGGTGATCATTCACCCCAGCAGGCCATCTTCCATCTTTCGTCTGTCATCTTCTTCGCTGCTGTGATTACGAAATCTTTTTAGATTCTCGTAATATCATAACGATATCTTTTCAGATCTTCGTTATACTTGTGCAACCTTCCTAGAAGTGTTGCGTTGGAACATTGTTTTTATAATTATTTCATATTCTCTGTTTTCCATCGAAAAAATTGTGCCCCGGCTCTAACAATCTCAAAGCTTTATTGCTACAGTGGAAAACGTTAATGCTTCACTCCTCAATACTGACTTTTGTAAATTAGAAAAGTTTGATAGAGAGCATTATCAAGTCTGGAAAAGAAAGGTTTTTCTCACTCTTCAACTCAGAGACGTTGATCACGTGCTGCTTGAAGTGGAACCTACTGTTCCAGATACTGGGTCTGCTGCCGCAATCACTGCGGCTACTAAACTTCAGGCCAAGTGGAGAAGGGAGAATAGCATTTGCAGGCTGCTTATCCTGAATGATATGGAGGATTCCCTTGCAGAATCCTATTCTAAGAAGAATATCGCTAGGAACATATGGGAGTCTCTAGAAAAACTCTACGAAGAAGACAAGAACCGCAGTAAAATATTTGTGGTTGAAAAATATCACAAGTGGTTCTTTGAGGACGAAAAGTCTATGCTGCCGCAGGTGAAGGAGTTCCTAAAACTGCGACAGAAGTTGGAAGACGAGGCGATGCCCCTCCCCAACAAGTTTGTTGTTGGAGGGATTGTCTCAAAGCTCCCCGCTGGGTGGAGTAAGTTCTTTGCAAACATGCATAGGAAGAAGCTTGAGATCAGCCTTGAAGATCTCTTGCAGGAAATATATGTTGAGGACCAGATGCAGGCTCAACTGAAGGTGGACACACTGTCCAAGCAATTGGCTAACGCCAATCTGGTTCAGACCAAGGAACCAAGGGGAAAACAGGCGACTTTCTACAGCAAGAAGAAGGACCCTGACAATCTAAAAGTCAAGGAACTTCTATCAAGAAAAAGAAGCCAAAGTCTCAAATGCCTTGCTTCAAGTGTGGCAAGAAGGGCCACTTTAAGAATGAGTGCAAAGCAAAAACCAAGCAATCAGAGCAAGGAGAGCCTAGTAAGGTATCTATGTTCACTGACATTGTTGCTATGATTATACAGGTTGATACGATAAGGACTGACTCTGACTGGTGGGTAGACACTGGAGCCTCCTGCCATGTCTGCTCCAGTAAGGAGTGGTTCACCACCTATACACCTACTTCTGAAGTGGTTATGATGGCGAACTAGGCACAAGCTGAAGTGCTCGGGATCGGGACGGTGGTATTGAAGCTGACTTCGAGGAAGTCTCTGACGCTTCAAGGCGTGAAGCACGTACCTGCTATCGCCAAGAACCTGATCTCAGGAGGCCTACTCTGTAAAGCAGGCCTCATGATGGACATCAATACTGGCCAGATGGTGATGTCTATCAAAGGAACATATTTCGGAAAAGCTTTTTATACCGAAGGAATGTTCAAAATTTAGCTTGTAAATCAGTCCAATATAATTAATGTGATTAATGAAGTCACTCATTCTGCTTATACTCTTGAGTTGTGGCATAATAGGCTAGGACATGTTCATTGTAAACGTATAAACAGAATGTCTAGTCTAGGACTTATCTCCAAGTGTGGGGGTCAGGTAGAGAAATGTGAAGTTTATGCTCAAACAAAGATCACAAGGAAACCCATTCCTCGGGTTAAATGAAGTACAGATCTTCTGGAGTTGGTACACTCTGATATCTGTGACTTCAAACAGTTCTCTACAAAGGCCGGGATAAAGTATTTCATAACCTTCATCGATGACTTTTCAAAGTATGCGTTCGTCTACTTGCTGAAGGCTAAAGACGAAGCATTCGAGAACTTCAAGGAGTTCAGAGCTGAAGCTGAGCGACAGACTGGACAACAACTCAAAAGAATAAGAAGTGATCGAGGTGGGAGTACAGGTCTCATAAATTCGTATCGTTCTGCAAAGAACATGAAATTATCAATGAGACTACGACTCTGTACTCTCCTCAATCAAAGGGAGTAGCAGAGAGGAAGAACAGAACGTTAACAGAAATGATTAAATCAATGTTGTTGACTGCTGGTCTTCCTAAGTGCTACTGGGGAGAAGCTGCATTGACGGCCACTTTTATTCTAAATAGAGTGCCTCATGCAACTTCAGACGTTACTCCTCATGAACTCTGGTTCAAGGTCATACCTAACTTGAATGTCATTCGAGTGTGGGGGTGTCTGGCATATGTCAAGCTTCCAGATCTGAATATTCAGAAGCTTGGGACAAGGACTACTAAGACGATCTTCTTGGGGTATGCCGAGAAGAGTGATGCTCGGAGATTTCTTGATATTGAGTCAAATCATATCATTGAATCTCGTGACGCAAAATATTTTGAAGACAAATTTGCAAGGCACAAGAATATTGTTCTTGCGGATGTTTTGGAGAACAATGAGGGTGCGCAGGTCTTCAATGAAGATGTGGTCCAAGAAGATGTTGTTGAAACAACGATTGAACCAGATCTCGCTGAGCCGTCAACGAAGCGAGTGAGGAGGCCGAAGGACTTCGGAAGTGACTTTGTCACCTATCATGTGGAAGCAGATCTGCTTACCTATGATGAGGCGATGAAGACCAGAGATGCAATTTTCTGGAAGGAGGCGATTGACAATAAAATTGATTCTATCACCTCAAATAACACTTGGGTGTTGGTTGATCTTCCTGAAGGAGCGAAACCCATCGGGTGCAAATGGATCTTCAAGAAGAAGATGAAAGCAGACGGAACTATTGACAAGTTCAAGGCTAGGTTGGTAGCCAAGGGTTTTCTCAGAAGCAGGGGATTGACTATTTTGACACGTATGCTCCAGTAGCCCAGATGACCATCATCAGAATGTTAATTGCTCTCGCAGCAATACATAAGATGGTGATACATCAGATGGATGTGAATACGACTTTCCTAAATGGCAAGCTGACCGAAGAGATTTACATACAACAGCCAGAGGGATTTGTCATCAGGGGTCTTGAAGACAAAGTCTACAAGTTGGTGAAATCCTTATACGGTCTTAAACAAGCTCCCAAGATGTGGCATGAGAAATTTGACAAAGTTATAAGGTCAAATGGCTACATGGTCAGCGATACGGACAAGTGTGTTTACACGAAGTTCGCTGATGGAAGAGGTGTGATCGTTTATCTGTACGTGGACGACATGCTTATCCTGGGTACGGATATTAGCTGTATCACGGAGACAAAGAAATTCATCTCAAGCAAGTTCAGTATGAAGGACTTGGGGGAAGCTGATGTGATCTTAGGGATCAAGATCATCCGGACAGACACTGGACTAGCGCTGTCACAGTCTCATTATATTGAGAAAATGATCACTCGTTATGGGTATCGGAATCTTCCTGGGATCGATACGCCGTACAGGTATGATCTGAAGCTGAAGCCTAATTCAGGGGAAAGCGCCAGGCAGCTGGAGTATGCAAGCGTAATCGGAAGTTTGATGTAAGCTACTAATGCCACAAGGCCTGACATAGCTTTCGCCGTAGAAATACTGAGTCGTTTCACGAGCAACCCAGGTGCTGAACACTGAAAAGCTGTGAAAAGGGTTATGAGATATCTCAAGAAGACTCAGACATATGCACTGTACTACAGCAGAAATCCGCCGGTGGTGGAAGGCTTCAGTGATGCCAGCTGGTGCTCAGAGGTGGAGAGTGAGAGGTCCACAGGTGGATTCATTTTCATAATGGATGGAGCTGCTATATCGTGGAAGTCGAAAAAGCAGACTATGCTCTCACGGTCATCCATGGAATCTGAGTTCTTTGCACTTGATACCGCAGCCGAGAAAGCAAAATGGCTTCGGGAGCTCATGTATGATCTTCCAATGGTTGGGGCACAAATATCGGTGATACCGATATACTGTAACAACCAGACGACTGCGGCGGTGGCATCAAATGACCTCTTCAACGGAAAGAAGAGGACTGTGTAGTTGAAGCACAGGGCAGTACATGAACTTATCAAGAGAGGTGTTATTGCAGTTATTGATGTTCGGAGTCAGGAGAACCTGGCGGATCCGTTCACCAAGGGCCTCAAGCGGCAGCTGGTCGTTGACACGGCTTGTAAAATGGGCATGAAGGCATTCTGATATTGTATTATTGTATTCCTACCATAAAGTTTTATGCTATTAGTTCAAAGATTTATCTACTAGGCATCTAGCTTTTGGTTCAAGGGAGGACCACTAATCGGAAGAATATCAGGAACGGTGGGTACATGTTCTATTGAGCATGGAGAGGTTACGGACCTATAACCACTGTTGTCTACTGTTGTTTTCTGCAAAAAACGGTTCCTGTGGGAAGGTTGGCTTAATTTCCTTAATGAGTTCTCAGGCAGAGTGAATGCCTGGTGTACTTTACAGGAGGCACGGTAGAGCAGCACTACAAGGAGTAAAACTCCATACAACAGTGGGGTGACTCCACAATGAGGTTCCTATATGTGGGGTGCTGCCCAGTAATAGGATAAAGCCTCGACTTTGCAGGCCAAGTCACAGCGGCGTAGCACCGCAAATAGGCAGTTAGCCTAATGCTGTATATTAAATATAAAGAGGGGTATAGTCAGCACTACAAAGAGGAGGAGTTCCTCATGTTACAGTGGCACGACACAACGATGAGGTACCCGGTTAGGGATAAAGCCTCGGCCTTGCAAGCCATGTCATTGCAGCGTACCACCGCAAGGGAGCCTAAGGCTTCATGCTGGGTAGTTTGGCACTACAAAGAGGCGGTTGCCTCATGCTACAGTAGTATGACACTACAATGAGGTTCCCGGTACGGGGTAAGGCCTCGGCTTTAAGCCATGTCATGGCAGCGTAGCACCGCAAGGGAAGCGCAAAGCGCTTCATACCATGTCTCTTTATAATGAACTCACCTATAGTGTATGGATAAAGAGATATCAGGCCGTCTCTTGAGGGTAAACTTGTAGACACCCAAAATTATACACTGAAACCAGGCTGGCACAGGGCCTTTAATGTGTAGCCAGAAGCACACGTAACTACGTTATGCGAGTGGAAAGAATTTCAGCTATGATGCAGAATTCAAGGCTTAGTCCATTCTTGTATTATAGTCTAATTTTTGACCCATGCGGGAAGATTCAAGTCATCAGCGACATCTCTCCTAATGCATGATGGACAGTTACTGTGGGGAACACTTATACCCATATATAGAGATATGTGGGGGATTGTTGGAGTTTTAGCCTTTCCTTTAGAAACTTTAGTCCCACATCGGATAGGCCAAAGAGTTTGTATCTCTATATATTAGCTTAGCTATTATTAGAGATGCATATATGGTGTGGAGGTTCACATGGGCTTGCCATGTGGGGTTATTTTTCTAATAGAAAAAAGGCTAAAATCAACAATAAAAGCATTCATACTTTTTGCTCTTGGAAAATTTATTTCCATAGGAGCTAAGCCCCGTAGGGGCTTAGGGACTCGGACTCGGACTCGGGCTCAAGGGCTCATGAGGCGTAATGTGGCATTTTGTTGGCATAATTTGCACTTAGCACGTCAGCATCGTCGCTAGGCGCATAGTACGCTTTAGTTGCACTTGTTGCGCGAGCCACTTGGGCAGCCACGTTGCGCAAGCCCAGTTGTGCTGCCCAGTTGCGTATGCCCAGGTGCGCAAGCCCAGTTGTGCTGCCCAGGTGCGTGCCCAGGTTGCACTCAGGTTGCGCTTGGGTGCGCTGGATTGCGCAGGGTTGTGCTGGGTTGCGCAGGGTTATGCTGGGTTACGCAGGTTGTGCTGGGTGCGCAGTGTGCACAGTGCGTACAGTGCACGCAGTGTGCACAGTTCAGTGCGCGCTCTGTCGCACAAAGTGCAAGAAGTGCTGGGTGTACGCAGTTGGCAGCAGAACGTGCGTTAGCATGCTCTGGACGGTTGCTACATGTTCGGGGTGGTTATTACCACGTCCCTAACTTTGTGGCAACCGACCAGTTGCTGCAGGGCCTATATAAGGCATCCTCTCTCTCAAGGCTCATTACAGAATAGAAAGAGAAGCCACCACAGAAAGTTTACGAAGTGTTCTTTAGCACAAGTAAGCAGAGAATTCAGACGTATTCTTTAACACAGTTCTGATCGGAATTTGCTTGCGAATTCCAGCAGCCTTCGAGAGAGAGGAAAGGCGTCGCACCAGCGTTGCTTTGGCACGGGAGTTCGTGTCCATCCGAGGAGTCAGAAGAGCAGGAGTGTTCCAAGTTCTCCGACGAACTTGCTGGTTCCTGGAAGCTGTTCGTATAGGGCGAATAAAGCTTTGAGCAACGGTGATCATTCACCCCAGCAGGCCATCTTCCATCTTTCGCCTGTCATCTTCTTCGCTGCTGTGATTACGAAATCTTTTTAGATTCTCGTAATATCATAACGATATCTTTTTAGATCTTCGTTATACTTGCGCAACCTTCCTAGAAGTGTTGCGTTGGAACATTGTTTTTACAATTGTTTCATATTCTCTGTTTTTCATCGAAAAAATTGTGCCCCGGCTCTAACAGAGAACGCTTTGTCCTATACCAAAAAATAATGAAAGTTTTGGCCATGACCGTGATCAAGATATGGGGGGAATTAGGGTTGTCCTTGTCAAGCATTAGCTCATCTCTGGTTTTGGATCGTGTCCAGCTTTGTTTATGGTCGATGTTGGGGTCGTGTGCAGTGTCGATTTGGACTGGAGTTAGATATGGCACGAATGGGAGGTTTAAACTGATGTAGTGTAGTATAATAGAAGTTGAGTTCTGTAGGATTCGGTTGGGCTTGCGCTTGTATATGTATTATATTGAGATTAGGTCGATCATGATTTTAACTCTGTGTGTATATGAGATGGGGCTGCATGGGCCTTGTGGGACTGCTGTTTTGTATATGCTGCTGGACTCTTGGTTGGGGATTTTTTCTTGGTTGGGGATTTGAATTTGTGGCAATTTAATGATTTAACTGGGTGATACCTAAGCTATGTGACTAGTACAGGATGGGTTTGGTGAACTCAAATGAGTTGCCTAGACTCAACAGTTGATTGTGTATTCAATTTGGTTCATGTAGCAGAGTGTAGCTCATAGGTAAGCCAAGTATTGGGGCAAGGCTAGTTTCTTTAGCCTGGAAGAAATGTTGTTATGGCTAACAGTAGGTTGGTTTTTGAATTAGTGAGTAAGGTCGTGGACCTATAATAAAGATGGGGCTTAATGGGCCAATGTGTTATAGAAGCTTTGCAAAAAAATTGTGACCTTAGTCTGGACTAGGTTAATTAGTGTAGATTTGATTATCATTTGTTCCTTATCATTAACTTTATTTATTTGTTTGTACTAAAGTTTGCAAAATAACATTTTGATATTTTCTTAATCAAATTTATTATCTAATAATATTTTACTAGTGAGTTATTAGTTTTCTAAATTACTTTTGACTAATAAAATGTTTTAGTTTAATATTACACAAGTTAATATCTGTTATGAAGGATAATATTAGAAAATAGAGTAATAAATATATAGGAATAGATTCTAGAAATAATTAGATGTTTAGAAAAAAGGAATTTTAGAATTTATTCTAAGTGATATTTGTGTCTTTTGACACAGAGCTAGCTTTGACTTGGACTTGATCACCTACAACCAAAATCAGGCAAGTACACCGACTCGAACTTTTTACTCTGTATTTCTGTCTTGCTTCATGTTCTCATATTAGACACGTTGTACACACGATTGTTCATTGCTTCTGGTTCTGGTACTCATCCTGTTATTGTTCTTTACTTGTACATTGGGGAGAAAAAATACTACAGATATGTGACCAAACCTAAACGATAGCTAGGCATTGTTTAATAGCTTAGGTCTCACATCGTGTACGTAGGACTCTAAGTCATACCATTATTCATCTACCATGTACTCCATACTACCCTCAGCCGGTCACCTATGGTAGATATTTCAAATTCACTATTGCACTGTTAATTTAGTTCATTATTCCAGTTCTGGTATTATAGTTTTATTGTTCCAATTCTTGTACTACAGTTTCATATTCTAGTTCTTGTACTATAGTAATATTGCAGTTCATTATTCATGCATTTCAATTTACTTTGTTTAGTGCTTCTTGTCGGGGTTGTACTTTACTCTTTTCCTGACATGATACGTTGCAGGTATACTTGAAGATATAGTACCACCTTTATGGGCCAGAATCCGAAGACAGGATGGAGTTGTATTTCAGGATGGACTTAGGATTTGCAGAGTTCTAGATTAGCTCATTTCCTAGATTTGTATCTTGTATTGGGATTTCAAAAGTTGTATATTTTATTCTAGTTACCGAATTTGTCTCTGGCATTATTACTTCTTTAATTGTATTAATGTCTAAGTGTAGTGACTCTCTAGGAACGTTTATATTGGCCGTGATGTTTCATTTTACTTTGTGCCTTAGAGTTTTTCTTAGAATTGTACAGCTTAATACGTTGTGTCTTCCAACGTAGACTGGGCGTGTCCGACTCGTATCCGAAAATTCGGGAGCGGGTCATGACAACTGTCATGCCCCAGTCCCAAAATACGCGGGACAAGGCCATGTGGCATGGCTAATTATGTATTCAACCAGAATCTAGTCCGACTCGAATACGTATAAGATGTTCCAATCAGAACAAATATCCAAATATCAATAATATATGTCCACAACTCTATGTAAAATACTATGAAACTAAATGTGAAATACCACGAAAGAATTATAAGAAGGCATCATCTATTGATACCTGAATCCCGAAGAAATAGCCCCAAAATTGCTTATGTCAGCTCTCAGCAAATACTTGGAAAAAAAACCAGGTCCTCAAAGGGATGTAGCATGATACGTAATATACATGTCAAAATGAACAGTATATAACATGTGAAGGAAGTAAGCAATGATCAAGGAAAATATAAATAAGGGAAATAATCAGATGATCCAGTGACACTACTACTAGATAGACTATCTAGTGTACGTGAAATGCACTTAAGGACTATGTTCGATGAATAAAGATCTCTCTAAGGGGTACATGTGTAGTGGTCTGAGTCACCAGCTGTAGCAACATCAAATCATAAAATAAAATAAGCTACAAGTAGCCCCTCTGCTTATTGATTGTTTTTCCCACCTAATGATACTGTCTGTGTCACATCAACGACACGTCTAGTCCAACTCTAACAAATGACAAGTCCAGAAGTCCAGCCAAACATGTACACAAAAAAATCCATCATCCAGTAAACATCCAGAGATATAAATGAGTCACCTATATACCATACAATACGAATCTGTGTATTATGTCTATTTGTCAGCATGTATAATCATGTAAGAATACAGATATGAGCAAGTAATCATGTAGGAGTATACCAAAGTAAATGACTGGTAAGAAATATATGCATGTAAATACTGTAAATCCAATAGGCAAGATATATTTGCCTGCGCTTTATCCAACTTTGCTGAGACTGCGGTACCAATGTCATATCCAAGCCAAGGCACGAACTACAGTTGCTACAGTCCTCAAATTCAACCATAGCCCAAAACAACCAATCACAAATATTCACACAGTAATAATATCTATCCATAAGGACGAAGCCCTTATTAGGGTTTACTATGGAATTAATTTATGGATATATATATATTTGTGTTTAAAACACTTGTAATAAATATATATCTAATGTATTTTTTAAACTACATTTTTTATATAGGAAAAAATATTTCCATAATCTTCATTAATTATAAAAATGCTCTATATGAAAATATTTACTAATCATCATGTGCAAAATATATACATAGGCCAACTCATTAAAGATAACTATATATACAGCATAAACATATTTAAAGTATATATATATCATTATATAGTACATATATATTATTGTTTATAGCAAAATACTAACATATATTTAACAAGTGCTTATACTTATAGTTCATATATATATATATATATATATATATATATATATATATATATATATATATATATATATATATATATATATATATATATACCGCCGGGCGCTTGTAGCTCAAGTGGCTAGGCGCACCGGCACTTGGGGCATCGGACGGAGTTCGAGCCCCCACGGGGGCGGCTTGGTGGTTCGCCCACGGCCCCCGGGCCAGGCAGTGGCTGGGTGTCTTTGACACGGCCGCTTGGTTTTAAGAAGAAAAATACATATATAATTTTTTTAAATACAATGTTATACCTACAATATACAATGCAAAAAAGTGGATTTACAATTGTAATTCGTGAATGAAGGGAGGGCTAAAAGGTAAATTACCATGCTTAATTTAACACGTCTATTTCTATTAGGGAGAGTGAGGAGAGTGCCATGGGGAGGCTAGAATAGGGCAAGCGGGGTCATATGACTGCACTAAAAAAACAAAAAATTATATATATAGGCTCTCCTTTCATATTGTTCTTCTCTCTGAGCCTCTCTCAAGGGTGCATCTCTCTCTCTCTCAACCTCTCTCATGTCGCGTCTCTCTCTCCATCATTTATCATATAACACCTATAAATATATTTATTTTTTGTCCTATTTTTTAATAATTCATCCCCTAATTGATTCATGTCCTAATTGATTTTGTCATTGTTTGCTCTTAGATGACAAGATTTATGTCACCCTCATTTTTCTGTATTTTCCGTATTTCGTATTTATATTCGTATCTGGATTTTGGCATGTATTTTTATTTTTCTCGACTTGTGGAATTTCGGTATTTCTCGTATTTTGGGTTTTGTCCTGGCTCGGTTTTAATTGGTTTTGGGTTGGTTTGGTTTGATTTAATGAGTATTGGATCACCATAGCCTATGCTCCACCCTCAACACACCACACCCCACCCTATTTAAAACTCCACCAACATTTTCTCTCTCCTCATAACCACCATTTATTTCCTTCTTCTTCTTCTTCTCCTTCCTCTACACAACTCTCCCAACCCTAGGCAAGTACATCTTGCCACTACATGAGAACCCTATTTTCTTGGTCCATTAGCTAGATTAGGACATGGTGATCAACATTAGAACTTGGGTTTTTGTGATTTGGAGCCTCCATTGTTATAGATCTAAGTTATTTCTATTTTTGGATTTTGTATGGTTTGAGCTACTTAAGTTGGATTTTATGGGTTTTTGATGTTTCCATGTGGAAGAGCATTCAATTCTACCCAAGTTGGAACTTTGGAAATCTGGATTTGGAGTTCGGATGGCCAAGTTATGAATTTTGAAGCTTGGGTTCAGCCATGGTGTTCTTGCTGTTTGGAGAAGACAGTGAGCAGTGTGCAGAGCTGTTTAGCTTACGCATACTGAGCTGCGTAAGCTCTTTAGCGTGCGTACGCAGACTTGAGTACGCTTCCTGTTGGAAGCGTGTCTCCTTGAGCATGCGTGACTTTTCACGTACGCTGCTCCCTGTAGCGTGCGTGACTTTTCACCTACGCTGCTCCCTGTAGCGTGCGTGACTTTTTATCTATGCTGCTCCTTGTAGCGTGCATGACTTTTCACCTACGCTGCTTCCTGTAGCGTGCGTGACTTTTTACGTACATTGCTCTCTCAGCGTGCGTGACTTTTCACCTACGCTGCTCTGGAGGGTGCGTGACTTTTCACCTACGCTGCTCCGTGTAGCGTGCGTGACTTTTCACGTACATTGCTCTCTCAGCGTGCGTGACTTTTCATCTACGCTGCCCTGGAGCGTGCGTGACTTTTCATGTACGCTGCTCCCTTGAGCGTGCGTGACTTTTCACGTACGCTGCTCCCTTGAGCGTGCGTGACTTTCATGTACGCTGCTCCCTTGAGCGTGCGTGACTTTTTATGTACGCAGCTCCCCCTGCTTGCGTGACTTTTGTGTACGCTGCCCCCTGACCCCTTGCTTAACCCATTGGCTCTTGGAGTTTTGGTCTTAATTCTTTAAGCTTTGCTCTTCTATAGCCCTGTATATTGTTATTTTATTAGATATTTTACGTCCATTTTATATCCTTACGCCTTTTGTCCTGAACTTGATAATCACGAATTTACTGGATATGTTTGGAATTGATAATTGAGCATGACCTGATAAGTGGCCCGTCGTGGCGCACTCCTGACTAGTACACTTGATATGATAACCTGACCTGATATATCTTGAATAGCTGTTGCGACGGCTACCTGACAAGACATGACATGTATAATTAATCCTGACACCGTGGGCGATTGTGCTTGTACAAATAATCCAGTCATGTCTTGCATCATGTCTAGGAGGGGACTCCTAAGTACCACGGACAGGAGTACCTACGGAATTGGACTAAGGTTAATAATTAGTATAATTCACTAGTCATGAAGAGATGTTCCCCAGATACAGGCGATCCCGTTATCCCGGCCGCAAATGATTGGACTTGTAGCCTGCCGACGAGTAGGGCACATTTTCAGCCCACTGTTATGTGGGGCACCCACCATTGTCACTTAAATGATTGAACTCTATTGTCACTATAATGCATTGTACTCTCTAGATTGTCACTATAATGATTGCCTGGATAACCTGGATAGCTGCAGGGCCTGTGACTACTTGGAGCCTCTCATTGTATCTTGCTAGTAACTAGGATTGTGATAACCCTAGTTAGTTAATGTAGAAAGCCGTAGGCAATGATTGGCCGTGATTGTTTGGATGGAGTCTGGTCCAGTATAGTATTGTCTAGAATTGATTGATTGTAGGATTGTACCAGAATGATTGAAGGATTGTCAATCCAGATTGTTACTATAATGATTGTCACTCCAGATTGTTAATTGACCTGATTTCTTATATTTATCTTGCCGATAAATGGTGAGAGAAACCAAGTTCCGTTCAGACGAAGGGTTACAACTCCGGTCCTTGTTTGGTTTACGGATTGTAACCTAGTTATCTGAATAGTCCCATGGTTATCTCATCGTATATCATCCTGACATGCTTTTCCATATGTCCTGTCTTTTAGTGATTCTATGCAAGATTGTCTTTTATAATTACCCATCATGCTTTTTCTTAAATTACTGTCTCTTATTATGTAATTATATTGTTGTGCTAATTTGCTGGCTTTAGTTCTTATTTTGTGGCCTCCTTTGTGGCACTTGCTCTTTCTGGGGTCTGACCCAGCTGGTTTTGTATGGCCAGATACCGGAGCAGCAGTAAAGGATCTCCCTGTCTTCCAGCAAGATAGTGGTCACCAGGCGTAACCAGGGCATCGAGTGGGTTTCCTTTGTTCTCTCACAGTAATATTGTAAATTATTCTTTTGAGGCGTTTAGCCGACGAGCAAGTGTTAGCTCGATTGTACTTACTTACTGTCTGCCTACGGGCTGTAATATGATTGACAAGCCCTGGGGGTTGATCATGTATGACTGAACTCTTGCTAGTCCTCACATTTTGTAACGACTAGCTTCATGATCATCTGGATATGTAATATTTGGGACGCCTTACAATTGTATATTTGGAGATCTGATATCTTGTGATTATTATTAGTTGGTTGAGATTGAGACAATATGCTATTTTATGACCTTAAGAGACTGATGGATTGTAGTGAAACCCTCACATATCTAGACAGCCGTGACCGTTTAGCGGTGTAGATCCCATTCCGTTATACATAGCTGGCTATGTCTGCCCCCGCTCTCCAGTATTCTGGTTCTGGGGCATGACATGGTTTAAGTGGTGGCCCATGCAGGTCTTGTCAATCAAGAAATATGAGGGTTTACCGAATAGATGTCTCAATCAGTATTCGCCCTTGATCTCTGCCCGTATTTTCAAATCCTTGAAATTCTTGCCCTGATTGCATGCTTGTATCGTTGATCTGTCCTGGTCCTTTCTTATTGTTTCCCTGTGTCGTCTTCCTCAGCGGCACTGCACCTGACCCTGCCGATCAGCAAGGAGGAGCACCTCCCGTGGACCCGCAGCAACCAGAAGATCAGGCCCAGCACTCAGGAGCAGCCTCCCGAGTCGTACCTACTGGAGGAGAGCCGCCAGTTCAGCCAGTCCAGCCTGCAGATCCTGATGATGGCACTTTGGTGGGTCTCATCAGATCATTGTTAGCTTTCCAAGATCGTAGAGGCGATGCCTTGCACCAGGCAGTGGAAGATGCTCTGAATAGAAGTGGACCCCGAGGGAACAGTGCGGTCAACAGTTTTAAGCGCCTGAACCCTCCATTCTTCGATGGCAGCGAGGATGCCATTGCTGCCGATGCTTGGCTACAAGATATAGAGGTGATTCTCGAAGCCGCGAAGACTCCAGAAGAAGAGAAGGTAGCTGTGGTGCGCCTACAGTTATTGGATCTAGCCCGCAGTTGGTGGACCGCACAAGCAATGGGATTGACAACACCTGTCCCCTGGGCAGTGTTCAACGAAAAGTTCCAGACCAAGTATTATAATGCAGTGGCTCGGTATGACTTACAGACCAGGTTCAGTAATCTTAAGCAGATGGGGAGGACGGTCGACGGATATGCGGCCGAGTTTTCCAGACTCAGTCGGTTTGCTCCCACCTTGGTGGCAATCGAGTTTGACAGAGCACAGAGGTTCCAGCAGGGACTTCACCTAGAGATTATATTGGCAGTAGAACAGTTCGAGCATCAGACCTATGATGCGGTGTTGCGAGCAGCAAGGAGGCACGAGTATACCTCCCAGAGAATAGTGGACAGGACTGGAGGTCGGAAGCGATCCCATAGTCAGATGAATCAGTCTTCAGCACCAGCCCCGGCAGCTAGGGCCTTGACTATTGGAACTCCGAGGCAAGCAACCTCAGTTACGTCGGTCCAGTACTCGACCCCGACGTACCCTCAGCAGAAACAGAAGCAAGCACAGTCTTCCGCCGTAGGCTGTTCTTATTGTGGGAAGCCTGGACACGTGGTAGCGGAGTGTCGCAAGGCGTTGGGATTGTGTTTATTGTGTGGGGCACCGGACCATAGGGTGGGGTCCTGTCCATTCAGAGTCGATTCAGCATCAACAGTATCTAGTCCCTCGGTTAGGGGACCAGCACCAGCACCAGCACCAGCACCAGTACCAGCTCCAGTTCACCAGCAACAGCAGTTCCCGTTCCCGAGGCCATTGCCGACTCAGGCCCAGACTTTCCAGCAACAGAACCCGCGGCAGTTTGCCCTAGCCCAGGCTCAGGTTCAAAATCGAGCAAGAGGTATATGTGTCCTCTCATCTTGCTTTTCTACCGTCATTATACGGGGTGCATGACGTATTTCATGTATCCTAATTACAACGGTACATCCTGGACCTGAGCCATATCGTAGGTCATTCGAAACTGGTTATTGGTACCAACCTTTTCGTATGAGGATAGGCCCGTGTCCCTATTTGACCAAGGGGAGAGACCTCAAGCGCAAGACTATCAGTTTAGTTCATGTTGCTTGCGTTCATCGCTCCTTGGGAGAGTCAAACGTGGGAGTGTGAGGATGATATCTGATCACGTTATCCCTACTTGTTTGACTCGTGAGGTGTAACGTCTTCCTTATGCCTTACGTTTTCCCTTCCTTGCTTGTATTGTATGATTGTATGATTGAATTGCTTAGTGTAGCTTGCCTGTGCTTAGTATAGCTTGTCGTGACAATCTTTAGCTCCTTGATTAAATTCTGAGGACGGAATTCTTTTAAGGTGGGTAGAGTTGTCACCCTCATTTTTCCGTATTTCCCGTATTTCGTATTTATATTCGTATCTGGATTTTGACATGTATTTTTATTTTTCTCGACTTGTAGAATTTCGATATTTCTCGTATTTTGGGTTTTGTCCTGGCTCGGTTTTAATTGGTTTTAGGTTGGTTTGGTTTGATTTAATGAGTATTGGATCACCATAGCCTATGCTCCACCCTCAACACACCACACCCCACCCTCTTTAAAACTCCACCAACATTTTTTCTCTCCTCATAACCACCATTTATTTCCTTCTTCTTCTTCTTCTCCTTCCACTACACAACTCTCCCAACCCTAGGCAAGTGCATCTTGCCACTACATGAGAACCCTATTTTCTTGGTCCATTAGCTAGATTAGGACATGGTGATCAACATTAGAACTTGGGTTTTTGTGATTTGGAGCCTCCATTATTATAGATCTAAGTTATTTCTATTTTCGGATTTTGCATGGTTTGAGTTACTTAAGTTGGATTTTGATGTTTTCATGTGAAAGAGCATTCAATTCTACCCAAGTTGGAACTTTGGAAATCTGAATTTGGAGTTCGGATGGCCAAGTTATGAATTTTGAAGCTTGGGTTCAGCCACGGTGTTCTTGCTGTTTGGAGAAGACAGTGAGCAGTGTGCAGAACTGTTTAGCTTACGCACACTGAGCTGCGTGTGCTCTTTAGCGTGCGTACGCAGACTTGAGTACGCTTCCTGTTGGAAGCGTATCTCCTTGAGCGTGCGTGACTTTTCACGTACGCTGCTCCCTGTAGCGTGCGTGACTTTTCTCCTACGCTGCTCCCTGTAGCGTGCGTGACTTTTCACCTACGCTGCTCCTTGTAGCGTACGTGACTTTTCACCTACGCTGCTCCCTGTAGCGTGTGTGACTTTTCACGTACATTGCTCTCTCAGCGTGCGTGACTTTTCACCTACGCTGCTCTGGAGCGTGCGTGACTTTTCACCTACGCTGCTCCCTGTAGCGTGCGTGACTTTTCACGTACATTGGTCTCTCAGCGTGCGTGACTTTTCACCTACGCTGCCCTGGAGCGTGCGTGACTTTTCATGTACACTGCTCCCTTGAGCGTGCGTAACTTTTCACGTACGCTGCTCCCTTGAGCGTGCGTGACTTTCATGTACGCTGCTCCCTTGAGCGTGCGTGACTTTTCATGTACGCAGCTCCCCCTGCGTGCGTGACTTTTGTGTACGCTGCCCCCTGACCCCTTGCTTAACCCATTGGCTCTTGGAGTTTTGGTCTTAATTCTTTAAGCTTTGCTCTTCTATAGCCCTGTATATTGTTATTTTATTAGATATTTTACGTCCATTTTATATCCTTACGCCTTTTGTCCTGAACTTGATAATCACGAATTTACTGGATATGTTTGGAATTGATAATTGAGCATGACCTGATAAGTGGCCCGTCGTGGCGCACTCCTGACTAGTACACTTGATATGATAACCTGACCTGATATATCTTGAATAGCTATTGCGACGGCTACCTGACATGACATGACATGTATAATTAATCCTGACACCGTGGGCGATTGTGCTTGTACAAATAATCCAGTCATGTCTTGCATCATGTCTAGGAGGGGACTCCTGAGTACCACAGTCAGGAGTACCTACGGAATTGGACTAAGGTTAATAATTAGTATAATTCACTAGTCATGAAGAGATGTTCCCCAGTTACAGGTGATCCCGTTATCCCGGCCGCAAATGATTGGACCTTTAGCCTGCCGACGAGTAGGGCACATTTCCAGCCCACTGTTATGTGGGGCACCCACCATTGTCACTTTAATGATTGAACTCTATTGTCACTATAATGCATTGTACTCTCTAGATTGTCACTATAATGATTGCTTGGATAACCTGGATAGCTGCAGGGCCTGTGACTACTTGGAGCCTCTCATTGCATCTTGCTAGTAACTAGGATTGTGATAACCCTAGTTAGTTAATGTAGAAAGCCTAGGCAATGATTGGCCGTGATTGTTTGGATGGAGTCTGGTCCAGTATAGTATTGTCTAAAATTGATTGATTGTAGGATTGTACCAGAATGATTGAAGGATTGTCACTCCAGATTGTCACTATAATGATTGTCACTCCAGATTGTTAATTGACCTGATTTCTTATATTTATCTTGCCGATAAATGGTGAGAGAAACCAAGTTCCGTTCAGACGAAGGGTTACAACCCCGGTCCTTATTTGGTTTACGGGTTGTAACCTAGCTATCTGAATAGTCCCATGGTTATCTCATCGTATATCATCCTGACATGCTTTTCCATATGTCCTGTCTTTTAGTGATTCTATGCAAGATTGTCTTTTATAATTACCCATCATACTTTTTCTTAAATTACTGTCTCTTATTATGTAATTATATTATTGTGCTAATTTGCTGGCTTTAGTTCTTATTTTGTGGCCTCCTTTGTGGCACTTGCTCTTTCTGGGGTCTGACCTAGCTGGTTTTGTATGGCCAGATACCGGAGCAGCAGCAAAGGATCTTCCTATCTTCCAGCCCGATGGTGGTCACCAGGCGTAACCAGGGCATCGAGTGGGTTTCCTTTGTTCTCCCACTGTAATATTGTAAATTATTCTTTTGAGGCGTTTAGCCGACGAGCAAGTGTTAGCTCGATTGTACTTACTTACTGTCTGCCTACGGGCTGTAACATGATTGACAAGCCCCGGGGGTTGATCATGTATGACTGAACTCTTGCTAGTCCTCACATTTTGTAACGACTAGCTTCATGATCATCTGGATATGTAATGTTTGGGACGCCTTACAATTGTATATTTGGAGATCTGATATCTTGTGATTATTATTAGTTGGTTGAGATTGAGACAATAGGCTATTTTACGACCTTAAGAGACTGATGGATTGTAGTGAAACCCTCACATATCTAGACAGCCGTGACCGTATAGCGGTGTGGATCCCATTCCGTTATACGTAGCTGGCTATGTCTGCCCCCGCTCTCCAGTATTCTGGTTCTGGGGCGTGACAATTTAATTTGCTCTTAGATGGAATGTAATTGTTTGCTATAATGTTCTTCGATTAAAAAAAAATGAAGTCAAAATAAATTAGTGGTTGAAAATGAATTTTTTAACTTTATTTTTTACTAATTAAAGAAAAAAATTATATTTAATCATCATAAGACCCTATGATGGCAATGTTCACGACTAAAATTATAGGATAAACATTGTATGACATGATTAGAATGACGTTAAAGTTTAAGGTTCTGATTATACTGTGATTGTGTTAGAAATGTTTACTTTAATGCTAATGATATTTTGAACTGAATGGAAAAAAATGAACAACTACCAAAGAAAAACTAGAATAGACAACCAAGCTTAGTAAAGAAAATAGGATTTTGTGACTAATTTATGCAAAATAAATTTATATTTTTTTGGATTAAAAGTTTACTAGTCGATTTTGATCCGCGGTACCCAAATCCTGGCTATGCTATTGGAGAGTGCCAGATCTCAAATCCAGAGAAGGGGTGTACTTGTAAGCAACCCATGAAGAGAGTTATGTTTCTACCAAGCTACCCATTGTTTAGTAGCCAATTTTTTTTATATCATTCAAGAATGACTCTTGCTCCTACGTGAATAGTAGGATGCAATGCTACTCTTCAACTTCTTTTCTTTGCTAAAACATATACATAACTAATTAAGTATTCTACTTATCTATACCAGGGTTTGTTATATATATAGATTTACTATACATCTATCCAAGGAATTAAAAGTAGGCCAAAAATTACCTAACATTTACAACATATTTTCCTCATGTGCATACAATTACATAATACATATTTGAAAATATTAATACTTATTACTAACCTTTAACCCTAATAAATTATTTTTCTATCAAAAAAAAAAAACTAACACATTCCTAAAGATTATTTATATGGGCACATCAAAAGTTGATCTGGGCACATCAGGATTGGGACTAGCCCAGGTTTGAGAAAAAATTACTCAGAACATTCCATTTTCTTACTCATTGGGCTGTCCCAACCCTACATACCCTCCAAACCCAAAATTGAGCTTTATTTCAAAATTTTACTCTCTCTCTTCCAAAACCCTAGCTTTCTTCTTCTTCTTCTTCTTCTTCTTCTTCTTCTTCTTCTCCACCATTTTTCTCCTCCCCAAACTACATCTTCTTCTTCCTCTTAACCCCTTTCCCAAGCTCTCATTCCCAATTTTAATGGCATCCAAAGGCTCTCTTCCCAAAACCCTAGTTTTTCTCTCATATTCTTCTTGTAATGTTTATTTCCAAAATCTAAGTATAAATTATCATGATGGAAAACATACAATGTAACATTTATTTTAATTATTTATAACCAATTTCATGATCGAAGTAAACCCTAACGACATTTGGCCAAGTCGACTTTAGGGCTGTCATAGTTTTTGGCAGTCCTAAATACGGATATGACTGCCAGAATTTGTGGCAGTCCAGATGTACAACAAGTGTATTCCAGGACTGCCATAATTTTTGGAATTCCTAGAAGTATTAAGGACTTCCAGAAATTATGGCACTCCTGATGTACAATAAGTGTATTTCAGGACTGACATAATTTCTGGCAGTCTTAGAAGTGTTGAGGACTGCCAAAATTGTGGCAGTCCTGAAATATATTTAAATTTTTGATTTTTTAATAGATTTTAAATAGATAGATTTTAAATAAATATATAAATTTTGAGTTTTTTTAAATAGATTTTAAATTAATAGAGTTATCTCTAAAATAGGACAACCAAAATTAGACTTATCTATAAGATAGATTTAAAATTGATAAAAAAAATTAAACCGAGTAGATAATTGAGAGACACTAAAATATATTTAAAATTGAGAGACTTATCTTTAAAATAGATTTATTTTGAAATGAACAAAATTGAGAGACTTTCTAAAATATATTTATACTTAAAATAGTTTTTTTGGACGGTCAGAACTGCCAAAAAATTTTGCAGTCCTATCCACTACCAGGACTTGTAGAAATTTGGGCATTCCTAAAATGGACTTGTTTTCGAGGACTGCTAAAATACATTTAAGGGTTTTGTCAGCCGTGGAGTTAACCGAGATTGCTTCACAAAGAATGTCGTGTTCACCCATCAAAGGATTTGTACATTGTTTGTTCACCCACCAATATTAGGGTTTGTACATTATTTGTGAGGAGCCTTTGGATGCCATCGAAATTGGAAATGAGAAGGAAACTAGGGTTTTGATGGAGATGGTGAGGATGAAAATGGTGGAGAAGAAGAAGATTAGAAGAAAACCCATCCCACATTCTTGTTATTGTTCTTCTTCTTCTTGTTCTTAGATGTGTTGAGGAAGGAGACAAGTGGAAAAAAGAAAAAATTGACTTATATACCTAGAGTTGGACTAGCCCTGAGTAATTTTTTCAATGACAAACTTGTAAATAAATCATGTTAGATTTTGGTTAGTCCTGATTAACTTTTGATGTGCCTGTATAAATAATCTTCCTAAAGTGCTCCAGTCACTACAAACACAGAATATGCATACTAAAGAGAGGGGCAAAATAGGAGTTACCTATCTAAGGTTAGGTGCTGTTGAGTTTTCCTTCTCCCTGATTCTAAAGGCACAACTATTATTGCAGCGCTAGTTCTAACACATGAAGAACCACGACTAGGGAACTCGACATAAGCCCATGTGTGCTCAATACACGGGGAGCACTGAGGGAGCATGCCAGAACTGACGAGGTCGACCAGCTGCACAAACGGTGATGCTGGAAGAAGAGCACGGTGGGGTAAGCCGTGGAGAGGTGCGCTATGCACAAGTCGACGATGCTATGGGCAGGGCTGTTGAAGGCACTGCTCGGCGGTGGCTCGAAAAAACGCCTAAGGGTTCGGCTACACGTGGAGGATACGGGAGGATGGGGCTCTCGTTGAAGATGTTGCACTCGGTCGGGATGCTGGTCACACCTGACGACTAGCCGCATCGAGGCCAGGGATCTATCAATGATCGCGGGGCACTTGTGACTATCATTGAGTGCCGGGGTAGTCTAGGTCTCACACGGCTTAGAGCAACAACTCGCTGGGCGGCAAGCGGATGGCTACCTGGACAGAAATGGCATGGTGATTGGCGGAGCTATCATTTAATAATCTAGAGAACTTGTCAAAGTTCTGTGAGTCAATCGTTAATAGTGGAGTTGAACTTGACTAAGTTCAGATCCTTCTTAATAGGATCAACTTTCATGATTTTAGTGTTAAGTAGTCAGGAGTAGCAGCTATAAATTGGAGTAGCAGCTATAAATTGGAGTGTAATTGTTTGTTCAATAGTGAATCAAATACATTTTTCCTTTCCCTCTTTCTCTCTGTGTCGTCTCCAACTACATCTTGCTCATCATCCTTGTCTCCAGCAAGTTACAACAAGAAGTTTGTAGCTAATATTTGGTATCAGAGCTCCAGGTTGTATGCCAAAGTATCTTCGACTCGACAAGATGTCAATCATCGAGCACTCGTCGGCGGCAACAACAAAGGAGGGGAGCATAACCCTTCACTACCCGATGCTGACGTCTTACAATTACTCCACTTGGATGATCAATATGGAGGTCTTCATGGAGGCTCAAGGCGTTTGGGACGCCATTGAACCCGCGGCCGGGGTGGTCGTAGAAAAGAAGAAGGACAAGATGGCGTTGACGTACATTTTCCAAGCTGTCTCCGAGGAAATCCTACTCCATCTGGCCAAGCACAAAATGACTAAGGAAGCTTGGAAAAGCCTGAAGACAAGGTACCTAGGTACTGATTGGGTGAAGAAGGCAAGGATTCAAACCTTGAAGAGTGAGTTCGAGGCTCTTCGTATGAAGGAGACAGACTCCATCGATGAGTTTGCGGGAAAATTGACGACCCTCGCAAATGAGATTCGTGGATTGGGAGACGAGATGGAGGACGTCATCATCATCAAGAAGCTGCTCGTCTCTGTTCCAGACAAGTACCTGCATGTCGTTGCTGTGATCGAACAGTTTGCAGATATGGAGACCATGCCAGTCGAGGAAGCGATCGGCCGCCTCAAAGCGTACGAAGAACGCATACGCGGTCGAGGCGAGAGCAACAACGGACAACTCTTGCTTACTCACGCTAAGTGGCAGGCGCGGTCGAAGAATAGCGATGTCGATTCTTCATCGAGAGGAAAGGGGAACTTTAGCGATGATCGGGGCCGTGGCAAGCCCCGTGGCCGTGGTCGCGGGCGCGGCAGGGGTGGACGTGGTGACCAAATAGTGCAACACCAGGAGGGTGAGGGGACTCACGGCTCAGTCTCCAACCGCGACAAACCAAAAATCAAGTGCTTCAATTATGAAAACTTTGGACACTATGCATCGGAGTGTCGCAACAAGCATCGTGTTAAGGAGGCAAACCTTGCACGAGCGCAAGACGAGGAGGCCGCATTGCTGCTGGAAGAGACACAGAAGGAGACGCCTGACCTCGTCATGATCAATAAGGAGAAGATCGAACAAGACTTGTGCAGAGCTGGAGAAGCGCATGCCGACACCGATGATTGGTACCTTGACAACGGTGCTAGCAACCACATGACAGGCCATCGAGGAATGTTTAAGGACCTTGATCAGAATATCACCGGCCATGTCAAGTTTGGCGACGGCTCAACCGTGCAGATTGAGGGCAAGGGATCAATCCTGCTCCAATGCAAGAATGGGGAACAACGACTTCTGTCGGAGGTATACTTCATTCCAAGCTTAAGAAGTAATATATTGAACCTTGATCAATTAACGGAAGATGGAAGCAAGGTGGAGATTGTTGGCTCCTACTTGAGGGTGTTCGACAGAAACGACATCCTGCTGATGAAGGTGAGGAGATCGCCTAACCGCATGTACAAGATAGCTCTTGAATCTTGTAGGCCGATATGTCTAATGGCCAAAGTGTTACTCCCGTTTCACGTTATACATATTTTCAGGATACGTATACGGATTTCTGACATTTGTCAGGTAGCCCGTATTTTTACTTATCTTGCTTAGCTTAGCCTTGGTTTAAATCTTGACTTGATTGGTTTAACTTGGTTCAACATGACTTGGCTTGGCTTGGTTTGGTTTATATTGGGTTGAGATGAGAGGGGTTGCTATATAAGTCAACTTCTTCTCTCTCCTCCATTATTTGCATTTACTTCTTCATCTTCTTCATTTACACCTCCCACCGACCAAGTCTAGGCAAGTGCAACTTGCTTCATGATGGATCTCAAGTTTTATTGTTCCATTCCCTTCCTTACTTCATTCTAAGCCTCTTTAGAACTTGACATTTTTGGATTTGATGGATGAATTCTTGTAGATCTAAGTTTGTAACTTTTTGGTTTGTCATGGTTTTGATCTCTAAAACTTGGATATTTTCGAAATCTAATGGTTTCATGTTGTAGGAAATTCAATTCTACCCAATTTTGGCTTTTGAATCACTTGATTTCGACTTCGTATGAGAAAGTTATGCCATTTTTGAGTTCATGGGTTCCCCACGCCTCTTGGTGTTGTCGGGACGATGAACAGTGCCGTGCGCAGTGTCTTCGCTGCCGCGCGCTCGTGTGTCGCGCTTGCGCGCAACGTACGCCGTGGGCGATTTTGCCCGCGCGCAATGCGTGACTTGCGCGCCACACGCCCACGCACTTCTCTGCCGTGCGCCGTGCTTGCGCACAACGTGCGCCGTGGGCAATTTTTCCGGTGCACAATGCGTGACTTGCGTGCCGCGTGCCCACGCACTTCTCTGTCGTGCGCCCGCGTGCCATGCTTGCGTGCAACGTGCGCCGTAGGCAATTTTGCCCGCGCGTATTGCGTGACTTGCGCGCTGCGCGCCCGCGCACTTCGCTGCCGCGCGCCCGTGCCTGCGCGCAACGTGCGTCGTGGGCGATTTTGTCCGCGCGCAATGCGTGACTTGCGCGCCGCGCGCCCGCACACTTTGCTGCCGCGCGCCGTGCTTGCGCGCAACGTGCGTCGTCGGCGATTTTGCCCGCGCGCAATACGTGACTTGTGCGTCCGCGCACTTCTCTGCCGCGCGCCCGCGCACTTCTCTGCCAAAAAATTTATCTAAGCGATTTTTCATGTTTAACATCAGCCTAAAAATTTGACCATTGACCATGCCTATATAATTCCAAGGGTAGTTAATCGTGCTACCTAGTATCTTTTCTTAAAATTTTAATTTTATTCACGACCTAATTCATTTGATCAGCGATCATATCATTTCTTGATCGTGACTAAATGTGCCATTCGAAATTTTCGAGTAAGAATATTTCTAAGGTGGGTAGAAAACATTTTAGAGCATTTTGGAATTCAAAACCATCACCTACGGTTCAAATTGCAAGCCCTACCTATTACTTTTGCACTTCCATCCTTCCTTAGTCAATACCTTGATCAATACTCTTATTAAGATGACGTGGGATATCCTTAATACCCTTTTTATTAAAAAATTTTGTTACTATAGTTTCCTTGGATCTATCGAGCCTATCTATCCTAGACATTCCTTAAATTCGAGGACGAATTTATTTCTAAGGTGGGTAGATTTGTAACTCCTCTCCCCGAATTTAGTATTTCTATTTTATTATTATTATTATTTTTGACTTTATTTCTAGTTGGAAAATATGTTGTCATCGTACAAAAGCTATTTTGATTAATGAAGGAATTTGTCAAACTAATTCCAAATGATTTTATTTTATAAACAATAATATTTAGACTTATTAAAGATTTAAAAATATGTTTTAAATATTTATTATTGAAGATTATTTCAAAGGATCATTTTAAATTAATCTATTAATAGATCTCGATAAGATTTAACTATCTTTAAACTTGACATTGATTTTAAATTAATATTTATATCTGTTAGTGGATTTGATTAAACAAATTTGTTTTAAAACCTTTTAAATAAAGGAAAGGATTATCTATTAGGAATTTTGATCCCAATCTAACTAGGAGTTGTTCTCCTATTTATAAAGAGTCTATTATTTTCTTTTCCCAAAACCTAACAGCCAATAAGTTAGCCACAGAAGCCATCCCCACGTATTCCTCAAAATAACTATTCCCATCTCATGCCGCCTAACCACCAGCTTCCGTCTCCAATCGGCAGAACCCTCCCTGCTCGGCCAAGCCTGGCCGTCCACCACCACAACCAAGCCAAACCTATAGCCACCATCATCGTCAGCAACCATCACGAACCCCTCTCCGACCAAAACACCGCCACCACTCCTGAAACCACCACCATTACCATATCCGTGCTCGATTGTGTCTGTGTCCGCATTCATCCCTTTGGCATTCAGCAGTACAACCACATAGTCCTTTTCCGTGTCCAACATCGGACACATCCCAATCCGACAAAGGAATCCCTGACAACAAAAATCCAGAAAAAGAAAAGGAAAACAAACCCTAAACCTAACCTCCGGCCACCAGCGTCGGCGGCACCATCTCGACAGCCGAGATCCGACCGTGCCGCCCCGCCTCGGTTCTCCTCCGCCCGGAGACCTGTGTCGTACGCCGCACCTCTGCCGTTTGGACGGAGTCCTCTCGAGCCACCGTTCCACGCTGGCGCCGTACCGAGTTGACGTGCATCGGCGACTGATCTCGGTCACGCACGAGAAGCCGATCTCAGGCTCCTCCCACGTGTCTCTCCGTAGCCGTCGCCGACTGCGGTGAGATCGTGTGCTTGACGGTCACCGCCTGCCCCTCGCCACCGCTGCACCCACCAGATCTGGACGCCATCACCAGGCGCCGGAGCCGGCGCACCACATCTGCCCAAAGCCGCCGCCGCGATGTCGCCGAGCGCCGCCTGCGCTCGACCGGGCTGCGAGCCTCTCGTCCCGGCGACCAACTCCCCAGACCAGCGCCATGTGCACCGTGCTGGACCCGTCGCATCCCCACAGGCTGAGCAGCCCGTGCGTCACCGCTCGAGTGACACCGCTCCGCCGGGCGACTGCCACGACAGAACTGAGCGCCGTGCGCTCAGCCGCCCTTCCCCAAATTCCGGTGAGATTTTCCCCTTCCCTCCTTCCTTCTCTCGTTTTAATGTGGACTGCTCCCTCTCTCTCTTTCTTAATTGGGGAAAAACGTAGGTAATGTGCTTTCATTGCTGTGAGCAATAGGTTAGGATTGGAATTTTCATTATTTCTATTATTAATATTTTGATTGGGTTTTTGTATTTAGTTATTTAGTGGTATGAAGTTTGGGCTTAAGCCATTGAATAAATCACAAATTATGTTTTGGGTTTTATTTATCAATGATTTTCCTAATTAAGGAATAATATTAATTATTATTTAGAAATTATATATTGTTATTGTTTTCAAAAGTATATTGTAAAGTGGTTTTATAAGTAAATATGTAAATGATATTTCCTCAAATTATTTCTAATAAAATATTTTATTAGGCTTGATCCTACATTTGTATTCAGTTGGGTTTAGTAGCCCTAAGATGTATTATATAATCTAGGATATTTTAGATACATGATTTTACCCACAAATATCATCGTGGTATTTTCAAAATATTAGTGTAAATATAGTTGGCCTTATTATAGGTTAGGCTTTCATGTAATGGACCATGGGCCCTATCTATATTTAATATTGGTCTTTTGAGGAATTATTTCTTTAAATACTTTATTAGACTTATATCTATTTTTAACTAAATGATATTTGAGGTTTCCTATTTTTCGATAAGACTTTATATAAGTATTCAAAAATAGATTAATTTATATTATATATATATATATGGATTTGATTGTGGGCTATTTTGAAATATTCTTGGGTTAAGTCATTTGAATAAATACATATATGTTTGTCAAATATATAGGTACATTACTCTATGGATTTTAATTAGAATAAATTAATTGGACGATTTTGTGCACGGCCCACCGGAATCCAACTTTGGACATACGGTTGGGTTCGTATCGAAAAACCAGACCTGTTGACATATAGTTTGACGACTCTAGAGACCGTTGACTCTGGCACGCTTTTCAGTGCAAAGCGGGTCCAACGGCGGACACCGTTTTGATCCGAAATTATCGTTTTACCTCGGTGTCCAGAATTGGACTTAAGGACAAGCAATCCTAGCTAATTTGACTATTCTAAGAACGTTGGTAATATTTATTTCAGCATCTGGAGACTTCTACATGTGTTGACTGATTGTGGCTCATTGAGTGGTATGGTATTTTGGTTATACCAGCTAAGGACCTCAGGCAAGTGCACTTTCTGATTGCTTTCCGATTCATAGTAGTCTTTTCATTTCATGTCTATACATATATCTTGCTGCTTGTTGACACGCTCGTCACACGGAGTAGTCGGGAGGGGAAATATCTTAGTAAACATGTGAACTATCCAGAACTATCCCATGAGTCTATTCTTGAATAATAGCCGCTGCACACGACACGTGCAGTGTGCCGGATTTACCCCTAGCCGTTCACATGTCGAAATGGATATTTCACACCACCTAGATAGATGTCTTTTATTAGTTTTTCCTTGTTTACTTCTCTATCGTGCTATGTCATCAGTTATCTACCAGTTTTTATCTCTCATATATTATTTTCATGTCTTGTTAATTCTATTGTGTTTTCGTATTGTCGTCGGTTTGTGTACTTGTTCCAATCCTGACTGGATAACCAACATTTTTCAGGTTAGCTGTGGCTTCACTTAGTTTGGGAGATACGGGTGTACATGCAGACAAAAACCTAGAAATAGAAAGCAATTGTATCAATTTCATTAATTGTAAAATCTTGTATTTTCTTTAATTGTAAATATTGTATGAATTTAGAAATGTGAATGAGCAGCAAAATGTTATTTCTTGAGCATCTATTTCTTGCGGGCTTGACAGCGTTCTACCGCCGACTCTGCGGCGTAGGCTGGCTTGGACACGTCTCGTATCCGAAAAGCGGGTGCGGGTCGTGACAAGTTTTTGTGGTGGCCCATGCAGGTTAGTTTTCGCAAATATGCGAACTCGTGATGGTACTTAAGTTAGTCGTACCATTGCGAGCCTACGACTAGGAAATGCTCATTCACGACTAGAAGTAAATCGATTTTAAGAGAATGGTTAGGACTAGGAGTCCCTAATTTAAATTGACAATTGGGTAGTTAAGGTTGCTGCATAGGCCTCATTGAATTCTAAATCATGCTAGATGATTTTCGTAGAAAGATGCACTATTGTATTCTGAATCGATAGTATTTCTGAAGGAGAGTAGGTTCGCAACCCTCTTTCTGAAATTTTGTTGTTTACTTATTTGAATTAAATATGTTTTTTTAGAATTTTAAAAATATTTATATTATTTTTATGGAATATCTTAGTCATAGTTAAATTTTTGAATGTCCAATGACTAGAAGTGATGGCACGGATAGTGCAGTGGCGTGCTTTGACTAGTATACTAGTTATGGTAGGAAAGACCGAGCCATAAATGTGTCCGAGCTAGAAAAATCAGGCAAAGTTGTGACTTGACCTCTATAAATAATTTAATCAGTTATTTAGTAATAGTACGACTTTTAGAAGACCTGGTTGTTCTAAACTAGTCCGAACGCAACCTAGGCCCTGGTAGTCGTGTAGTGCGACCAACGACGTCCATGTAGATATATGGATGTGTATACATATTGGTAGCCCATTTTGGTCTTGTGAATAATTTCTATAAATGGTATATTGAATGTAATAGATGTGTTATTGCTATTTAAATTTGTATTTTACTTGGGAATATGATAACCTTCCCTTAAAATGATATTTCAGGATCTATTTAGACTACACTTGTGCATAAATATATTCATAATAAGTAGACCTAGTATTTTATACATATTTCCCTCGATCTTGAATATTCGAGAAATAGAGATAAAAGATTTATGTTTCTTTTACCTTCGGTCATTTCCTTCCTGATCTTATCATTTGTACAACTTTATCTTATGTCTTCTCTAAACGTCGCCATATTATGAGTTTGTATCACTTATATTTTTTTGGACCCAAGGGATTTTTTTTTTTAAAAAAATTTCTCACTCAATTGTCTATACCTTAATCTTGAGTTAAGTTTTTGGATTCAAAAGCTTCCTCTCAATTGTTGAATGTTGAATATCCGTGAAATGAGGATTATAAGTTTTTACTTATTTTGACTTCGATCATTATCCTTCATAACTAATTGCTTCCTTTCAAGAAGCTGACCTTATACTTGAAGAACAGATACCTGCATTTCTATCTTTATCAACTTGTATGATATTTTAAACTCCTTTGACATTCTTGGGGATATAGTTGGAATAACTTCGATGACTTGTGATGGCAGACAGCCGCGCACTGTCGCCACTTATTTGACTTATGGAGACTGTGGGTTCACTGCAGCCAGCAGCGCACTGGCGAGGCATGATCCCTAAGTTGAAGTAATCTCGAGTAAGTATAAGTTATCGAATATTGTCACAGCTATATCTTGGTCGTCCTATCTTCGTCTTTAAACTGTTATGTCCAGATTGGATAGAGTTGATAGGGTATTCATTACCGTATCCTTGCTTGAGTCGTAGAATCAAGAGTTTATTGCAGCTAGTTGTACACTGGCGAGGCATAAATTCTCGATAAAATGACCTCGATTATGTTTACGAGTTTCGAATACCCTAGAGACTACGTCTTATTGACATGTAACTATAAGTTTTCTAAATTGATTTGTGCATTATTCCTAGCTACCAACTTCTCAATAAACTGATTGTTCGTTTCCTCCATATCTTTCTATTTTTGAATCGTCACCTTTTAAACCTAATTTGAATTCCTTCCACTAGATTCATAATCACCCCTAGATTATGATTCTATATTCATGCTTACCAATCGATCGTATTAGAACGGTTTCAATTTGGACCATCCCTTAACGACCTTTAGATCACGAATAGACTATTCAATTTTATTTCAATCGTGCTAGTTCGCATGTTATCCTAGAATTCGATTCTATAATCGTGCCTAAATAATTTTGCATAACTATTTGTTCGTACCACAATGACTTCAACTTTGATCGATCTGGAACAAATTTTGTTCATGACTAAATCATAATCATGCCTATATTTTTACTAAGTTTTATTTTTCCACTGTGATCATGACTATTGTGATCTTGTTCATATTCGTACCAACTTTTAAATTTTGATCATGCTTAGATGACTTCCATGAGTAGCCTTGATCGCGACTTCTTAAATTTATCTAAGCGATTTTCCATGTTTAACATCAGCCTAAAAATTTGACCATTGACCATGCCTATATAATTCCAAGGGTAGTTAATCGTGCTACCTAGTATCTTTTCTTAAAATTTCAATTTTAT
This sequence comes from Iris pallida, assembly GCA_029216955.1. NCBI lineage: Eukaryota > Viridiplantae > Streptophyta > Magnoliopsida > Asparagales > Iridaceae > Iris > Iris pallida. The sequence continues at coordinate 8,255,953 of JANAVB010039017.1, forward strand.
TCACGACCTAATTCATTTGATCAACGATCATATCATTTCTTGATCGTGACTAAATGTGCCATTCGAAATTTTCGAGTAAGAATATTTCTAAGGTGGGTAGAAAACATTTTAGAGCATTTTGGAATTCAAAACCATCACCTACGGTTCTAATTGCAAGCCCTACCTATTACTTTTCCACTTCCATCCTTCCTTAGTCAATACCTTGATCAATACTCTTATTAAGATGACGTGGGATATCCTTAATACCCTTTTATTAAAAAAAATTTGTTACTACAGTTTCCTTGGATCTATCGAGCCTATCTATCCTAGACATTCCTTAAATTTGAGGACGAATTTATTTCTAAGGTGGGTAGATTTGTAACTCCTCTCCCCGAATTTAGTATTTCTATTATTATTATTATTATTATTATTATTATTATTGACTTTATTTCTAGTTGGAAAATATGTTGTCATCGTACAAAAGGTATTTTGATTAATGAAGGAATTTGTCAAACTATTTCCAAATGATTTTATTTTATAAACGATAATATTTAGACTTATTAAAGATTTAAAAATATGTTTTAAAAATTTATTATTGAAGATTATTTCAAAGGATCATTTTAAATTAATCTATTAATAGATCTCGATAAGATTTAACTATCTTTAAACTTGACATTGATTTTAAATTAATATTAATATCTGTTAGTGGATTTGATTAAACGAATTTGTTTTAAAACCTTTTAAATAAAGGAAAGGATTATCTATTAGGAATTTTGATCCCAATCTAACTAGGAGTTGTTCTCCTATTTATAAAGAGTCTATTATTTTCTTTTTCCAAAACCTAACTGCCAATAAGTTAGCCACAGAAGCCATCCCCACGTATTCCTCAAAATAACTATTCCCATCTCATGCCGCCTAACCACCAGCTTCCGTCTCCAATCGGCAGAACCCTCCCTGCCCGGCCAAGCCTGGCCGTCCACCACCACAACCAAGCCAAACCTATAGCCACCATCATCGTCAGCAACCATCACGAACCCCTCTCCGACCAAAACACCGCCACCACTCCTGAAACCACCACCATTACTATATCCGTGCTCGATTGTGTCCGTGTCCGCATTCATCCCTTTGGCATTCAGTAGTACAACCACATAGTCCTTTTCCGTGTCCAACATCAGACACATCCCAAACCGACAAAGGAATCCCTGACAACAAAAATCCAGAAAAAGAAAAGGAAAACAAACCCTAAACCTAACCTCCAGCCACCACCGTCGGCGGCACCATCTCGACAGCCGAGATCCGACCGCGTCGCCCCGCCTCGGTTCTCCTCCGCCCGGAGACCTGTGTCGTACACCGTGCCTCTGCCGTTTGGACGAAGTCCTCTCGAGCCACCGTTCCATACTGGCGCCGTACCAAGTTGACGTGCATTGGCGACTGATCTCGATCGCGCACGAGAAGCCGATCTTGGGCTCCTCCCATGTGTCTCTCCGTAGCCGTCGCCGACTGCGGTGAGATCGTGTGCTTGACGGTCACTGCCTGCCCCTCGCCACCGCTGCACCCACCAGATCTGAACGCCATCACCAGGCGCCGGAGCCGGCGCACCACATCTGCCCAAAGCCATCGCCGCGATGTTGTCGAGCGCCGCCTACGCTCGACCGGGCTGTGAGCCTCCCGCTCCGGCGACCAACTCCCCAGACCAGCGCCATGTGTACCTTACCGGACCCGTCGCATCCCCACAGGCTGAGCAGCCCGTACGTCACCGCTCCGCCGGGCGACTGCCACGACAGAACCGAGCGCCGTGCGCTCAGCCGCGCTTCTCCAAATTCCGGTGAGATTTTCCCCTTCCCTCCTTCCTTCTCTCGTTTTAATGTGGACTGCTCCCTCTCTCTCTTTCTTAATTGGGGAAAAACGTAGGTAATGTGCTTTCATTGCTGTGAGCAATAGGTTAGGATTGGAATTTTCATTATTTCTATTATTAATATTTTGATTGGGTTTTTGTATTTAGTTATTTAGTGGTATGAAGTTTGGGCTTAAGCCATTGAATAAATCACAAATTATGTTTTAGGTTTTATTTATCAATGATTTTCCTAATTAAGGAATAATATTAATTATTATTTAGAAATTATATATTGTTATTGTTTTCAAAAGTATATTGTAAAGTGGTTTTATAAGTAAATATGTAAATGATATTTCCTCAAATTATTTCTAATAAAATATTTTATTAGGCTTGATCCTACATTTGTATTCAGTTGGGTTTAGTAGCCCTAAGATGTATTATATAATCTAGGATATTTTAGATACATGATTTTACCCACAAATATCTTCGTGGTATTTTTAAAATATTAGTGTAAATATAGTTGGCCTTATTTTAGGTTGGGCTTTCATGTAATGGACCATGGGCCCTATCTATATTTAATATTGGTCTTTTGAGGAATTATTTCTTTAAATACTTTATTAGACTTATATCTATTTTTAACTAATTGATATTTGAGGGTTCCTATTTTTCGATAAGACTTTATATAAGTATTCAAAAATAGATTAATTTATACTATATATATATATGGATTTGATTGTGGGCTATTTTGAAATATTCTTGGGTTAAGTCATTTGAATAAATACATATATGTTTGTCAAATATATAGGTACATTACTCTATGGATTTTAATTAGAATAAATTAATTGGACAATTTTGTGCACGGCCCGTCGGAATCCAACTTTGGACATACGGTTGGGTTCGTATCGAAAAACCAGACTTGTTGACATATAGTTTGACGACTCTAGAGACCGTTGACTCTGGCACGCTTTTCGGTGCAAAGCGGGTCCAACGGCGGGCACCGTTTTGACCCGAAATTTCCGTTTTACCTCGGTGTCCAGAATTGGACTTAAGGACAGGCAATCCTAGCTAATTTGACTATTCTAAGAACGTTGGTAATATTTATTTCAGCATCTGGAGACTTCTACATGTGTTGACTGATTGTGGCTCATTGAGTGGTATGGTATTTTGGTTACACCAGCTAAGGACCTCAGGCAAGTGCACTTTCTGATTGCTTTCCGATTCATAGTAGTTTTTTTATTTCATATCTATACATATATCTTGCTGCTTGTTGACACGCTCTCACACGGAGTAGTCGGATGGGGAAATATCTTAGTAAATATGTGAACTACCCAGAACTATCCCATGAGTCTATTCTTAAATAATAGCCGCTGCACACGACACGTGCAGTGTGCCGGATTTACCCCCTAGCCGTTCACATGTCGAAATGGATATTTTACACCACCTAGATAGATGTCTTTTATTAGTTTTTCCTTGTTTACTTCTCTATCGTGCTATGTCATCAGTTATCTACCAGTTTTTATCTCTCATATGTTATTTTCATGTCTTGTTAATTCTATTGTATTTTCGCATTGTCGTCGGTTTGTGTACTTGTTCCAATCCTGACTGGATAACCAATATTTTTCAGGTTAGCTATGGCTTCACTTAGTTTGGGAGATACGGGTGTACATGCAGATAGAAACCTAGAAATAGAAAGCAATTGTATCAATTTTATTAATTGTAAAATCTTGTATTTTCTTTAATTGTAAATATTGTATGAATTTAGAAATGTGAATGAGCAGCAAAATGTTATTTCTTGAGCATCTATTTCTTGCGGGCTTGACAGCGTTCTACCACCGACTCTGCGGCGTAGACTGGCTTGGACACGTCTCGTATCCGAAAACCGGGTGCGGGTCGTGACATCAGTCGACGGATCAGCTTGCGAAGATGTACCACAGGAAGATAGTCAGATTGTACGGAGTGCCAGTCAGTATCGTGTCCGACAGAGATTCAAGATTTACGTCGCACTTTTGGCGGAGTCTTTAGAAGAGTTTGGGGACTCATCTCAAGTTCAGTTCAGCTTATCATCCGCAGACAGATGGTCAGTCAGAACCCACGATCCAGACTCTTGAAGATATGTTACGATCATGTACACTCGACTTCGGTGGTTCGTGGAAAGATCACCTGCATCTCATGGAGTTCTCCTATAACAACAATTTCCAGGCCAGTATCCAGATGGCACTCTTTGAAGCGCTGTATGGAAGAAAGTACAGATCACCTTTAGCTTGGGATGATGTCGGCGAGAGACAGATGCTTGGTCCAGAGATGATTATGCAGACAATCGAGGTGGTCAGACAAGTCAGAGATCATCTTCGAATTGTCCAAGACCGTCAGCGCCATTGGGCCGATTCTCATCGGTGTTCCCTTGAGTTTTCTGTCGGCGACCATGTGTTCCTTAGGATCTCGCCTACCCGTGGCGTCATTCGATTCGGCGTGCGGAGAAAGCATAGTCCTAGGTATATAGGGCCGTTCAACATTATAGAGCGAGTAGGTGATGTGTCCTATCGTCTCGCTCTTCCGCCGTCGTTATGTGAGGTGCATGATGTCTTCCATGTATACCAATTACGACGGTATATTCCAGATCCGAGCCATATCCTTGATCATTCGAAATTGGTTGTTGGTACCAACCTTTCGTATGAGGAAAGGCCCGCATCCATATTGAACCGAAGAGAGAAGATACTCAAGAACAAGACTATTAATTTAGTCCGTGTTGCTTGGGGTCATCACCCCTTGGGTGAGTCAACGTGGGAGCGTGAGGATGATATCCGCTCGCAATATCCACACCTGTTTGACTCATAAGGTATAATGTCTTCCTTATGCCTTATGCTTTTACTTTTACTTCCTTTCTTGCATGAATGATTGCTTGATTGACTGCTAGTCGTAGCTTGCTTATGATTAATATAGCTGGTCCTGACACCTCTAGCCTCTTGATTAAATTTTGAGGATGGAATTCTTTTAAGGTGGGTAGAGTTGTCACTCCCGTTTCGCGTTATACGTATTTTCAGGATACGTATACAGATTTCTAACAATTGTCATGTGGCCGATATTTTTACTTATCTTGCTTAGCTTAGCCTTATTTTAAATCTTGACTTGATTGGTTCAACTTGGTTCAACATGACTTGGCTTGGCTTGGTTTGGTTTATATTGGATTGAGATGAGAGGGGTTGCTATATAAGTCAACTTCTTCTCTCTCCTCCATTATTTGCATTTACTTCTCCATCTTCTTTATTTACTCCTTCCACCTACCAAGCCAAGGCAAGTGCAACTTTCTTCATGATGGATCTCAAGTTTTATTGTTCTATTCCTTTTCTTACTTCATTCTAAGCCTCTTTAGAACTTGACATTTTTGGATTTGATGGATGGATTCTTGTAGATCTAAGTTTGTAACTTTTCAGTTTTTCTTGGTTTTGATCTCTAAAACTTGGATATTTTCAAAATCTAATGGTTCCATGTTGTAGGAAATTCAATTCTACCCAATTTTGGCTTTTGAACCACTTGATTTCGACTTCGTATGAGAAAGTTATGCCATTTTTGAGTTCATGGGTTCCCCACGCCTCTTAGTGCTGTCGGGACGATGAACAGTGCCGCGTGCAGTGTCTTCGCTGCCGCGCGTCAGCGCGCCGCGCTTGCGCGCAATGTGCGCTGTGGGCGATTTTGGCCGTGCGCAATGCGTGACTTGCGTGCCGCGCGCCCGCGCGCCATGCTTACGCACAACGTGCGCCGTGGACGATTTTGCCCGCGCGCAATACGTGACTTGCGCGTCGCACGCCCGCGCACTTCTCTACCGCATGCCCGCGCATCGCGCTTGCGCGCCACGTACGCCGTGGGCGATTTTGCCACGTACGTCGTGGGCGATTTTGCCCGCGCGCTTGCACACAACATGCGCCGTAGGCGATTTTGCCCGCGCGCAATGCGTGACTTGCGCGCCACACGCCCGCGAACTTCGCTGCCGCGTGCCCGCACGTCGCGCTTGCGCGCCACGTACGCCGTGGACAATTTTGCCCGCGCGCAATGCGTGACTTGCGTGCCGCGCGCCCGCGCACTTTGTTGCCGGGCGCCCGCGCGCCGTGCTTGCGCGCAACGTGTGCCTTAGGCGATTTTGCCCCCGCGCAATGCGTGACTTGCGCGCCGCGCGCCCGCGCACTTCTCTGTCGCGCGCCCACGCGCCGTGCTTGCGCGCAACGTGCGCCGTGGGCGATTTTGCTCGTGCGCAATGCGCAACTTGCGCACAGGTCACTCCAAATGACTGTTTTTGCTTCTTTGAGCTGTTTTGTAGCTAAAATCTTGAAAAACTCAAATCATGAAAGTTGTAGATCTTTTCCTTGGCTTCAAAAATATGTTATTAGTCATTTTATGCAAGTTTCTCTCAATCATGATAATGTAAGGATAAAACACGATAGTGGCCTGTTAAGGCACACTTTTAACAAGTATTAAGTAACATGATAATTCTTGATAGTGACCCGCCGTGGTGCACTCTTGACAAGTAAACCTAACATGATAATCTCGATATGCCTCGCTAAGTAAATCTTGTCTTGACACCGTGGATGTTTGTACTTGTATAAGCTACATGTCTCGTCTTGCATCATGTCTAGGATATGAATTCCTGATTTCTACAGTCAGGAATTCATACTGAATCTGACTAGGATAATGACTAGAGTGATCAAGTAGTTTATGAAGAGATTTTCCAGCTACAGGCAATCCCGTTATCTGGGCGCATTAAGTGGACTTGTAGCCTACCGACGAGTATGGCACATTTCCAGCACACAATCACGTATTGCATTCTTCATAAACGGGCATTCGACCTGGATAATCGGATGGTCTGCAGGGCTTGCGGCTGTTGGGATAATCTCATTGCATCTTGCTAGTAATTAGGTCTGTGATAACCTTAGTTAGTTAAAGTATCAAGCCGTACTCTTTGCTTGGCCCTGATTGATTGGATGGAATCTAGCTCAGCTTAGTCTTGTCCTGTTCCCGTACAAGATTGTGACGTGACATGATTATTGATGCTTACCTTAACAATAACGATCGGGGGTCCAGTTCTGTTCATACGAAGGGTTACAACCTCGGTCCTTGTTTGGTTTAAGGGTTGTAACCAGGCTCCCGGAGCAGTTCTGTGTCATCTCTTCGTTTATTGTCTTATTGCAACCCCATGCCATGTTCGTCATGTTTTACCTTACCTTAATACCATGATTATTTATATTGGCCTTAACAATAAAGATCAGGGGTCCAGTTCGGTTCAGGCGAAGGGTTACAACCCCGGTCCTTGTTTGGTTTAAGGGTTATAACCTGGCTTCCGGAGCAGTTCTGTGTCCTCTCTTCGTTTATTGTCTTATTACCTTACCAATAGTATTTGAGACGGGTTTCTATTCTGGTGAAGGGTAACAACCCCGGTCCTTGTTTGGTTTAAGGGTTGTGACCTGGCTACTTGAATGGTTTCCTCGTACTCAGTTTACTGTTGTTATCTCTATTATTATCAGTTCTTTATTTATTATCTTTAGTATTTTATTATGATAAGCTGGTTTTTGTTCCTAAGTGAAGCCTTCTTTGTGGTACTTGCTCTTTCTGGGGTCTGACCCAGCTGGTTTTGTGTGGCCAGATATCGGAGCAGCTCTAGAGGATCCACTTGTCTTCCATCCAGATAGTGACCACCAGGCGTAACCCTGGCAACGAGTGGGTTTCTTTTGTCCTTCCACTTATTTGTAAAATTATTCTTTTGATGCGTTTAGCCGACGAGCACGTGTTAGCTCGTATTGCATCTTTATTTACTGTCTGCCTACGGGCTGTAACGTGATTGACAAATCCTAGGGTTGATCATGTATGACTAAACTCTTGCTAGTCCTCACATTTTGTACGAATAGCTTCATGATCAGCTGAATATGTAATGTTTGGGACGCCTTGAGATTGTATATTTGGTGATTTTGCATCTTTTAACTTTTACTTACTTGCTTGTGATTGAGACAATAGGCTTGTTCTTGACCATAGGAGACTGATGGCTTGTAGTTAAACCCTCATGTATCTAGACAGCCGTGACCGTATAGCGAGGTGGGTTGCACTTCAATATACGTAGCTGGCTATGTCCGCCTCCGCTTTCCAGTATTCTGGTTCTGGAGCGTGACACAAAGTACAAGATCCAGCCTGGTTGTGGCATGCAAGGCTCGGGCACGTGAATTTCTTTGCGCTCAAGGTGATGGCAGAGAAGGGAATGGCCACCGGACTGCCGAAGATTTCTCACCCAAACTAGCTCTGTGATGGGTACCTCATCGCCAAACAAGCACAACTACCGTTCCCTCTGCAGACAAGCTTCAGAGCTGAGAAGAAATTACAACTTGTGCACGATGACATTTGTTGCCCGATTACACCCGCTACACTTGCAGGTAACAAGTATTTTCTTCTACTTGTTGATGACTTCAGTCGCATGATGTGGGTGTATATGCTCAAAGAAAAGAGAGATGCTTTTGATACCTTCAAAAAATTCAAGTCTCTTGTAAAGAATGAATGTGACAACAAGATGAAGATACTAAGAACTGATCGAGGACGTGAGTTCCTATCCAAGGAATTCACAAGATGGAGCGCCGGAATCGTACCGTGATAGCCATGACAAGGAGCTTGCTCAAGAGCATCTATGTTCCTGGAAGCATATGGGGCGAGGCGGTCATACATGCTGTGTACCTGCTCAACCGGTTGCCAACTAAAGCTTTCGGTACACTCACGCCGTATAAAGCATGGACTGGTAAGAAATCGAACCTGGAACACTTATGGATCTTTGGATGCATCGCACACATGAAGACCGCAGGTCCTCATCACAAGAAACTTGATGACCGAAGTACGCGGTTGGTCTACCTTGGCGTGGAAGAGGGCTGTAAAGCACATCGCCTCTATAATCCTCAACGTAGCAAGATCCAGGTGAGCAGGGATGTCATATTTGAGGAAGAAAAGAGATGGGACTAGAACAATGGTGACAGTGCCGAACCACAAGACTGGGTAGAAATCTCAGTTGATGATCCTGTCATCGAGACTGTGATCACTCCACAAAGAGCGGTGGACGAGGCTGTGCACATACCGGAGGGCACGGAAGATGCGATAACACCTATAACGCACGGAGCGGCGATGACGTCAAGGCAGCCTACTATACCACAAGCTGCAGCCTCAACTTTAAGCAGCTCACCCACACCGACGACAGACTCAAGCGAGCCAAGGAGATACCGCTCAATTGCTGACATATATGCTGAAACTGAGGAGATACCTCTTGATCCAGAGATGCTATTTTTGTCGGCTAAAGAACCAGCAAACTTTCAAGATGCTGCACTTAAGCATGAGTGGTGAGAAGCTATGAAGAAGGAGTTGGAAGCCATCGAGAAGAATGGGACTTGGGTGCTTACTGAGTTACCATCTGGGCACAAACCCATCGGTCTAAAATGGGTATACAAGGTGAAGAGAGACATTGAAGGGAAGATCCTCAAGCACAAAGCTAGATTTGGTGAAGTGTTTGCTCCAGTGGCCAGACTCGACACAGTTCGCTTGATTATCGCTCTTGCAGCCCAATATGGATGGGAGGTTCACCACTTGGACGTCAAATCTGTATTCCTGAATGGTGACCTCAAAGAGGAGGTATATGTAGCTCAACCCAAAGGCTTCATCGTCAAGAACCAGGAGCACAAGGTGTATAGACTGTTCAAGGCTCTCTATGGTTTGAGGCAAGCACCGAGGGCCTGGAACATACGCCTGGACAGCTGTTTAAAGGAGCTGGGTTTCATTAGATGCACTCAAGAGCATGCGGTGTACACGAAAACAATGAAGAGGGTAAACTCATTATCGGAGTGTATGTTGATGACTTAATTCATTACATGCGCAAAAGCAACTGCAGTAAAGGCTTACAAGAAGCAGATGATGTAGAAATTTGAGATGAGTGACCTTGGGTTACTCTTCTACTACCTTGGTATAGAGATAGACCAACGGGGTGATCGTATTACACTAAAGCAATCAGCATATGCGAAGAGAGTATTGCAGCAGTTTGGAATAGGAGATTGCAATCCGACCAAGTACCCATTGAAGCTAAACTACAACTCAGCAAGGACCTTGAAGGAACCCTAGTCGATCCGATGCAATATAGGCGCATCATTGGCTGTCTTAGGTACTTAACTCACACTCGTCCGAATATTTCTTATGTTGTTGGAATGGTAAGTAGGTACATAGAGAAGCCAACAACCACGCATTACCAGGCTGTGAAACAGATCCTTAGATATGTGAAGGGAACACTTGAGTATCGACTCATGTATGAAAGAGGACATGCTGAAGATGAACTTCACAGATTCACCGACAGCAACTTAGCCGGAGATGTTAACGACAGGAGGAGCACCAGTAGAATGGCGTTCTACCTCAACAAGAACCTGAACACTTAGGCGTCTAAGAAGCAGAATACTATCACATTGTCCTCCTGTGAAGCTGAGTTCATGGCGGCAACAGGTGCAGCGTGTCAAGCTTTGTGGCTGAGGAATCTACTTAGTGAGGTGACTGGTCGCGAACCTAAGCCAGTTATGCTCTATGTCGACAACAAGTCTGCAATTGCATTGATGAAGAACTCTGTGTTTCATGGGCGCAACAAGCACATTGATACTCGCTTTCACTTCATTCGCGAGTGTGTTAAAAAAGGGCAGATAAAGGTGGAGTACATTTGCAGTGGAAAGCAACGTGCCGATATTCTCACGAAGGCTCTCGCCAAAGTGAAGTTTGTCGAGATGCAGCAGGAGCTAGGAGTTATCAACCTTGATCAAATCTAGATTAAGGAGGAGAATATCAGTTAATAATCTAGAGAACTTGTCAAAGTTCTATGAGTCAATCGTTAATAGTGGAGTTGAACTTGTCTAAGTTCAGATCTTTCATAATAGGATCAGCTTGCATGATTTTAGTGTTAAGTAGTTGGAAGTAGCAGCTTTAAATTAGAGTGTAATTATTTGTTCAGCAGTGAATCAAATACATTTTTCCTTTCCCTCTTTCTCTCTGTGTCTTCTCTAACTACATCTTGCTCACCGTCCTTGTCTCCAGCAAGTTACAACAAGAAGTTTGTAGCTAACAGGAGCTCGGTGGAGGGCGTTGGTTCGAGCTTTTTAGGACCGCCGGGAGGAGATTTGTGGCGCACTGGTTACGTTGAGCTCGTACAGGAGAGCGTAGCTAGTTAACTCTTTGTTACGAAGGCTCGCTTTACGCGATGCTACTTGCACGCGAGCTCGAGTCGATCACGATAGAGGGGAGGATAAAGGTCGTGGTTATTTTACGAGATGGTACAACACCGACTGGTTGGGTGAGGAACTAGTGTGGCTTGAACTCTCGGCGATCCAGGAGTGGCGCTAGTTTGACGTTGGTAATGATAGGATTTTGTGGCACGTGGTAAAGGGAAGAGGACGATGAACCCACTATTCCATTGAGTTGGAAGAAGGAAAGGTTTACGAGTTGTGGCTGTAGAGCAAGAAGTCTTTATAGGAGGGAATTAGGATCTTTGTTGGGCTTGGCAAGAGAGAGATTTGGTTGGACTGACCTAGATATGGTTAAGCGTAGATGGAGTAGATCAATATAATAAATCTATAGTCTCAAAACTCATACAATTTTATATCTCTATCAATATACACAATACCTACCATTTATATGGCTAGGTGCTTTAGTTTGGTTTCGGGGAACTCTTTACTCATAAACTAGTTCAAGACTAGAGGTCCAGCTAATTAAACATATCTATTATATGGGTATTTTAAGGCCCTATATTAATTGGGTTCGGCCCAAGGGAGCACTTTTAGGAGATAAACTAACTAATAATAATAATAATAATAATAATAATAATAATAATAATAATAATAATGCCATTATCATTACCATTACCATTTTTATTTATTTAGTTATAAATTTTAATGACTTGATAAATCAATGGCTAAATTTCGATAAAAAAATACAAATACAATAATTTTATTGAGGGGTTTTACATCTACTACCGCTGTGTTTTTTGACTCCATAGTGGAAAGCGCCACTATAACATGGAGAGCTGACTTCCAACTAATTGAGGAATTCATAAATGTGTATATATAGCTTGTAGTTGAACTTCTCTTATACAATTCAACACCATAATCTGCATCCATGTAACCCTACAATGGCTTGTTTCGCGTTTTGACTTATGAAGCAAAAAATGTTATTATTTTGACCTTATAGATATCAAAGTGTTTACTTTACGACTTTCCACTGAAGCCTAACATGTACTTGCTTACCAAACTGATCGCATACGATAAATTGGGATGAGTACATACCATAAATCAATGATCCTACCATAGTTGCATACGAAAATTGAGTTATATTTGTCTTCTCCTTTGTTTTCAAACACTTCTTGAAGGATAATTTGAAATAACCAGCAACAGGGTTACTCACCTGTCTTTACTACTTTATATTGAATCTTTCCGACATATTATAAATATACGTCCTTTGGGATAGTCCATGGCTTTCCGTCATTCATGTCTCGACTTATTTATATGATTTTTCATGATCCACCTGTTAGTCCAATGATTAAATCGTGTTTTTGATAATAGTTATCAATTAAGTTTAGTTTTATGAAATCACTAATAATCATGCAATCACTAAAATATTTATACTTGCACTTTGCATATACCTAACATGCACTAATGATATCATACCTACCACTATGTGCAATGCTTTGTTTTGTCTAACATATATTTACAAAAAATAATAATAAAAACAACATCAATCATGGATATATGTAATGTAAAAATTATGATGGGCTAAGGATACTACTTGCCTACAAGATTTTTCTGATGCGCCCATAACTTTTTCGTGGCCATGCACTCGGAGGTTTCACTGTGCGATCAACAGACGGGGGTCGAGGGGGGCAGTGCCCCCCCGTGGAGGTTCGGGTGCGAAGCCCCGAAAGGTATATAGATTTTTAGATTTGTTTGGCTTTGGACAATTGCCATCGATAGAAAAAAAAAGGTACTATTCATACAAAGGAAGAAGCCAACCTTTCAAGACACCATTCACGCAGATGGTATACCGAAGTATACTAGTGGTATACTGCTTATTATCACAGCAAGTCTGTGTTCCCTAAAATTTAATATACCGACGGTATAACGCCTATTCTCACAACAACTTCGAGGTTCAAATTTCCCATAAAAATGGCATACTGATATACTGGTCATATGGCCGTTGGACAATAATTAATGATGCAACGACTAGAAAACTTGCTATTTTTCGTTATTATTGTGTAGAGCAGTATACCGAGGGTATACCGACAATATAGTGGCAGTATATCACCTGCATAGTAGTTTTGGAAAGTTTTTGAGTTGGTATTTAAACCCAAATATTCTCATTTAATACCAACTTCTTAGAGCCTTAACTTTTTTTCCTAATACTCCAAAACTTCTCCATATACAAAAGCTTTCATTTACCAAATCATATTGAGGTATAGTTTGTCATTGAGTTATAAATTGGATCTTTATATCATTGTGAGAAGATCAAAACACTTAATTGAAGGCACCCCATCTTCTGATTTCCCTTTATATCCACACCTAGCTGCCGCTACACCTATTGTTGCTCCTATTGGGTAAATCTATATCCTTATCTGATATTTTTGAATAACGGAGCATATATCCATCGTCTAGTTTTGCAGATCCCTAACTAGTCCACCAGAGAGGTCTCCTAGGGAGAGACATACTGTGCTATGTCCGATGGAGAAACATAAGTAAACAAAATTTAAATTTAATGTCAATTCTTATATTAACTTATGCTTATTTGATTCTAATTGTAATTTGTTTGTTTATTTTAGGCTCCTCCCCCTCAGATATAATAATAAACTTAGGAATATCATATGAGTCCACTTCCACAATCCTTATCAAAACTTCAGGTCTATATTAAAGAAGAAATTGTTCAGTTAGTTTGATATCTTGGGGGTATATTTAAGAAAAATACATATCATAATAATTCTTTTATTAAGTTATTTAAATATTTTCTATTTTTGTTTGTAGAGGAGCTACTGGTGCCGAATCACAGAGAAAATGTGATCAAGAAATACTACAAGTCGGTTGCTAGCAAGAGGTTAAGGGATATGATCAATGACCAAAATTAGGCATTGACCTTACTTCCTAAAAACTAGCACATGGAGTGGATGAAGGAGGAATTCTGGACTATGATACAGGAAAAGAAGGCCACTCTTGAGTACAAGGTGTAGAAGCATGGGAATCACATAGAAACCATGCGCTCCAAAAAAAATACACATACGAAGAAGAAGACTATGTGTTACAAATATCATGTGCCAGACATCTCCTGTGCACAACCAAGTTGGAGCATCTCAAAATAGCAGAAGCATGTGCTACACAGTATTTAGAGACAAAAGTGCATAAAAGAAGATTTTTCATTGATATTCATGATTACAATACAGTAAAAATCTATTACATAAATGAAGATTCGTTGATATTCTTAATTACATGGAAAATCTACTACAAAATTGGGCCTGCCTTAATTATTTAAGATAGGCACATGACCCTCTTCTGCCATGTAAACCAGCCGCTGGCAGCATGTGCATGACTTTCCTCGGCTATGCGAATAAGCTGTTGGTAGCATGCGCAGCACGTCGACTATGTGAATGAGGCGCTGGTCGAACAGGGTTTGGATTGACAATCAATCCAAACACGATAATCAACATCTTCGTCGCTTCGATAGCACTCGACGTTGTCTCAGGGTAGAATGCAACTTATACGCTCACGAACAAAGACTGCTTCGTCCATAGTCAGCCTGGCGCATCTAAGTTTTCTGACAAGTTCCTTCATCAAGACAGTTGCTTCTTTGAACAAAGAGGACTACAGTCCAGGGCTGGTGGACTCGCTAAGGAGGAGGCTTACGGCCATCGAAAACTAGGGTAGCCTCGAACATGAAGTCGGGTACAAACGAGAATGAACAAAGTCCTCCTCTCTTAAAATACCCCTATTTATTGGCCAAAGTACGGACAAACCCAAGAACCAAGTGGCAGACAGTCAAAAGCTCCAAAATTAATGTGACGAACTTCACATTAATGGCAATGAATCGGCCACCTCGATTTTGACTAAGTTCGGTGAAAAGTCATCATCTCGAGCCCCATACCACACGAACCGATAGTTCTTCAGGAAGTTGACCAAAACCTATACGCCTTCCCAAAGGCTGGATAACAATGAGTGCCAAGTTGAATGATGCGCCAAACTGACCATGCACCTCCTCAAATTATCCCATCAGCATTTAGTGCAACATTGACAAATGTGTTGCATGTTAGCTGCCACTCGAATATGGTACAGCATGCGCCTAAAAAAATGTGCAGTCGATGGCTATACAACAAACAGGGCACCAACATTCATGACTACTTGCGCCGATGTTAGCAGATACGTCCGTGTAGTTATTACTCACCTGTCAGATTACAGTTGTGCCATGCCACATGGCCCAAACCTGACTATCTCTCACATATGCCTTTAAAGCCATATGTCCAGACTTTTCATGCACCCCAGAGGCTATGTACCAAATTCCCTCACATACTAAGCCCAGACAGCGCATCAAATCTATTCAGTTTTAACATATTGAGATCTTCCAACGATGTACATGCACCATATGTTACTGACTCGATTATGCCTATAAAAAGGTGCCAACCACCCAAGATCTCAGCAATAGGAGAATCCCAATAACTGCTACATATCGGTTTGTATATCCCAATAACAGTAATAGGAGAATCCTTACGTCGCTAAACCATGCTGTACCCCTTCACTTTTGACTACTGATTGTATCAATAATCTTGTCAAATGCCCCACTGAAAACAAACTGGAGATTAGCATATTGACGAACCAAATAATCCAGTTAACCGGACACTGAAATAACATGTAGTGAATGGTCTCCATCTGTTGTTGACACATCATGCAATAGGGATTTGGTATGTTAACGACATATTGTTGCAACCTATACAAGGTTAATAGCCTTCCACGAAGAGCCCTATACATGCATAACCTCATCTTATTTGAAACATACTTCACCCACACGAATTCTTGGTTGGCCATCAGTTGGAAATGTGTACGGATAGAATCATATGCAACATCAAAGTCAAACTTCCCTGAGCTGGAGTTCTCCCAAACCTATTTGTCGCAACCCATTGCCACATTAATTTGTACACAAGTAATATTTGTCCAAAATTACCTTCCAATTGTATGGAAAGACAAATTCCAAGCACTGTGCCGAATCAATCTGCTCACCTGCTTCTTCTGCCCCCATAATTCATACTCCTGCCATCGAAGTCTATCTACCAAACTCCAATGATTAAGCCATGGGTCGAACCATAAATTTGTGCTCTAATGACCCTGGTCAGTACCTGCTTTACCTGATCCCTTTCTTACAAAATAGTTTTATATGCTACATAAATGTTTTTACCACATGTTGGGTCCAATAATTTTCCCCCTGAGATACATGCCATTCATCTATTTTGTCCATAAATAGTCTCCCTCCACGAATTTCCAAGCAAATTTAACACCAAAATATCATGAATAGTTGCTAGAGATTTGAGCCCAACTCCTCCTTCCGTCTTTGGCCTACATAAGTCAGCCCATGCAATGGCACGAATTCCTTCCCTCCAAATAAAGTCTGCACACGTTTTTTTAATACTTTGGATCGTAGCACTTGTTAACAATATGGTTTGTAGCCAGAACATAGCAATTAAAGTGATTACTAACCTAACCAATCCAATACGACCCAGACAATAGGGTCTGAGCACGCCAACCCTTAATCCTGTGTTGTACATGTTCAACCAAGCTGTGACATTCCATAGCCTTCGCGTAATTGATGGAAAGTGTCACTCCAAGGTATTTTACCGGAAGTTGATCTCTCTCAATCTACAGTACCTCTGTCAACCGATCCTGGTCAGGACATTGCGAATTAAGATAAAGTTTACTTTTTCTATACTTAATTTGAGACCAGATATCCTCCCAAATTCCCCATAATGGAAGTAAGGTCTTGAAGCCCCTCTTTGGATGGAACAACAAACACAGACAAATTGTCCGTATATATAAGATGTGAAACTACAGGGGAAACTGTTTTGTATAGTGACATAATCTTCTTCTTGTGAACAACAACATCCATCAAGCACATAAAATACTCCATAACAATTGTAAATAAATATAGAGAAAGAGGATCCCCTTGCCGTAAACCTCTACTACTATGGATGAATCCATACAGAATCCCTTTTATAGATACAAAAAAGTGGGAGTAGTGATACATTCCCAAATTCTGTCCACCCACTATCGATCAAATCCCATAGCCAGCATAAGTTGACATACGAATTCCCGGTCCACTGTATCATATGCTTTACGTAGATCCAATTTCATACATGCTTTTTCTACCTTTTTTGTTGAAGTCCTATTTCAGCACATGCTCTAATAAACTATTTCCTGCAATTGATCTACCCTTTACAAATGCCGCTCGATTTGGTGAAATCAACTCCTGCATAATAGGTTGTTGGTGCTTTCTTTACATGGAGAGAGCTTGCTCTCAACATGCCTTATAAAATTTTAGTCCCACATCGGAAATGCACCATGAGTTATCTCAACATATATACTTGGTTGTGTTGTTGAGAGATGCACATGGGGTGGTGACCCTAAGGAGGGAACCATGTGGGTGATTTTACTAGGAGGTAAGAATAAGGCTCCAAGGATTAAGCATTAATGCTTTTGTCATTCTCTTGGATTAATTCCATTTGGAGCTAAGCCCCAAAGGGGCTTAGCGACTCGGACTCGGACTCGGACTCGGGCTCATGGGCTCATGAGGCGTAATGTGGCATTTTGTTGGCGCACTTTGCACTTAGCACGTCAGCAGTCATGCGGCCACGGGCCATGCGGCCCATGCGGTCCATGCGGCTCATGCGGCCCATGCGGTCCACGCGGCTCATGCGGTCCATGCGGCTCATGCGGTCCATGCGGCCATGAGGCCATACGGCTCATGCGGCCAGGATGCTGTTGCCGCATGGAGGGTTTCGCTGACTGTGCAGACTACAAGTCAGTTATGGAAAGACTGATTCAATGCGATTAATTCAGATCCTATCTTTGTGGGATTTGAATTAATCTCATTGCTATCTTTTTGGGATTTTATTCAATATTTCCATAACTGAAGAGGCGGCTAGGGTTTCCACCCTCTCTCTATATATACTCTCTTCTGGCCTCCTTTGTGGGTACTACAAAAATTATAAGTCAGAAAAGGAGAAAGAGAGAGAGAGAGCTGCTGCCGCCATTGCAAGTCCATCTGAGGAGTTAGAACAGAGGTGACTTCGAGCGTTCCACAAGTTCTTCAAACTTGCTGGTTCCTGGAAGCAGTTATTGTGGGGCGAATCTTGCTTTGAGCAACGGTATTTTGACACCCCAGCATTTTTTTCTTCTTCTCATCTTTTTCTAGATTATTGTAACTTGTTCTGTCCCAATTGCAACACATTTGCAAGAAAGAATGAGAGATATTCTCTTCTCTATTTTCCTCCTCCATATTGTAATCGGATTATTTGGTTTTTGTATCATCGTAGATCTCTGTTGCATCTGTTTTACCATCTTTGATCAAGCCCAGGAAAAAACAATCTCAAAGCAAGATCCTTATAGATGGAAAACATTAATGCTTCGCTCGTCCAATCGGACTACTGCAAGTTGGAAAAGTTCGATGGAGAGCATTATCAAGTCTGGAAGAGAAAGGTTTATCTAACTCTTCAACTAAAAGACGTTGATCATGTTCTGTTGGAGGAAGAACCCTCTGTTCCAGACACTGGATCTACTGCCGCAATCAATACGACTACCAAACTCCAGGCCAAATAGAGAAGGGAAAATAGCATCTGCAGGCTTCTCATCCTGAATGCTATAGAGGACTCCCTGGAAGAATCCTACTCGAAGAAGGAACTTGCCAGAGACATATGGGAGTTTGTGGAAAAACTGTATGAAGAAGACAGGAACATGAGCAAAATGTTTGTGGTTGAAAAATATCATAAATTGCTCTTTGAGGATGAGAACTCCATGTTGCCACAGGTGAAGGAATTTCTGACTATGTTGCCACAGGTGAAGGAATTTCTGAAGCTACGTCAGAAACTGGAAAACGAAGAGATGCCCCTTTCTGACAAGTTTGTCGTTGGAGGGATCGTCTCAAAACTTCCTGCTGGATGGAGTACCTTCTATGCAAGGATGCACAGAAAGAAGCTAGACATTAGCTTGGGAGATCTACTTCAAGAGATCCATATTGAGGACGAGATGCGTTCCCAACAGAAGGTGGACACTCTGTCCAAACAGTTGGCTAAAGCCAATCTAGTACAGACGAGAGATCCCAAGGGGAAGCAGGCGGCTTCTCATCCCAAGAAGAAGGAATTCACTAATCTAAAAGTGAAGGGTCCTCATTCAAGCAACAGAAGACTAAGTCCCATGTGACTTGTTACAATTGTGGCAAGAAAGGCCACTACAAGAGTGAATGCAGATATAAGCCTAAACAATCAGAGAAAGGTGAGCCTAATAAGGTTTTATTGGTTTCTAACTTTGTCGCTATGATCGCACAGGTCACAACTGTGGGGGTTGACTCTGACTGGTGGATAGACACTGGTGCGACTTGCCATGTCTGTTCTGGCAAGGAATAGTTCGTCACGTACCAGCCGATATCTGAGAAGGTTGTCATGGCGAACCAGGCCCAAGCTGAAGTTCTGGGGATCGGGACCATGGAACTGAAACTCACTTCTGGGAACACTCTGACGCTTCAAGGTGTGAAGCATGTTCCGGCGATTGCCAAGAACCTGATCTCTGGGAGCCTGCTCTGCAACGTAGGTTTGAGGATGGACTTCAATGCTGGTCAGATGGTGATGTCCAAGAAAGGAACATACTTCGGGATGGCTTATCAAACCGAAGGAATGTTTAAAATTTAGCTTGTCAACCAGTTTGATGACATTAATGCAGTTGCGTTTTCTGAGTATTCTCTTGAGTTGGGGCATAATAGACTAGGATATGTTCATTGTAAAAGAATTAACAAAATGTCTAGTCTAGGACTTATCTCCAAATATGGGGGTAAGGTGGAGAAGTGTGAAGTGTGTGCTCAGACGAAGATCACAAGGAAACCCTTTCATCGGGTCAATCGAAGCACAGATCTTCTGGAGTTGGTGCACTCCGCTATCTGTGACTTCAAATATTTCTCCACGAAGGCCGGGATGAAGTATTTCATAACCTTCATCGACGACTTCTCAAAATACGCGTTCGTCTACTTGCTCAAGTCTAAAGACGAAGCCTTCGAAAAGTTCAGAGAGTTCTGGGCCGAAGCTGAACGGCAGACTGGACAACAACTCAAGAGGTTAAGAAGTGATCGAGGTGGGGAGTACAGGTCTCATGAATTTGCATCGTTCTGCAAAGAACATGGAATCATATGCGAGACTACTGCTCCATATTCTTCTCAATCTAATGGAGTAGAGGAGAGGAAGAACAGAACGTTGACAGAAATGATGAACTCAATGCTGCTAACCGCGGGTCTTCCTAAATGCTACTGGGGAGAAGCTGTATTGACGGCCACTTTTATTCTAAATAGAGTGCCATATGCAACTTAGGACGTAACTCCTCATGAACTCTGGTTCAAAGTCAGACCAAACTTGAATGTCATTCGAGTGTGGGGGTGTCTGGCGTGAAGCTCCCAGATCTGAAGATTCAGAAGCTAGGGACAAGGACTACGAAGGCGATCTTCTTGGTGTATGCCGAGAAGTATGATGCTAGAAGATTTCTTGATATTGAGTCAAATCATATCATAGAATCTTGCGATGCTGAATACTTTGAAGACAAGTTTACAAAAGACAAAAATATTGTTCTTTCGGACATTCCGGAAAATGATGTAGGTGCAAATGAGACTGAAATCTCATATAGGCCAGTAGTCCAAGAAGAAGCTGTTGTTGATGAAACAACTCTTGTACCAGAACTCGCAGAGCCGTCAGCTAAGCGAGCGAGGAGACCGAAAGACTTCGGAGATGACTTTGTCACCTATCATGTGGAAGCAGATCCGCTTACCTATGATGAGGCGATGAAGACCAGAGATGATATCTTCTGGAAAGAGGCAGTAAATGACGATTTTGACTCTATCACCTCCAATAACACATGGGTGTTGGTAGATCTACCTGAAGGAGAAAAGCCCATCGGATGTAAATGGATCTTCAAGAAGAAGATGAAGGCAGATGGAACTATTGACAAGTTCAAGGCTAGGCTGGTAGCCAAGGGATTTTCTCAGAAACAGGGGATAGACTACTTTGACACGTACGCTCCAGTAGCTCGGATGACCACCATCAGGATGTTAATCGCTCTAGCAGCTATACATAAGTTGGTGATACATCAGATTGATGTAAAGACAGCATTCCTGAATGGGGAGTTGACCGAAGAGATTTACATGCAACAGCCAGATGGATTTGTCGTCAAAGGTCTTGAAGACAAAGTCTGCAAGTTGGTGAAATTATTGTATGGTTTGAAGCAAGCTCCCAAGATGTGGCATGAGAAG
This sequence comes from Iris pallida, assembly GCA_029216955.1. Taxonomy (NCBI): domain Eukaryota; kingdom Viridiplantae; phylum Streptophyta; class Magnoliopsida; order Asparagales; family Iridaceae; genus Iris; species Iris pallida. The sequence continues at coordinate 8,277,326 of JANAVB010039017.1, forward strand.
TTTGACAAAGTTATTAGGTCAAACGGCTATAGAGTCAGCAAGACGGACAAATGTGTTTACACAAAGTTTGCTGATGGAAGAGGAGTCATCGTTTGTCTGTACATAGACGACATGCTAATCCTAGGTACGGACATAGGCTGTGTCACAGAGACAAAGAAGTTTCTCTCAACCAAGTTCAGTATGAAGGACTTGGGGGATGCAGATGTCAACTTGGGCATAAAGATCATCCGGACAGACACTGGAGTAGCGCTGTCACAATCTCACTACATTAAAAAGATGCTCACACGCTATGGGTATAAGGATCTTCCAGGGATCGATACGCCATACAGGTGTGATCAGAAGCTGAAGCAAAACTCGAAGGAAAGCGTCAGGCAGCTGGAGTATTCTAGCATTATCGGAAGTTTGATGTACGCAACTACTGCCACAAGGCCTGACATAGCTTTCGCCATGGGAATGCTGAGTCGGTTCACAAGCAACCCTGGGATTGAGCACTGGAAAGCTGTGAAGCGGGTGATGAGATATCTCAAGAAGACTCAGATATATGCACTACACCACAACGGGTATCCGACAGTAGTGGAAGGCTTCAGTGGTGCTAGCTGGTGTTCAGAGGTGGAAAGTGAGAGATCCACAGGTGGATATGTCTTTTCCTTGGATGGAGCTGCTATATCGTGGAAGTCAAAGAGGCAGACTATACTCTCTCGTTCCTCCATGGAATCTGAATTCTATGCACTTGAAACTGCAGCAGATGAAGCAGAATGGCTTCGGGAGCTCATGTATGATCTTCCAGTGGTTGGGGCTCAGATACCGGCGATACCGATATACTGTGACAACCAGGCAACTGCGGCGGTGGCATCAAATGACCTCTTCAACGGAATGAAGAGGACTGTGCGGTTGAAGCACAGGGCAGTACACGATCTTATCAAAAGAGGTGTAATTGCAGTGGTTGATGTTCGGAGTCAGAAGAACCTGGCAGATCCGTTCACAAAGGGCCTCAAGCGCCAGTTGGTCGATGACACATCTTGTAAAATGGGCTTAAAGGCATTCTGATATGTGTCTTTGTAATCCTACCATAAAGTTTTATGCTATTAGTTCAAAGAAAAATCTACTAGGCATCTAACTTTTGGTTCAAAGGAGGATCACTGACTGGGAAACTATCAGGTAATAGTAGGTACTTGTTCTCTGGAACGTGGAAGGGATACGGACCCATAACCACGGTTGTCTACTATGTATTTTCTGCAAAAAAAACAGATCCTGTGGAAGGTTGGCTTAAACGCCTTAATGAGTTCTCAGGCAGAGTGAATGCCTGGTGTGCTTTACAGAAAGCACGGTAGAGCAGCACTACAAGGAGTGAAACTCCATGCTACAGTGGGGTGACTCCACTATGAGGTTCCCAGGTAGGGGTAATGCCTCGACTTTGCAAGCCAAGTCATAGCGGCGTAGCACCGCAAATAGGCAGGTAGCCTAATACTGTATGACGTAATTAAAGAGTTGTAGACAACACTACAAAGGGGAGGATGGCCCCATGTTACAGTGGCACGACACCACGATGAGGTACCCAGGTAGGGGTAAAGTCTCGGTATTGCAAGCCATGTCGTTGCGGCGTAACACCGCAAGGAAGCCTTAGGCTTCATGCTGAGTAGATTGGCACTACAAAGAGGCTGAGACCTCATGCTACAGTAGTATGACACTACGATGAGGTTCCCAGGTAGGGGTAATGCCTCGGCTTTAGGCCATATCATATTGGCGTAGCACCGCAAGGAAGCGCAAGGCTTCATGCCATATCTCTTTATTAAAGAACTCACCTATAGTGTATGGAAAGAGATATCAGACCGTCTCTTGAGGGTAAACTTGTAGACGCCCAAAATTATACACTGAAACTAGGCTGGCACATGGCCTTTAAATGTGCAGCCAGAAGCACACGTAACTACACTTTGTGAGTGGGAAGAATTACAATTGTGGTACAGAATTCAAGGCGTAGTCCATTCTTGTATCACATTGTTATTTAACCCATGCGGGAAGATTCAAGTCGTCAGCGACATCTATCCTAATACAAAATGGACAGTTACTGTGGGGAACGCTCAACCCTGGACACATATATATGTTGTGATATGTGGGAGATTGTTGGTGCTTTCTTTACGTGGATAGAGCTTGCTCTCAACATGCCTAGTAAAATTTTAGTCCTACATCGGAAATGCACCATGAGTTATCTCAACATATATACTTGGTTGTGTTGTTGAGAGATGCACATGGGGTGGTGACCCTAAGGAGGGAACCATATGGGTAATTTTACTAGGAGGTAAGAATAAGGCTCCAAGGATTAAGCATTAATGCTTTTGCCATTCTCTTAGATTAATTCCATTTGGAGCTAAGCCCCAAAGGGGCTTAGCGACTCGGACTCGGACTCGGGCTCATGGGCTCATGAGGCGTAATACGGCATTTTGTTGGCGCACTTTGCACTTAGCACGTCAGCAGTCATGCGGCTCATATGCGGCCATGCGGTCTTATGCGGTATGCGGCCACGGGCCATGCGGCCCATGCGACCCATGCGGCTCATGCGGCTCATGTGGCCCATGCGGTCCATGCGGCTCATGCGGTCCATGCGGCCATGTGGCTCATGCGGCTCATGCGGCCAGGCTGCTGTTGCCGCATGGAGGGTTCCACTGACTGTGCAGACTACAAGTCAGTTATGGAAAGACTGATTCAATACGATTAATTTAGATCCTATCTTTGTGGGATTTGAATTAATTTTGTTGCTATCTTTGTGGGATTTGAATTAATCTCGTTGCTATCTTTTTGGGATTTGATTCAATCTTTCCATAACTGAAGAGGCGGCTAGGGTTTCCACCCTCTCTCTATATATACTCTCTTCTGGCCTCCTTTGTGGTTACTACGAAAATTATAAGTCAGAAAAGGAGAAAGAGAGAGAGAGCTGCTGCCGCCATTGCAAGTCCATCCGAGGAGTCAGAATAGAGGTGACTTCGAGCGTTCCACAAGTTCTTCAAACTTGCTTATTCCTGGAAGCAGTTCGTGTGGGGCGAATCTTGCTTTGAGCAACGGTGTTTTGACACCCCAGTATTTTTTTTCTTCTTCTCATCTTTCTCTAGATTATTGTAACTCGTTCTGTCCCAATTGCAACACGTTTGTAAGGAAGAACGAGAGATCTTCTCTTCTCTATTTTCCTCCTCCATATTGTAATCGGGTTATTTGGTTTTTGTATCATCGTAGATCTCTGTTGCATCTGTTTCACCATCTTTGATCAAGCCCAGGGAATAACATAGGTTCCATACATCGACACATAATATAAGAAATAAGCTTGTACAAGAAATTATAACAAGCTACCGGTCCAAAATTATTTAAAGATACTGCTCTTTCTTTCTTCATGATAAGAGTGAGAGACGTATGGTTCAATTCCCGCAGAAGCCTCCTATTGATGAAAAAATCCTCTACAACTTCAAATAGCAATTCCAGATCATCCAAATGTGTCTTAAAAAATTTACTAGCAAATCCATCCGGCACAAAGGCCTGACTTGGATTAGCCTGTTTGATAACCTTTTCAATCTTCGCACCTGTAACCGGAGCATGAAGGATCAAGTTACCTCTTCGCGACACTAATTTCCTACATATGAGATCTGGAACATATTATTGTGAATGCAGTTCCTGCTTGTATAGTTTTGAGTAGTAACTAATAGCCTCCGACTGGATATTCGCATACGCAGTTAACTGCATACGACTTTCATCTAATAGTCGTTCAAAGCTATTTCTATGCTGACGACTATGAATAAGATCATAAAAGAATTTAAACAACTATCACCTTATTTTAACCATGATAATTTAGCTCTTTGAGCCAATTGAATTTCATCTTACAAAATAAGTGAACGTACCTCCAAGGAAAGCAAAATTTCCTTAGTCACTAGCTTAGAATTTTGCACATCTTGCTGTAGTAACATTTGGACTTCTTGAAGCTCTTGTCTTTTAGTTTGAAAAGAGTCTTTAGGCCTTACTTTATTCCACCTCTTCATAGCAAACTTTACCTCCTTAAGCAAACGAACCATTCAATATCGAGGACAGCCAGCAACCTCAGAGTATAGTGCCTCCTCCAATTCTTTATATCCCTCCATGGAGATCCAGATGTTATTAAACCAAAATGGCCGTGTACGGGGAACAACCGCCTTCACCAACTGCACACGGATTGGAGAATAGACGATGGTACCAGATGCGGGACCCTCCGCAAGTACCGATGGCATAGTATTAGGCAAATGTTAAAGGCCACCCCCAAATTACTAAGGGCCACCAACCTACTAAGGGCAACCATCCTACACTTATATTTTTACTAAGGGCAACCCAAAATGAATCATTTTACTAAGGGCTACCAAAAAAAAAAAACAAAAAATAAAACAAAACCCAACAGCCCCCCTTTCCCCCTCCTGTTCATTCCCTCCCCCCTCCTCCACGAAGTCCCCTCACCCTCCGACAGCCCCCCCTTCCCCCCTCCTCCACGAAGTCCCCTCCCCCTCCTCCACGAAGTCCCCTCTTAGGTCCCATGATATCCTAGATACGTAGGATGAGCTGAGTGCATAATCCCTTGTAGGAAAGAAGATGGTTGTTGGATCAAGGAAGCACATAATAACCAAGGAATAAGTGCTCGTCTCTTGAAGGGAAGGAGAGTGGATAACTTAGAGAGCTCTGTGAATTGAAACATTGGTTAGGGAGAGTATATTGTTCGGAATGACCAATGAATGAGAATTCATGTTTTATAGTGGTTTACATAATTGATTCATTGAAGGAGTGCGCACAGCTCTAGTTAGGTCGTAATTGATTCATTGACTGACTGGGCTAGATGGCCGGCCAACATGATTGGTGCCGAAGGACCATAATTCTCATTATACATGAAAGATCTAACATGCCAGCATTGATTACTTTGTTGACGTCCTGATGTGACTCTTAAGCATTTTGGACTGCAGCCTAGGCTGCAGTCCTCAACGAAACTAGGACTGCAGCCTAGCCTGCAGTCACTGTAGCCATCCATTTTTGTTCAAATGAGCTCCCCTGAGCTTATGTCAATTGGGGACTGCAGTACTAGCCTGCAGTCCTCAATATACTTAGGACTGCAGGCTTGGCCTGCAGTCACTGTAGCCATCTATTTTTGTTCAAATTCCCTCCTCCCTGAGCTTCTGTCATTGGGGGACTGCAGGCCAGTCCTCAACTGAAGCTTCTGTCAACTGAAGCTTTATTAGAAGTGGGGACAACTATGGAGAAGGTGGGGACAACAACAATGGAGGAGGGGATAACAATAATGGAGGAGAGGACACCAATGGTGGAGGTGGGGACAACTATAGAGGAGGTGGGGACAACAATGGAGGTCGGAATTGAGAGAAGTGGTTTGGGGATTGAGAAAAGAGGAATAAGACAAAGGAAGAAGACAAAGGAAGAAGATGGTGGCCCTTAGTGTTTTAAAAATGGCAAACTTGTAATTTTTTAAAAATTTTTAAGTTGGTGGCCCTTAGTAATTTGGGGGTGGCCTTTAACATTTGTCTAGTATTAAACCATATGTTGTTCCTAATCGCTCTATCTAGCTGACATGGAATTTTTTCCTGATAGCTTTACTACTCCACGTCCAGACGAACTCGATTCATTTAAGATATTTTAGACCTGATTGGAGTAGACAATGTTGGAACTCCCATAAGATATGCTCTGGGACACGACGTCCCCTATATTTTTATGGCTAAGACCATCTCCAATGGGGGTTTCTATCTTCTCTATTTCTATGGAAGAAATCTATTTTAGAAAAATTTCTCCCAATGGTAATTTCTATCACCATTTCTATCCTAGGTGGCAATGATATAGGATGGAAACTTTCTAGGAGGGTTTCTACATGTAGAAACTCTCATAGAAATTCTCCTATCTCTCAGACCATCTCCAATGGTGATTTCTAAAATTGAGTTCTTATCCTACTTGGCATTGTACTTTATGGAGATTTCTACCCTAGTTAGAAGAGTTTCTACATAGAAATTGTACACATACAAAAAATGCTCTCCAATGGTTCTCCATTTCTATCCTATGTGTCACATAGTAAAAGGACCAATTTAATGGTGTGGGGCCCAATAATAATTATCATTCTAACGGCTATAGTGGACAGTGGGAGATGAACAAGTTCATTCTTCCTACTACTCTGCCCGAAGGGACACGTGCCACCCGAAGGGCTCAAAGGCGCTCTCTTCTTCGACCATTACAAGGAGGCCGCCAACATAAAGGATAGCCCACCCGGCTATACCTATGACAGGGCTATTATAGAATACCTGGTCAAGGGTACCTTTACAGAAAGGCGTGCAACCAGGGGGTACATCTTCTCCATATTTCTTTCACGCTAGGGGTAGCAATCCTCCAAAGATAAGATGCAAAGCTGGGGGTAGACCTTCACCCAACTTAATTATTGTAGTGGCTGGTGGTAGCCAACCACTGGAGTTAAAGATAATGCGACCATACATCCCTACCCCGACGAAGATGAAGCCCTAAGAATTAGGCCAGGTGAGACCATACCCTCACTAAGTCTCATGAACTGCTGAACAATATACATGGCCGGTGATGACGACGTTAGCACGAGCGACTGACAACAGTTCGACACTCTAAAGAAAATAATATCCACCCTCAATACCACTATGCAGTCCATAGCATAATCAATGTCAGATATAAGTGCTAACATAGCCCCACCAATGACTTTACGATAAGGAAGCCAGGAGGTAGGACTTAACGGCGAGTCCAACATCCCCTCCAGGCTGCAACCATCGACGTCGGCTCCAACCAACGATATGACTGGAGGGAGATCCAAGAGCTGTAGGCTCATTTGAATCCATCAACAGCCAGGAGAGAATAAAGATGGTAGGGATAAGACGACCTTATCCTGCCGAATGGAATAAGGTTGTGTTCCCTCCGAAGTACAAATTCCAGTCTCTAACTCCTTTTAACGAAAAGTTGTCACACTGCCGGTACCTGAACTACTTCGAGTCCAGGGTCGACCCCTTGCTCACCAAGGTGTTTGTGGGGACGTTGACCGACGTCACGTACAAATGGTTTTGTAGTCTACCCGATTACTATATCAAGACATTCGATGACCTTCATGAGCTGTTCCTGGCAAGCTTTTATGGCAACAAGATGGACATGACAATGTCCACCCTCATTGATATAGTCTAGCGAGACAAAGAATCGATGCCCGACTTCATTGAGCGCTTCTGAAAAATGCCCTGAAGATGCCTTCGGGGACTCTCGAGATGGTCCTCATGGATACATGCAGGTGGGGTCTGATACAAGCTACCAAATTCTACATGGGCACAGTCTAGCACCCAAATTGGGCAACATTCACCACAAATGCTGACCAAGCCGACAAGAATGCAAAAGGCCTTCATTTAATCGGGCTCTAGGTCCTGAACACTAGGTTAAAGGGAGGTGCCCTCAAAACAACAGCGATGGCCATAGCAGCGGGAAAGAATCCCTCGCCGTCAACATAAAGAAAGGAGGAGCAAAGCAAGCACCGACGGACTCGTCCAAGCGAAGAGACATCTACTCCTTCACTGACGACCAAGTCGTTAACATCTTCAATGTGCTAATGAAGAATGATACACTCTGGTTGCCCGAGCCAAAGTGCCCAGACGAAGTAGATAGGATAAATATTCTAAAATATTGCCTCTACCACCAATTCATTGGCCATACTACCAAAGATTGTTACATCTTGAAAGGGCAGATCCAATCGCTCATTGATTCAAAGGCTACTATATTCGACTTCGTAGAACACACGGTGGCAGCCAACATGGTGTTGATATAGTTCGACAATCTTTCCGGGGTTGAAGTCCAAGCCGAAGTAGTCTCGATTCCTAAAGCCATGATAGAAATCATCAACCATCCACCAACACACGACCATACGGCCAAAATGACTCTAATCAAGATGGCGTAGGGCAAAATTATATGGTACACCTGGATCTGGTGGACAAAATAGTGCAGCCTATGGTCCTTGCAGCCTCAAGACAGAAGAGGAAGAAGCCTAGGCCATAACCGACAAAATCTTCTTCTTAATAAAAGAATACGTGAGGAGTGCATTTCATAGCCAAGGCCCCACGTGCCGGTTTCAAACAAAAAGGAAAAAAAGAAAGAAGAAACATACGGCTCCTCAATGTGCCATGTCTCTTGAATAAGTTTTTTTTATGAAGCTTGAATATGAACAGATCATTTTATAAGATGTTGAACTTTCTACAAAATGAATATCGAAATATTTTCTACTACGTCCATCATAACTCTAGTAAAAAATATTCACATCCTCACAAAAGAGACGACAGAGACACTTATCAAAATAAAAAATCTGTTACATGTTCTAGTCACATATAAGAACTTGTTTCTGTTGGCTTATTGGTCATGGTCAAACCTGATTTTAATAATTGATCAAACTCTGTCTCGATATCAATGCAAGTCATTTCAGATGTTTACCTACGATATTTTGGACACTGCTCAATGATGAATATCTACTATGTTCAAAATCGAAGCTGTTTTCCATTCAGAATGTATTTTCTTCAAAGCAATATAATTTTTTATTTTATTGAGTCTAGGAATACATTGTACACCAAGTCGTACTGGCAAATAGGCTGTCCGGAATCGTTTCTTAAAATCACCCTATCCTTTTAAAAATGACCTATATTTTTGAAAAATATCCTTTTTACAAAAAGCTTTTGAAGGACTTTTCAAAAAGCCAAAATAATTTTTCTCAAAATCAACTGGCAGAACCCTAGCAGAACTCGGCCAGAGTTCGGCCAAGTTGAACGTTATGTGAACGTTTGATTTTGAACTTTGTCTCCCTTCAGTTGCGGTTTGTTACAAAGAGTTCTGTCCAAATTCTGTCCGAATTCTGTCAGAGTTCTGTCTTTGGAAAAACTATAAATAGAGAAGGATTTCGATCATTTCAAATCACCAATTCACTTTCAATCTCTTCTTTTCTAAAGCTTACATTTCTTCCACAGAGTTCTAAAAAGCTTTCATTTTCAAATCCCAAGCCAGTTACAATCCTCTAGTCGATTTGCCAGTACGGTGCGGTCTAGAAGTTTCAAGAGCAATTATAATCAGAGGCTTGATTGAAGATACAACTCTTCACAATTGAAGTTGGTCGAGTTCTTCGTATCAAAGCTCGTATCTGTAGAAGTTGCAAGGACTTCGTATGAAAACTTGCAGGATTTTCCAATAGTAGATTCAACTGGAAGCTAGAGTTCTTCCGACTGGACTAGTCCTCACAAGAGGAAAACCAGTATAAATCTCGGTGTTTGCATTTGACTTCTGATCAATCTTTTATTTCTGTCATTTACTTTGTGATTATTTTTATATCTGTGATCTAACTGCTAACAAGATTTTTAATTAGCAATATTCCGCTGCCTACTCTATTCACCCCCCTCTAGAGTATTCTACTTTACAATTTTGTTCCTACAATTGGTATCAGAGCAGGCTCTCCATCTAGAGGTATTATATTCTGATCCCAATTGTTCCTACAATTGGTATCAAAGTCGGTTATACAGGTAAAGCAAGGTAAAATTGCAGTTATATTCAATTGTTATATAGATCACAGCATTACACATGGCAACTGTGAAATTCACAAGTGAAGGCCAAGCCACAAACAAACCTCTACTGTTTGACGGCACAAACTACACTTATTGGAAAACACGTATGAGTTTCTTTCTGAAATCTCTTGATTTTGACTTATGGCCTGTAGTTATTGATGGCTATAGAAAGCCCCCTCGTATTAATGTTGATGGTGTTTAGTTAAAAAACTCCATAACAAATATACAGAGGACGAAAAGAAAAAGGCCAGTCTTGACGCACGTGCTCTATTTTGTGCTTTAGATAGAACTGAATTCAACAGGGTGTCAACTTGCACAACATCAAACGAAGTGTGGAAACTTCTCGAAGTAACCCATGAAGGAACAACACAAGTTAAGGAGTCAAAGATCAGCAGACTTACTCAGGAGTACGAGGCGTTCAAAATGAAGCCAAGTGAATCAGTCACTCAGATGTTTACAAGATTCTTAGATATTGTAAATCCTCTGTCTTCACTAGGCAAGGATTACAGTAACCATAAGAAGATTCGTAAACTTCTACGAGCTCTTACAAAGAACGAGATTCCAAAGGCTACAACAATCATTGAAGGGAACGACCTCTCAACAATGTCTCTGGAAACACTCATGAGTAAGCTACTCACTCACGAGTTAGAACTTCAAGACTTTGAAGATGCTACACCAAAGGAGAAGTCAGAAAAGTCGATCGCTCTCAAGGCTCAACATAGAAAAACTATCGAAGACGACTCTGATGACAACGACTCCGACTCTGAAGATCAAGCTCTTATGGTAAGAAAATTCAAGAAGTTCATAAGATTTAACAGAAGAACAAAAGACAGCAATAACAACAATGAGGAAGATCCTATTTGCTACGGATGCAACAAAAAAGGACACATGAAGAAAGATTGTCCCACAGCATCATCATCAAAGAAAAGCAGCAAATATGACAAAGGCTACCTGAAAAAATCAACATCAAGGAAGTATGCCAACATAAGCATATGTCATAAAAGTGAAGCCAGCGACTCAGAAGACGAAAAATCAGATGACACTGTAAATGTATGCTTGATGGCTTACGATCAGGTAATCACTAATCCTCTATTTGATCCTTATGATGATTTCACCTTTGAGAAACTAGGAGAGGCTTTCAGTGACCTGCAAAATAATTACAAGAAACTGTGTAGTAAATATAAAACCGCTAAGAAGGTACTCAAAGAGTACAAAGGTAAAATAGGAAGACTTACCGACCAACTAGATCATGTTAGAAATAATAACTCTTTAAATGGGTCTGGTGAGCTTTATTCTATTAAGTTGTTGTTACACGAGACTGTTAAGCTATCCGAAGAAAAAGACCAAACTATTATCCAGTTAAAGGAAGACCTATCTAAGGCGAGAACGAGTCTCCAGTGTGCACAGGTCAGATTAGAATCACTCACATATGACTATACTAGATTATTTGACACTTCCAAAAAGTTGGAAATTAGTTTAGGAAAACGGTCTGAAGTTGCTGATTCCTATTCTAACACGTGTCAATTACCGAATCATCGGAACACGCCCAACACTTTCAGACCAAACCATACCAAAACTATGCCCAAGAAGACAAATAGGCATGCATTCTTCTATACTGGAAAACCAAAACCTACCAATCATGCACCTCACACTTCTTTCAACACTCAACATGCTAAATGTCATTATTGTGGCCTCCTTGGTCATATATCTTCTACATGTAGAATCAGAAAGTTAGTAGATTTAAATGTTTATGCATGGATACCAAAAACTAACCAGTCAGGACCCTACAAGAAATGGGTACCAAGAGTTTCATCTGTAAATTGTTTTGTAGGTGGGACCCCCTTCACATGCTAGGAGCAAATGGATCATCGACAGCGGTTGCTCATGGCACATGACCGGTGACGCTTCATTATTCGCAACACTGTCGAAGAGGAATAAAGAAGGATACGTCTCTTTCGGTAATAATTTAAGAGGGTACATAATCGGTATCGGTGACATTGGTAAGGCTCCCTATCCAGTGATTAAAGATGTTTGTCTAGTTACCGAGTTAAAACATAATCTGCTCAGCATAAGCCATTTAGCTGATCACGGTTATAGTATTAACTTCGTCAAAGATAATTGTACTATAGTTGATAGTTCAACTGGTGGTATTATATTTGAAGGTATTAGGGAAGACAACATATATGTTTTCTATTTGTTGGAAGATGCTAACAAAGCAGGTAGATAGTAATTAAGTTAGTTGTACTACTACGAGCTTGCGACTAGGGAATGCTCAATCATAATTAGGATTGAATTGATTTAAGAGAATGACTATGACTAGGAGTCCCTTATTCAAATTGACCGTTGGGTAGTTAATGTTGTTATATAGGCCATACAATTTAGATAAGGAGTTATTAAATTTAGATAGCTTGACAGATCTGCATAGATACACTATTACATTTTGATATGACGATATGATCCATTGTAGATAGACTATTCACTTGGTAAGTTAGGCCTTTCTAGAATTAATGCACTAACCTTGATAAATTGTTCAATTCTTTTTTCCTTTTGCCCTCTTTGGATATCAACCTCGTATCATAGTCGAAATTATCGATTTAATTCCCATTTTGCCATAAAGAATTATTTTTATAACTTCTGATTCTATTATTTATATAGAACCTCGAGTTAGTTTCGATTCAATGTTTTCCCTCAATCATTTAAATATACATGAAATAGAGATTAGAATGTTTGTACTTCTCGTCTTCAGTTATTTCCTCCCTGATCAATCATTTATTTTTAAGGGTTGAGACTTATAGAACAGATACTTACGCTTCTTCTATCTTGATCACCCTGGGACAGGTTCGAGTTACCTTTCCTGTCTAAGCCGTATCACTTATTTGTTTCCATAAGAAAATTATTTTCTAAAAAGTCAATATTATATTTTTCCCGTTGACTTTTGAGCCTAACATGACTCAGTTATCCATCTAGTAATCCTGAGTCAGTTGTTTTTGTTGTCCTTCAATCCTGGAGTATAAGAGAAATAGAGAATTGGAAATTTTATTTTGATCGTTCTCCTAGTCGATCGCTTAGTTTTCAAAATTGACACCTAATCGATCATTTGATTTTCAAAATGGATACTTTCACTTCCAGGACAGATACTTACGCTTTTTATCATATTCAACTGATTTGAATCTCTAGAAGCTACTTTGAATTTTACGGATATAATTGGAAGAATGTTCGTTGACTCATAATGGCAGGACAACAGCGCACTGTCGCCCTTTATTTGAATTATGGAAACTGTGGGTTCACTGCAGCCAGCAGCGCACTGGCGAGGTATGACCCCTAGGGTTGAAATTATTTCAGGAAAATGTAGGTTATCGAATATTGCTAAAGCTATGTCCTAGTGGTCCTCTTTTTATCTTAGTTAACCTTGTGTCAATATTGGATAGAGTTAATAAATATTCGATATTTTATCATATTTGAGTCACGAAACCGAGGATTTACTACAGCCAGCTATACACTGGCGATATAGAAATTCTCGATAAAATGACTTTAGACATGATTACAGTTTTTGGATACTATAGAGGTTAGGAAAGTGCCCTGTATGTCCCATTGATTCAAAGCCAATACTAGTAGAAATTATATAAGTTGGGTAGCATGCCTCCCAACCTAGCATCCCATTGTCCTTGTGACCTATTAATGAGGTAATTGACTGGCAATAGTAAGTTTACCTAGACTATAGAGTTTAGAGGTTCCTAAACCATTGGTCAACCAAGACCTTAGACAAAAATACTAGTAGGACAACTATAGAGGCACCAACACCGGACGGGTCTTAGATTTTGATGAACTTGAACTACTTGTGCCTTCTTCCAATCATAAATCTCGTGTTCTTATGTTTTTGACTATCTTGACTGACGTCGCTATTATAGCCTAGTTTTTGCAAGCCTATTCTTTATCGAGCTTGTTCAGGACATTTGTTTATTTGGGACGCCTACTAATATATTGTCTAATTAGAATTGGTGTATTATGGTCTAATTAACCTTAGTGCATCGGTTCGCTCTTCATATAATTAACCTACGTGGATTGAGATATAAATGTCTCCAAGATGTCATCCGTAACTGTCTTAATAATTCTCTTGACTTATTAAATTACCCTTGGAACCTAATATTCACATTCGATCCCCTCTCTCTTAAGCTCATTATTGTTTTTGCCTTAATTTAGAAAAATAAATGCTTGTATTTGAGAGAAGATAGACGTACAAAGTCCCCCTTAGTTCGCCATACCATCTATGGCCATGAAAGCTTTCGATCTGTTCGAAATCAGAGAATGATCTTCTAACTTGATTCATATTTACCGTATCATGTTACCTACTACATCGTGTATTCTTCTTTTTATAATCAAAGGTCAAGATACGATGTCACGAACTAAAATTTTTCTAACTCCATCAATCATAGAATCGTGCCCCGATTTTAAATTTTGAGAAAGGGATTCCAAAAATATATAGGTTGTCAGCCCTCTAAATTTAAGATTTACTAGTATAATTGATTGACTAGGATAAGTTGGTTCCCACTAGGATGACAAGTTAGTGCCTCATAAACACCCACTTTCTATTTAGATCCTTTTGGTGTTTCTTACCATGACATTGATATTCGGAGCACGAGACCAGCAGTTTCCTTCCAACAAATTTTACATGCAAGACCTAGACGAGTCTACCTTCATGTAAGCATATCATGTCCCACTCGAACATGTCTCCTTGTACTATATTTTTATGATACGACTTTCAGGACAAAAAGGCTAAACTCTTACCCATACCATAATACCGATATACTTTCCGACTACAATTAGAGACTCAACCTTGACCCAAACCTTATGACCCAATATATGGTTGTAATCTACTCGAAGCCCACTACGCACATGTCACTGGTGTGCCACTCAATTGAGTCTTCTTGTGCTACTTAAACACAATAGTTACAGAAGGTGCATTTTCGGGCTTAGAAACCTAGTTAACCAACCCGATTGACAATTAGCCCAACCACTTGAATTGGAACCTATTCCAGGTTACCCTAACCTAATATGAATGGTCTTGATTGATTTTAGGACCTTATCTAGCCAATATAGATTAAAACCCAAGATTTATTCAATCATAGTTATTGTCCAATTAGAGAACCAATTAAACCCCAGATAAACACATCCGTGCATATCGCCATATTTGGACTATAAAATCAAACTTTATAAAATAGGTTACCTATTATGTAGTCTCCATCTCATGGTACACTAATCCTTCTTCCATAAACCCCTTAACCGTACCCCTTCGTAGCATATTTTCTGCGATGAATGGAATGCTGTCGTACCAACTAGTTTCTAGTTATGCGTGACCAAGACCTCTTCTACTACTTGATGAAACGTGGTTAATATATATGGGCAAGGTTAAATAAGTAATACCTAGGCTTCCTATAGAGTCCACGACTACGGTTAGAAGTAACTCATATCCTCAACATCTGATTAAAATTTGATCTTCTTAGAAGTTTTATTATTGTGCCTTCTACGATTAACCAATTTCTGTTGGTTGGGTAGAACCTTGAACTTAGTATGCTCTACCGCTTGAAATGGGATGCCATCCGTAACCGTTATTCCATATGTTTAGAAGTTGGATTACGATCTTCATATTGCCATTTATATCCCTTTGCTCGCATGTTTAGATAGTCGCGGTAGAAGATCGCAATCTTTACTTCTCAAAATCCGTGTTATCATAGAAACATGTCTTAGTTTAAGACAAAAATGAGATTTTTGAGATGTATAGATTACAAGCCTCTCTAGAATGTAGGGTTCTTGAATTAGCAAAGGATTGAGGTAGATTGATTCCACTTAGGCTAAAAAATCAATGGTTCATAACGTCCATTTCTATCTTTACCAACTGTTACTCTCTATCGTGACTTTGATATTGGGTGCACAACACTAGCATTTTTCTTCCAACAAACTTCACAGTTCTGAACTAGACCAATCAAGCTACACACATAACATTCATGTCCCACAAAAACACACATTCATGTGCTTCTATTCAAGTACACCACGTGTATGACGTAATTCCCTTAGAACAAACTATATATGTCAATTTCTGTCCCTTTTGATCTTAAACCATGCAAATATCAACCCATGTCCTTAACAAAATTGAATGTCCATGACCCATGCAAGACATAACACACCTATGACATATGTATCCCATCCAAGCAAGCACAAGCCTCCTACATAAGACCCAAACACCAATCCTGCACCACTAGTCATTATGACTTAAAGATTCCAGACCCTTACCCAAATCAAAAATCTATAGCAAGGTTCTGTACTATTATGGACTCTCATCTCTTAGTTACCCATGTTAGGCGAAGGCTAAAATTACTTTGAACCGACACGTACTAGTTAATAGTCAAACAAGATAGTCCTACCATCTTGTGGAGAGCATGGTCTGTAGGAACGATGTTAGATCGTAATAATCCTCTTATAAAAGTTATTGATCAAGAACGCCATGACAATACTAGGCTAACATAAAATCCGAAACTATGGTTAGAAGTGTCCAATAGTCTCGTACCTCTTCCTTTAGCATTTGTCCTACTCGGAAGCCTTTTTAAGAACGATTTTCATGATTAGCCAATTTTTTTATATAGTTGGGTAGGGGCCTTGACCCAAGAATACCCGATCTTGTAGAATGTAACATCAACCTGGATTCCTGTAATAACCATCCCTCCATCGTTTCGGAAGACGAGTTATAATTGGACGTACCTGCCCTCCCTTGTATTAAATCTCGTTATTTTTTTATTTTTATTATTAAAAACAATTCGAGGACAAAATTTTTATAAGTTGGGTAGGATGTAAATCCCCTAAAATTTTGCTATATTTTTTCCTTTCCGTCTTTTATTATTTTAGTCGATTAATTATGTAGTTAAAGATAGAGTTACATATATCTACTAGTTTTGTGTTTATATATATATATATATATATATATATATATATATATATATATATATATATATATATTTTGTGTTTATATATATATATATATATATATATATATATATATATATATATATATATATATATATATATATATATATATTTTGTGTTTATATATATATATATATATATATATATATATATATATATATATATATATATATAAACACAATATATATATATATATATATATATATATATATATATATATATATATATATATATATATATATATATATATATATATATATATAAAGTAGAACTAAAGGGTAAATTTGATCAGACTGTAAAGGAGGTTGCTGACAAATTTCAAGGTGTGAACTTGTACTTAAAGAACTTGGATGATATAGTTGGGGATGGTAAACTTATAGATCTGTTCCCAGAATTTGGTACAATTACATCTTGTAAGGTTATGCGAGATCCAAATGGCATTAGCAGGGGATCTAGATTTGTTGTTTTCTCTACTCCTGAAGATGCGGCTCGTGCTCTTAATGATATGAATGGAAAGATGATTGGGAGCAAACCTCTCTATGTTGCAGTTGCTCAATGCAAAGAGGATAGAAGAGCAAGGTTACAGGCTCAATTTTCCCAAATGCGTCCAGTAGCGAAGCCTCCTAATGTTGCTCCTCGCATGCAAATGTATCCACCTGGTGCTCTGGGCTTAGACAACACCGATTTTTTGGTCAAGCCCCTCCTGTACTCATTCCTCAACAGATTGGATTTGGCTACCAGCAGCAATTTATTCCTGGGATGAGACCGGGGGGTGCTCCTCTGCCCAATTTCTTCATTCCAATGGTCCAGCATGGTCAGCAACCCCAAAGGCCAGGGGGAGACGTCCTGGTGGTGGGCCTGTCCAACAGCCACAGCACCCTATGCCGATGATTCGGCAGCAGATGCTTTCGAGAGGTGGTCGTGTCTATCGCTATCCTCATGGGCGCAACATGCCTGATGTTCCAATGCCTGGTGTAGCTGGAGGAATGCTCTCTGTCCCTTACGACATAGCGGGCATGCCAATGAGGGATGCTGGCATGTCGCAGCCAATTCCTATTGGAGCTTTGGCTTCAGCCCTGGCCAATGCAAGCTCTGAGCAGCAGAGGATGATGCTTGGAGAGAGCCTCTACCCGCTTGTGGACCAGCTGGAGCATGAATCTGCGGCCAAAGTGACTGGTATGCGTCTGGAGATGGATCAGACTGAAGTATTGCATCTGCTGGAGTCACCAGAAGCTTTGAAGGCGAAAGTGGCCGAGGCTATGGATGTCCTTAGGAATGTTGCACAACAGCCTGGGACACCTACTAATCAGCTGGCTTCACTCTCACTGAACGATGGGATTTAGAATACTAGAATATTAGTTTTCTTTAGACATGAAACTGAGTTTGGATTGTTTTAGGATAGCCCATGGTTTCAGTTTGTTTCAGTTTGTTTAGTTAAGAGATGTTTGCTAGTACTTGCTTCTCGTCTTACTGCTTTAAATTATCTTTTTAAGTTATTAATATATATATATATATATATATATATATATATATATACAAAAGTATATGTGCTAAATAGTTTATAAATGCAATATATGAAAACATCTCATACGTTTATGTTAGTAGAGTTTGTTTGTGGGATTTATTAATTTTTATTTGAAATGTTTCGTGAATTTTTCTAAAATATATAAGAATATATAACCACAAAATAAATACATGTTCCATTATATATATATATATATATATATATATATATATATATATATATATATATATATATATATATATATATATATATATATATCTACCATACATGAAAATATATATATATATATATATATTTTCATGTATGGTATATATATATATATATATATATATATATATATATATATATATATATATATATATATATATATATATATATATATATGTCCGGCGCTCGTAGCGCAAGTGGCACGAGGGGGGGGGGGCTCTCGGCGGGGAGACCCGGGATCGAGCCCCCCCTCCCGCACTAGCCGGCTGGGTGGCGTTGCCACGGGCTAGTGCGCGGATGCCCGGACACCATAAAAAAAAAAAAAAAAAAAAAAAAATATATATATATATATATATATATATATATATATATATATATATATATATATATATATATATATATATATATATATATATAATTTGTTTTTTCATGTATGGTATATATATATATATATATATATATATATATATATATATATATATATATATATATATATATATATATATATATATATATATATATAATTTGTTTTTTTATTTTCATGTATGGTAGTTTCCCTACAAAATTTTGTGGCATATTTTGAAATAATTAGATTAATATTGGTATACATATTTATATATGTATTTTTTATAAAAGAAAAACAAATAGGTTTAGTAGATAATTACAGTTACTAGATTAATATATATATATATATATATATATATATATATATATATATATATATATATATATATATATATATATATATATATGATAAGTTATGTCTCGTGAGATATTGAAAGCAATATCTCGCGAGATGAAATACACAGCATCACCCGACCCAAACGCACAGTAGACCCCATATATAGATCGGGAAAGAAATGAGAGAGCGCATTTCTCGTAAACCCTAACCCCAAACAAACGCAAACCCAGCCACCGTCCTCCCATGGCTACCCAACCCACGCGCAGCGTCGCCACGTTGGCCGCCGGCCGTGGCAGCACCGGCCAGGCACAAAAATGCTCTGAGCAGAGTAGTAGACACTGCGACAATAGACAGCAATATGGCCTAGTTCCACGTATTCTCTAAACCTCCTCGCTCGATTAAATCCTGACTTGTAAATTTCTACGAGTAGTCTCGATGACCACTTATCGATCCCTTCAACTGGATTAAATTAGTTCACTCTGATTAAATGGTGAAAATTCTCAAAAAATTGAGAAAAATCACAAAGACAGTAATCCAAAACACTTTCGGAACCCTTAATTGGAAGACGAATTGTAGCCTATCCATCGACAGATTCAAAATTCTGTTTGAAGGGATCTATAGACAACCTGAACAGGATCACAACTATGCTTTTGGTTTCAAAAATCCCCATACATTCAGCCCAGTAAACAGATTCAAAGTATAGGAAAAATCAGTTTTCAAAATAGTAAATTTTAGAAATTATCACCGATATGACGTGCGTCCCGACAAACCGGATGACGTGGTCACAACCCGTGAGCATCGAAAGACGCGTGTGGATGTTATCGATGTGTGGCATTCGACGGAACTTAATTTCGTTATGCGTGCACGACGAAATCGAGACATATCCGTCGAGATACCCCGTATCGATCTCTTTGCAAAGTAGCACATTACTTTGTGCACGTTCGTCATATCGAGGCAAAACTTGCTCCAACAGGACCATATCATTTTTGGTCCTGTATGCCAAGTTTGTCTGATTCTGAGAAGGTCGACCGAAACGCTATTTTGGCGGGCCCGCGACCCGATCCAACGAACGAATTTGTGCACGGCCCACAGAAATCCAACTTTGGACATATGTTGGGTTTGTCTCGTTAAACCGGACCTGTAGACATATAGTTTGATGACTTTAAAAATTATATATACTGGTACACTTTTCGATACAAAGCGGGTCCAACGGCGGACATTATTTTGATCCAAAATTACAATTTTGCTCTTGTGTCCAGAATTGGACTTTTGGGTAGGCATTCTTAGATATTTCTTTTATAACAAACATATTGGTAATGTCTGTTTCAGCATCCGGAGACTGTTGTGCAGGTTGGACTTTTCTGTGGAACACTGAGTGGTTGGTTTTATCAGTTTCACCAGCAAAGAACTCTTGTTGTTTATTTTCGATATTGTTAATTACTATAATTCAGTGTTAGTTATTTAATATTTGATTCTTGACATGCTCGTCATATGGATATCACATCATGTATTTCCTTTTATATATTACCATGCTTCTTGTTTGCCGTGTCGGAAGGGGGAAGTACCAAGTAGATATGTGATCAACCCATAGACCGTGTTTATTTTAATGCAATGTAGACTATGTAGGCCGTGTTTATTTTCACGCATTGTAGACCAAATTTATTTTTATGCAATGTAGACCGTGTTTATTTTTATGTAATATAGATCGTGTTTATTTCATGCAATGTAGACTGTGTAGCCCGTACGTCGTAGTAGACTTTAACACACTTATATAGTTATAGTTCCTTGTTTTACCCTTTATATATTTACATATATTTTCCTGTGTCTTGTTCATTATATTACCATATTCTCTTATCATGTATTTAATGGCTAACCTCTGTATTATAGCCATTATCATATATTGGAACTGCACTCGATGAATTGTACTCATTCCATTCTTGAATGGAAACCAATATTTTTCAGGTTAATCGCGACTTCTCTTAGCCACGGGAAGATACAGGTGTACTTGCAGGCCGAAACCTAGAGATTAGCTAGATAGATGAGTTGTATTCATTTTCAATATTTGTAAGAGTTTATATTTGTTTGCAAATGTAAAACTTGTGAATATTGAATTCAGTTTAGTTTTGTGAATGAACAAATAAAGTATTTATTTTTGTGGTATTGAGCATCACGGTATTGACAGCGTTCTACCGCCGATACTGCAGCGTAGGCTGGCTTGGACGCGCACTTGTATCTCGAAAAGCGGGTGTCGACGGTCATGACAACAAGACATCCCGAAACCACAGTAAGAGTAATCAAATAAAGTCAACTACAAACCTGCTGAAATAAAAGGAAATAAAGTCGCAAGTCTAAAATAAAGAGATATGTCTAAAGAGAAGTCCTCGGGCACTATCTCATCCTCATGTGATGGTATGACTCTAGTCTCGACTCCATAACCGTAATCCTTTGGGTAGTCCTCCTCTCTAACTAAGCCTAGAATGATCACTAGGTCCTTAAGGGACTAGCTAGATAATAAAACATGCCAAAATGTAGCAGTACAAATTATGCAGAGAAGTAAGCAATAATCAAAAAAAAATCAACTGAGGTGCAATGGACTAAGATACCAAGATCTAAGACAAGGAACCTAAGACACTAGCATGCCATACTAGTCATGGATAACTGGTCAAATCTATAGACTGTAGTCAAGGCAAGCTATAAGAAACTTGATAATGTAATACCCCTAAATTTTTGAATTTTTTATTTATTTGACTTAAATAGGAATTTATCGAATTTTGTAAATATTTTTAATTAATTTGTAGATGACCTTAGCCATGGTTAAATTTTGGAGTACAATATGACCAAGAATTTTGGCACGGAAAGTTTAATTGTGTGCCTTGACTAGCATATTAGCATGCTTGGGGAGACCTAGCCATAGCAGTACCCAAACTAGGAAAACCAGACCAAGTTGCGACTTAACCCCTATAACCGATTTAATTATTTATTAAATAGATTATTAACTCTTTAGGAGACCCGATTTTGCCAAACTAATCAAATTTGACCCAAACCAAGCCCATGTCCACATAGTTGGGTAGTTCGTCCAAAAAGGTCCATGTAAATGTATATTGCATATATGTTTTGGTGATTTATTTTAGTGATCCATTATTTTTATTTTTCATAAATAAATGTTATGCTTTCTATAAAATATTATTGATAGTTAATACTCTCTTTATGGAGAAACCTTCCCTGAATCAATTATGGCTACTTTTTATTTAAATAAATTTAGTATAAACAATTTTTGGGATATTCGCTATATTAGTGCATATAATTTTGTTATCTTGGATTAATGAGCCATTATTATTCTCATAAATGCATATTATATATATTTATAGTAAACCAATATTTATTGTATATATATATATATATATATATATATATATATATATATATATATATATATATATTTTTTTTTATATATATATATATATATATATATATATATTATATATTATATATTATATATATATATATATTATATATATATATATATATATATATATATATATATATATATATATATATATATATATATATATATATTATATATATTAGAACACAGTAATGGAGCCTCTATATATGGATAAGAGTAGTTATAGAGAAGAAAGAGATATATATATGTATGTATATAGATATAGTTAGAAATACATATATAAATAGAGTGATATATGGAAAAAAAACCAAAAAATCTCACGAGATTTTGGAAAATATCGTGAGATCAAAATCCTTCCCTCCCGAGCCAATAAAGGACTGTGCGAAGTAATTATGAAGATTAGAAAGATTCAAACTTTCATGAATTTGAACCAAAAATATTTAAATATTTTCCTAATTAAATCATGTCGGATTCTCTTCCAGATAGACTCGAATATAATTCAACTATTTTTTTAAATTAGAGTATAATTCAAATAAAAATTCTTTTATAATTCTATATAAAAGGGGTCGTTATAAGCGGATACCATCCCATCAAATCTGAGCCACAACCTCACCAACCTCCATGTGCAACCCAGTCATCCTACCCACACCCCAGCGACCCTACTTAGTCGCCTACACCACCGGACGGCCAGGCACGCACGCGCAGAAACAGGGCAGCAGCCGTAACAGTGGTGGCAACAGCAAACACCCAGGTGCCCTAGTTTCGATTTAAATTCTACCACGTCTATTCAATAATTTTTTGATCCGTCAATTCCTACGTATACACAACATGACAATCTCGTAACCATTTAATTGGTTTTAATTATAGCTGCCTAGATTTCCCTAGAAATCGAGATGAACATGGACGAAATCCTGCCACAAACATGACATAAGTTAATTCATGGAGCCCTAATTTGAAGGCCAATTAATGTCGACCTATTGACAGTTTTCCAAATATAATTCAAAACAATTATAGAAAACATATACACAGTTAAATCCCCTTTGGTATTTCCTAATTTCATCAAGATTTCAGAAAGATATTCGTTGTTAAAAATTGAGAAAAATCTATTTTTTGAAAGCTTAAAATTTAAGAAAATCCCCGATACGGCGTGCGTCCAGACAAACTGGGCGATGTGGTCATGAACCAAAAGCATCAAAAGGTGCATATCGTCTTTGTGGACGTGTGGAATTCGACGGAACTCGAATTGGTTGCGTGTGCGCGACAAATTTGAGACGTATCTGTCGAATTACACCGTATAGGCCTCTTTGCAAACAAGTCCATAACTTCATGCACGTTCGTCATCTCGAGACGACACATGTGCCAACAGGACCGTATCATTTTTCATGTCCTGTATGCCAAGTTTGATCCGATTCTGAGAAGGTCGACCGAAACACAATTTTTTCGGGCCCGCGACTCGACTCAATGGGCATAATTTTGCACATCCCACCAGAATCCAACTTTGGACATACCATTGGGTTTATATCGTCAAACTGGATCCGTAGACATGTAGTTTGATGACTTTAGAGACAGGCTCTGGCACATTTTTGGTATAAAGCGGGTCCAACGGTGGACAACGCTTTAACCCAAAATTATTGTTTTGCCCTTGTTTTAAGAATTGGACTTATGGGTAGGCTATTATAGCTAATTTGACTATTCGGAATACGTTGGTAATATCTTTTTCAGCCCCCGGAGACTGTTGTAAGATTTTAACTTTTGTGGCTCGTTTATTGAGTGGATAGTGTTGGTTCTACGTGCTACCACAAGGCAAGTACACCTTCCCAAACTTTACAGTATTTACATGTATTTCTAGATTGTTATTCTTTTCTGTCATACTTGATTCCATGTTTATCATGATTATGTCATAGTTACTTTCTAGTTTTACATGCACGTTGATTGTTACTCATTTTTATGTTACTTTTTCTGTCTTTTTTTTCTTGTTCATGTCTAGTGATAGTACTGCT
Organism: Iris pallida; assembly: GCA_029216955.1. NCBI lineage: Eukaryota > Viridiplantae > Streptophyta > Magnoliopsida > Asparagales > Iridaceae > Iris > Iris pallida. Next base: position 8,301,708 of record JANAVB010039017.1, read on the forward strand.
ATACATGTGCCATGTTTTCCTGACCTATTTGACCCTTACTTGACTTTGACATGACTAGATAGACTTGACTTCCTAGTACCTTAAGAGAGAATGTTTTACTAGCCGTGGCTATACCTCTATTGTTAGTGCCTCCCCGGGCTATGATAGAGAACCTATTATAGGACTGTTAGTGCCTCATCAGTCTACGGTTTTTATCACATGCACCTATAACTATGATTAATATTATATTCTTATGACATGTCACCATCCATAGAATTCCTTTATGTGTTATTCTTTCCTCTACTGGTTATTCCTTTTTTTGTATATTATTTACTGTACAATAGGCATATATATTATGTGTCTTACTAGTCCCCTGAGGATCTGGTGATCTCTCCAGCCTTAGACAAATAGGAGGTTTATGGTTCTGGAGTCGAGACTGGAGTCATACCATCGCAGGAGGACGAGATAGAGACCGAGGACTTCTCGTGATCATGTCTCTTTGTTTTAGACTTGATACCTTATTTTCTTTCTTTTCAGTGGACATGTAGTGGATTATTTATTTCTTTATACTGTGGTTTCAGGATGTCTTACCCACACAGTTATTATTTCTATTTCATGTTTGACAGATCTTTCTCATTAGTATTATTTTATTGGACTTGATTTCTCGTGTCTTATTTTTTGTGTGGATAAGTTTAGCTGTGACCAGTGACTTGTATTGTATTGCTGGGTTGTTATCATGATTTGTAGCTTAAGCATTTCGCTAATGGGTTTACTTTGAGATTTGGCCCATTGGTGAAGTATTGCTGGCATGTGCCGTATCCTGGTCCTATACGTATTTTGGGACTGAGAAGTTACACGTTTTTATGGTAGCCGATGTAATTCAATGTTAATCACTTTGGTTATGTTACTGTACCGACGTGAGCCTGCGAATAGGATAGAAAGGGCCCATAGGATCTCATCTACATACTTGATCTCCTTCCTTGATTTCATTTTCGAACTCTCATTTGATTGCCTTGAATTGCATCTTTCTTGAATCATTTCCTACCGCGAGTCTTATTTCTCGTGCGATAGAATTTAGGAAGATGACTCATCCTATGTATATATGCTCCATTAATTCAATTACACTACTTGTTAAACTCTTGTAAGTTGGGTAGCGAGCCTCACCACCTAGCATCCAATGTCCTTATGACCCATTAATGAAGTATAATTGAATGACACTGAATATAAGTTAGTGTAGGAAGATAGGTTTACCTAGATTATAGAGTCTTAGAGGCCCCCCAACTGGATGACCAAAGCCTTAGACAAGAAGATAGTAGGGCAATTGTAGAGGCACAAACACCGGACGAGTCTTAGATTGCGATGAACTAGAACTGCTTGTGCTTTCTTTCAAATCATAATCTCGCATACTTATATTAATTGACTATCTTGACTGATGCTGCAATTATAGGCTATTTTTGCAAGCTTATTTTTCATAAATAAATGTTATGATTTCTATAAAATGTTATTGAAAGTGTTATGCTTTATTGTATTTTTCATAAATAAATGTTATGCTTTCTATAAAATGTTATTGATAGTGAATATTCTTTTTATGGAGAAACCTTCCCTAAATCTATAATGCCTACTTTTCATTTAAATAAATTAAGTATAAATATTTTTTGTGATATTCGCAATATTAGTGCATATAATTTTGTTATCTTGGATTAATGAGCCATTATTATTCTTATAAATGCATATTATATATATTTATAGTAAACCAATATTTATTGTATATCTTAAGTGTATACATATATATTTTTGTGTATATATATATATATATATATATATATATATATATATATATATATATATATATATATATATATATATTATTGTATATCTTAAGTGTATATATATATATATTTTGTGTATATATATATATATATATATATATATATATATATATATACTCCCATCCATATATATTAGAATAGAGTAATGGAGCCTCCATTTATGGATAGGAGTAGTTATATATATATATATATATATATATATATATATATATATATATATATATATATATATATATATATATATATATATATATTTTTTTTTTTTATATACATATATATATATATATATATTTTTATATATATATATATATATATATATATATATATATATATATATACTCCCATCCATATATATTAGAATAGAGTAATGGAGCCTCCATTTATGGATAGGAGTAGTTATATATATATATATATATATATATATATATATATATATATATATATATATATATATATATATATATAAATAGAGTGATATATAGAAAAGAAAAAAAACCAAAATCTTACGAGATTTAGGAAAAGCTCGTGAGATCAAAATCCTTCCCTTCTCCGAGCCAACAGAGGACTATGCGAAGTGATTATGAGGATTAGAAAGAACCAAACTTTCACAAATATGAACCAAAAATCATCAAATCTTTTCCTAATTAAATCGTATTTGATTCTCTTCCAGATAGACTCGAATATAATTCAACTATATTTTTAAATCAGAGTCTAATTCAAATCAAAAATCTTTTATAATTCTATATAAAAGGGGTCATTATAAGCGGATAACACCCCATCAAATCCGAGCCACAACCTCACCAACCTCCACGCGCAACCCAGGCATCCTCCCCATACCCCAGTGATCCTACTTGGCCGCCTGCACTGCCGGACGAACGCGGAACGGCCAGCCATGCACGCACGAAAACAGGGCAGCAGCCGCAACAATGGTGGCAGCAGCAAACACCCAAGTACCCTAGTTTCGATTTTAATTCCTCCACGTCTACTTAATACTTTTTTGATCTGTCAATTCCTACGTAAACACAACATGACCATCTTTGTAACCCTTTAATTTGTTTTAATTATGGCTGCCTAGATTTCCCTAGAATTCGAGATGAACATCGACAAAATCCTGCCACAAACAGGACACAAATCAATTCCTAGAGCCCTAACTTGAAGGTCAATTAATGTGGACCTATTGACAGTTTTCCAAATCTAATTCGAAACAATTATAGAAAACATATACACGGTTAAATCCCCTTTGGTAGTTTTTAATTTCATCAAGATTTCAGAAAGATATTCGTTGTTAAAAAATGAGAAAAATCTATTTTTTGAAAGCTCAAATTTTAGGAAAATCCCCAATACGGTATGCACCCCGACAAACCGGGTGACCTGGTCGTGAACCGAAAGCATCTAAAGGTGCGTATCGACTTCGCGGACGTGTGGGATTCAATGAAACTCGAATTGGTTGCGTGTGCTTGACGAATTTGAGGCGTATTCGTCGAATTACACCGTATCGACCTCTTTGCAAACTAGCCCATAACTTTGTGCATGTTTGTCATCTCAGGACAAAACTTTCGTCAACAGAACCGTATCATTTTTCTGGTCCTGTATGCCAAGCTTGGTCCGATTCTGAGAAGGTCGACCGAAACGCTATTTTGGCAGGCCTACGATCCGACTCAACGGAGAAATTATGCACGGCAGACAGGAATCCAACTTTGGACATACCGTTGGGTTCGTATCGTCAAACCAGATCCGTATACATGTCGTTTGATGACTTTAGAGACCACAGGCTCTGGCACATTTTTCAGTGCGAAGCGGGTCTAACGACGGACACCATTTTGACCCAAAATTATTGTTTTGTCCCTGTTTCCAGAATTAGACTTATGGGTAGGCTATCCTAGATAATTTGACTATTCTGGACATGTTGGTAATATCTGTTTCAGCCTCCAAAGACTGTTGTGTGAGTTTGACTTTTGTGGCTCGTTGATTGGCTGGATAGTGTTGGTTCTACGTTCTACCACCAGGCAAGTACACCTTGCCAAACTTTACAGTATTTACATGCATTTCTAGATTGCTATTCTTTTCTGTCATACTTGATTCCATGTTTAGCCTGATTCATGTCATGGTTACTTTCTAGTTTTACGTGTACGTAGATTGTTACTCATTTTACATGTTACTTTTCTATCTTTTTTATCTTGTTCATGTCTAGTGATAGTACTCCTATGCCTGTGCCATGTTTCCCTGACCTGTTTGACCTGTACTTGACTTTGGCATGACTAGACAGACTTGGCTTCCTAGTACCATAGTAGAGAATATTTTATTAGTCGTGGCTATACCTCTATTGTTAGTGCCTTCCCGGATTACGATAGAGAACCTATTATAGGACTGTTAGTGCCTCACCGGGTTACGGTTTTTATCACATGCACCTATAGCCATGATTAATATTATATTCTCATGACATGTCACCATCCATAGAGTTCCTTTATGTGTTACTCTTTCTTCTACTGGTTATTCCTATTTTGCTTGAATATTATTTATTGTACACTAGACATATATATTATGTGTCTTGCAAGTCCCCTGAAGACCTGGTGATCTCTCCAGGCTTAGACAGAGAGGAGGTTTACGGTTTTGGAGTCGAGACTGGAGTCATACCATCGTAGGAGGATGAGATAGAGCCGGCGGATTCTCGTGATCATGTCTCTTTATTTTAGACTTGATACCTTATTTTCTTTCTTTTCAGTGGACATGTAGTGTATTATTTATTTTTTTATAATGTCGTTTCAAGAGGTCTTACTCACACAGTTATTATTTCTATTTTATGTTGGCAGATCTTTTTCATTAGTATTATTTTATTGGACTTGATTTTTCGTATCTTATTTTCTGTGTGGATGAGTTTAGCTGTTACCTGTGACTTGTATTCTATTGCTGGGTTGTTATTATGATTTACAGCTTAAGCAATTCACTATGGGCTTACTTTGAAATTTGGTCCATTGGTGAAGTGTTGTTGGCATGTACCGTATCCTGGTCCTATACGTATTCACATGCAACCAATTCGAGTTCCGTCAAATATTCAAAAAAACATGTAACGCCCCTGTCCTAAAATACGTAGGACTTGGATACGGTACATGCCATCAACACTTCACCAATGGGTCAAATCTCAAAGTAAGCCCATTAGCGAAATGCTAGCTGTAAATCATGATAACAACCTAGCAATATAATATGTCCCAGGTCACAGCTAATCTCATCGACACGAAAAATAAGGCACAAGATATCAAGTCCAATAAAATAATACTAATGGGAAAATTTTGTCCAACTTGAAATAGATATAATAACTGTGCAGGTAAGATATCCTGAAACCACACTATAAAGAAATAAATAATCAACTACATGTCCACTGAAAAGAAAGAAAATAAGGTATCAAGTCTAAAATAAGAGACATGTCTCAAGAGAAGTCCTCAGCCACTATCTCGTCCTCCAGCGAAGGTACGTCACCTGCCTCGACTCCAGAACCGTATACCTCTGGGTAGTCCTCCTCTCTAACTAAGCCTGGAGAGATAACCAGGTCCTCAGGGGACTAGCAAGACACATAATATACATGCCTAATGTACAGTAATCACATGCAAGAAAAATAGGAATAACCAGTAGAGGGAAGAATAACACCTAAAGGAACTCTATGGATGTTGACATGTCATGAGAATATAATATTAATCATGGCTATAGGTGCATGTAGTAGAAACTGCAGCCCAGTGAGGCACTAACAGTCCTATAACAGGTTCTCTATCGTAGCCCGGGGAGGCACTAACAATAGTGGTATAGCCACGGCTAATAAAACATTCCCTCCTAAGGTACTAGGAAGTCAAGTCTATCTAGTCATGTCCAAGTCAAGTACAAGTCAAACATGGCACAGGCATAGCAATACTATCAATAGACATGAACAAGATAAGAAAGATGAAAAAAGTAACAAGAAAAACGAGTAGCAGTCTACGTGTACGTAAAACTAGAAAATAACCATGACATGAAGCAAGAAAAATATGTAACCAAGAAAGAAAAAATGACAATATAGAAAAACATGTAAATACTGTAAAGTTTGGCAAGGTGTACTTGCCTGGTGTAGCGTGTAGAACCACAATAACTAACCAATCAATGAGCCACCAAAAGTCCAACTCCTGTAAACAACTCCGGATGCTGAAATAGATCTTCAAACCAGATCCGTATACATGTCGTTTGATGACTTTAGCGACCATATGCCCTGACACATTTTTCAGTGCGAAGCGGGTCTAACGACGGACACCATTTTGACCGAAATTATTGTTTTGTCCCTGTTTCCAGAATTAGACTTATGGGTAGGCTATCCTAGCTAATTTGACTATTCTGGACATGTTGGTAATATCTGTTTCAGCCTCCGAAGACTCTTGTGAGAGTTTGACTTTTGTGGCTCGTTGATTGACTAGATAGTGTTGGTTCTACGTTCTACCACCAGGCAAGTACACCTTGCCAAACTTTACAGTATTTACATGCATTTCTAGATTGCTATTCATTTCTGTCATACTTGATTCCATGTTTAGCCTGATTCATGTCCTGGTTACTTTCTAGTTTTACGTGCACATAGATTGTTACTCATTTTACATGTTACTTTTTTTGTCTTTTTATCTTGTTCATGTCTAGTGATAGTACTCCTATGCCTGTGCCATGTTTCCCTGACCTGTTTGACCTGTACTTGACTTTGGCATGACTGGATAGACTTGGCTTCCTAGTACCATAGTAGATAATATTTTATTAGCCGTGGCTATACCTCTATTGTTAGTGCCTCCCCGGATTACGATAGAGAACCTATTATAGGACTGTTAGTGCCTCACCGGGTTGCGATTTTTATCACATGCACCTATAGCCATGATTAATATTATATTCTCATGACATGTCACCATCCATATAGTTCCTTTATGTGTTACTCTTTCTTCTACTGGTTATTCCTATTTTTCTTGAATATTATTTATTGTACACTAGACATGTATATTACGTGTCTTGCAAGTCCCCTTAGGACCTTATGATCTCTCCAGGCTTAGACAGAGAAGAGGTTTACGGTTCTGGAGTCGAGACTGGAGTCATACCATCGTAGGAGGATGAGATAGAGCCCGAGGACTTCTCGTGATCATGTATCTTTATTTTAGACTTGATACCTTATTTTCTTTCTTTTCAGTGGACATGTAGTGTATTATTTATTTCTTTATACTGTGGTTTCAAGATGTCTTACTCGCACTGTTATTATTTCTATTTCATGTTAGACAGATCTTTTTCATTAGAATTATTTTATTGGACTTGATTTTTCGTATCTTATTTTCTGTGTGGATGAGTTTAGCTGTGACCTGTGACTTATATTCTATTGCTGGGTTGTTATTATGATTTACAGCTTAAGCAATTCGCTTGGGCTTACTTTGAAATTTGGCTCATTGGTGAAGTGTTGTTGGCATGTACCATATCTTGGTCCTATACGTATTTACATGCAACCAATTCGAGTTCCGTCAAATATTTAAAAAAACATGTAACGCCCCAGTCCTAAAATACGTAGGACTTGGATACGGTACATGCCAGCAACACCTCACCAATGGGTCAAATCTCAAAGTAAGCCTATTAGCGAAATGCTAGCTGTAAATCATGATAACAACCTAGCAATACAATACAAGTCCCAGGTCACAGCTAATCTCATCGATACGAAAAATAAGACACGAGATATCAAGTCCAATAAAATAATACTAATGGGAAAAATTTGTCCAACTTGAAATAGATATAATAACTGTGCGGGTAAGACATCCTGAAACCACAGTATAAAGAAATAAATAATTAACTACATGTCCACTGAAAAGAAAGAAAATAAGGTATCAAGTCTAAAATAAGAGACATGTCTCAAGAGAAGTCCTCAGCCACTATCTCGTCCTCCAGCGAAGGTACGTCACCCGGCCTCGACTCCAGAACCGTATACCTCCGGGTAGTCCTCTCTAACTAAGTCTGGAGAGATAATCAGGTCCTCAGGGGACTAGCAAGACACATAATATACATGCCTAATGTACAGTAATCACATGCAAGAAAAATAGGAATAACTAGTAGAGGGAAGAATAACACCTAAAGGAACTCTATGGATGGTGACATGTCATGAGAATATAATATTAATCATGGCTATAGGTGCATGTAATAGAAACTGCAGCCCGGTGAGGCACTAACAGTCCTATGTCAGGAAAACATGGCACAAGCATAGCAATACTATCACTAGACATGAACAAGATAAGAAAGGTGGAAAAAGTAACATAAAAAATGAGTAGCAGTCTACGTGCACATAAAACTAGAAAATAACCATGACATGAGGCAAGAGAAATATGTAACCAAGTAAGAAAGAATGACAATATATAAAAGCATGTAAATACTGTAAAGTTTGGCAAGGTGTACTTGCCTGGTTTAGCGTGTAGAACCACAATAACTAACCTATCAATGAGCCACCAAAAGTCCAACTCCTGTAAACAACTCTAGATGCTGAAATAGACATTACTAACATTCCCGTTGTCATGCCCCAGAACCAGAATACTGGAGAGCGGGGGACAGACACAGCCATCTACATATATTGAGGTATAATCTACCTCGATATATGGTCACGGCTGTATAGATGCATGAGGGTTTATCTACAAGCCAAAAGTCTCTTGTGGTCCTGAACAAGCCTAGTGTCTCAATCTCAAGCAAGTAAGTAAATATTACAAGATGTTAGATCATCAGACATACAAAGTAAGGCGTCCCAAACATTATATATTCTGATGATCATGAAGCTAGTCATACAAAATGTAAAAATTAGCAAGAGTTTCAGTTATACAAGATCAACCCTAGGATTTATCAATCATGTTACAGCCCGTAGGCAGATAGTAAGTAAAGTTAGAAACGAGCTAATACTTGCTCGGCGGCTCAACGTCTCAAAAGAATATTTTTACAAGAGAGTGGGAGAGCAAAATAAGAATCCACTTGTTGCCAGGGTTGCGCCTAGTGGTCACCATCTGGCTGGAAGGCTGGAGGATCCTCGAGTCCTACTTCAAAATCTGGCCATACAAAACCAGCTATGTCAGACCCCAGAAGTGCAAGTGCCAGAAGGGAGGCTTTACTTAAGAAATAAAACCAGCATATTAGCACATGGGAACATAAATGGTAATAAAAGACATGAGTTAGAGAAAACAAGGTGATAAACGATAAGACAACTAAGGGACTATTCCGGTAGCCAAGTTACAACCCGTAAACTAAATAAGGCCGGGGTTGTAACCCTTCACCTGAACAGAGCTTAGTCTCCAACCAATTATCGACAAGATTAAAGAATAAGCAAGCATGTGCTAAAGTAATCATAGACTGGCATCGATTATACAAGACTAGGCTGGACTACATCCATCATTTACGGCCAAGCAAAGAGTACGACTTGATACTTTAACTAACTAGGGTTATCACAAGCCTAGTTACTAACAAGATACAATGAGATGTATCCGTAGTAACAAGCCCTGCAGCTATCCAGGTTATCCAGGCAAGGTTCATTTAAGAGTTATCAAGAATTATTAGGTGTCTTGGAGTGCAACACATGACAATGTGCATAGAACTTGTTTCATGAAGTGCCCCACATGACAATGGATTGGAAATGTGCCCTACTTGACGGCAGGCTACAAGTCCCTCAGGTGTGGCCGGGATAACGGGATCGCCTGTAACTGGAAACATCTCTCTATATGAACAACTTGATCAATCTAGTTATTAACTTAGTCAGATTCAGTATAAATCCCTGACCGTGGGAAATCAGGAATTCATGTCCTAGACATGATGCAAGACGAGACATGTAGCTTATACAGGCACAATCAAGAAAATCAACCACGGTGTCAAGACAAGAGTTACTTAGCAAGTCAGGGTAGCTGTCGCAACAACGTTCAAGATTATCACGTCTGCCAGGTTACTTGTTACTTGTCAAGATTACTTGTCAGGAGTGCGCCTCGACAGGCCACTATCAAGATTGTATATGCCTCATCAAGTTACTTATCATTTAAAGAGTGCTTGTCAAGAGTGCTCCTCGACGGGCCACTATCTAGATTTTCATGTCGTGTTCATGTCAACATCAATACTGGCAAGTCATGCTATGCTCAACAAGTTATCAAGTCGGGTCATCACAAATAGGTCAAGTACAAAGGATAAATAATTAAAATAAAACTAATAATTAGATTATAGATCATGCAAGGGGCAAGGGGTACCATGGCCAACAAGTGGCATTAGCCAAGTTGCACCAGGGTAATAGGCTGCGCCAGGCACTAGGGGGTGCCAAGGCTACAGGTTGTGCCCAAACATTAGGTTGCGCCTAGGCACTAGGGGGTGCCAAGTCAGGTCAAGTTGCGCCAAGGCAAGTCGGGTCAAGTCGGGTTGCGCTAGGCACTAGGCTGCACGAGGCTATGTTGCGCCGGACTGGGGTGCACTAAGTCAGGTTGCACCAGGGCCCAAGGGGGCACTGGGCTAGATTGTGCCAGACTAAGCTGCGCAAGGTCGGGTTGCGCCTGACTCAGGTTGCGCCGCGCTAAGAAGCGCGCGCTGGGTCAGGGTGAGCCGCGCTAAGAAGCGCACGCTGAGTCAGGTTGCGCCGCACTAAGAAGCGCACGCGGGTCAGTTTACGCTGCGCTGAGAAGCGCACACGGGGAAGGTTGCGCCTGGCACCGTTCTTCTTCCCCAAAACAGCAAAGAAGAACCCATGGAACCCGAAAACTTTAAAATGCCATAACTTGCTCAAAACAAGTCCGAATTGGGACTTCCAAGTGTCTAAACTGCATAGAAAGAGATTTTCTACAAACTGGGACGATTGGTTTTAGGAAATACCAAGCTTTAATAGATCAAAACCAAGAAAAACAAGAAAAGATCAAAAATTAGATCTACAAAAATCTATCCATCAAAACCGAAAATGCCAAGCTCTAGAGAGGCTTAGAATCAAGTGAAGAAGAGAATGGAAAAGTAAAATGGAAGATCCGTCATGAAGCAAGTTGCACTTGCCTAGGGCTTGGGTGTAGGTGGGAGGAGTAAATGAAAAAGATGAAGAAATAAATAAAAGTTATGGAGAAAGAGTGTGGTTGACTTATATATTAAGCCCAAACCATCTCAAACCAACCAAGCCAACATGTTGAACCAAACCAAAATAACCAAGTCAAGATTAAACCAAGACTAGGCTAAGCAGGACAAGTCTAACTACGATCCACCTGACAAATGTCAGAAATCCATACACGTATAACGAAAATACGTATAACAGGAAATGGGAGTAACAACTCTACCCACCTTAAAAGAATTTTGTCCTCGGAATTAAATCAAGAGGCTAGAGATGTCGGGGCAAGCTATACTAACCACAGACAATCTATGACTAGCAATTAATCAAGCAATCATTCATGCAAGCAAGGAGTTAAGAGTATAAGGCATAAGGAAGACATTATACCTCATGAGTCAAACAGGTGTGGATATCGCAATCGGATAACATCCTCACACTCCCAAGTTGACTCACCCAAAGAGTGATGACCCTAAGCAACACAGACTAACTTAATAGTCTTATTCTTGAGTACCTTCTCTCTTCGGTCCAATATGGATACGGGCATTTCCTCATACGAAAGGTTGGTACCAACAACCAATTCTGAATGATCAAGGATATGGCTCGGATCCAGGAATACCGTCGCAATTGGGATACATGGAATATGTCATATACCTCACGTAACGACGGTGGAAGAGCGAAACGATAGGACACATTGCCTACTCGCTCGAGAATATCAAACAACCGTATATACTTAGGACTAAGCTTTCCCCGTACGCTCGAATGACGCCACGAGTAGGCAAGATCCTAAGGAATACGTGGTCGCTGATAGAGAACTCAAGAGAACGTCGATAAAAATCGGCCCAATGACGCTTACGATCTTGTGCAACTCGAAGATGATCCCTAACTTGTCTGACCACCTCGATAGTCCGAGTAACCATTTTTGGACCAAGCATCTGCCTCTCGTCTACATCGTCCCAGGCTAATGGTGATCTGCACTTTCTGCCATATAGTGCCTCAAACGGTGCCATCTGGATACTGGCCTGGAAACTGTTATTGTAGGAGAACTCCACGAGATGAAGGTGATCTTTCCACGAACCACCGAAGTCGAGTGTACATGATCGTAATATATCATCGAGAGTCTGAATCGTTCGTTCTAACTAACCATCTGTCTGCGGATGATATGTTGAACTGAACTTGAGATGAGTCCCCAAACTCTCTTGAAGACTCTGTCAAAAGTGCGATATGAATCTTGAATCTCTGTCAGATATGATACTAACTGGCACTCCATGCAATTAACTATCTGCCTGAGGTACATCTCTACAAGCTGATCCGTTGACTGGCTAATTTTGAAAGGGATAAAATAAGCTACCTTCGTGAGACGGTCAACTATAACCCAGATAGCATCTCTTCTAGCTGGAGATTTAGGTAATCCTGTTACAAAATCCATGGTAATATGCTCCCATTTCCATTCTGGGATCGGTAAAGGTTGAAGAAGTCCAGCTGGTCTCTGATGTTCAGTCTTAACTTGTTGGAAAACTAAACAACGAAAGACAAACCGGGTTATCTCCCTCTTCATGCCACTCTACCAGAAATGCTGATGGATATCACGATACATCTTCGTGCCACCGGAATAAATTGAATACTGAAAACCATGAGCTTCTGCCATGATCTCTTGCCTGATATCACCATTAGGTACTCAAAGACGCCTTCCATGTCGAAGTGTACCATCTTTGTGAATACATAACTCTGTTCTCCTTTCTGCTTCACATTTCGCCCTAAGTCGCTAAAGCTTAGAATCTGCTGATTCAGCTATCTTTATCCTCTCAACTATACTGGACTGAACTTGCATACTGGACATCAATACCACATTGGTAGAAAGAACTACTTCTATTCCCATCTTCTGAAGATCTGCTAATAACTCTGGCTATGCTGTTAGAAAATAAGCTCCTGCACTTCTACTCAACGCATCTGCAACTACGTTGGCCTTTCCAGGATGATACTGTAAGTTGATGTCGTAATCCACAAGTAGCTATAGCCATCTCCTCTGACGCATGTTAAGATCCTTCTGAGTAAACACATACTTTCCTCTTGTGGTCGGTGAAAATCTCCACCCGATCTCCACATAAATAATGCCTCTAAAGCTTAAGTACAAAAACTACTGCTGCTAACTCTAAGTCATGGGTTGGGTAATTTTTCTCATGATCACAAAGCTAACGTGACGTATAAGCTACTACCTTATCATGCTGCATTAATACACATCCCAATCCTCTGTCAGAAGCATCACAATAAACTGAAAATCCTCCAGTCCTATCTGGAAGCATGAAAATGGGAGCCGTCATCAATCTTCGCTTCAACTTCTCGAATGAACTTTGACACTCTACTGTCTAAGCAAACTGCACATTCTTGTGGGTCAACTGCGTTAATGGTGCCGAAATTCGAGCAAAGTCTGACACAAATCGTCGGTAATAGCCGGCCAATCCTAGGAAACTGCGAACTTCTGCGACGGTGCTGGAAACTAGCTATGTCTCTACGAGAACTATCTTCTGGGAGTCCACTTCCACTCCACCTCGGGTGATGATGAGACCTAAGTACGAAATACGATCAAGCCAAAATTCGTACTTACTGAACTTCGCGTACAACTGGTGCTCTCTGAGAATCTGTAGGACTATTCGGAGATGCTGCTCGTGCTCTGCTTCATTCTTACTATAGACTAAGATGTCGTCTATGAACACTATCACGAACTGGTCCAAATAGGGCATGAAGATACGATTCATAAGGACCTTGAATACAGCAGGTGCATTGGTCGCTCCAAATGGCATAATAAGGAACTCCCAATGTCCATATCTAGATCTGAATGTTGTCTTCGGAATGTCTTGCTCTCTGACTCTGATCTAATGGTACCCCGACTGCAAGTCAATCTTCGAGAATACTGCTACCCTACTGAGTTGATCAAATAAATCATCTATCCTTGGTAGGGATATCTGTTCTTTATTGTTACAGAATTCAAGGTACGATAATCAACACATAATCTTGACGTACCATCCTTCTTTTTCACAAGAAACATCGAGGCTCCCCATGGTGATCTTCTAGCACGAATGAATCCCTTGGTTCTGAGTTCTTCAATCATCTAGTACAGGATCTTCAACTCTGATGGTGCCATTCTGTAGACTCTCTCTGACACTGGTGCAGTCCTTGGAATCAAGTCAATAGTGAACTCTATCTCTCTCTCCGGAGGCATACCTGGAAGCTCTTCGGAAAACATATCCGGAAACTCTTCAACGACTCTAGGAAACTGAACTGCCTCTACTACTGCCATCTGTAAGACTGGGGGAGAAGGTTCTACCTCGCCCCAGGAAAATGAAAACTCTGGTTCGCCTGGAATACCAAAAATAATCCTGCCAATATGACAGTCTATTCTTGCGTATTGATCCTTCAACCAATCCATTCCTAGGACCACATCATAATTGGCCATCAGAAATTCTATCAACCTAGCAGAAAACTCTCTACCGCTAACTACGATTCGATACGAAGAATAGACTCTATCTACCCCTACAAGACCATTACCAGTAAGTATATTGAGCCTTATTGACAATGACTCGGGCTCTAGTCCTATTCGTATAGCGAATCGTACAGACATAAATAAATGTGATGCACTCGAATCATATAATATTGATGCTGGAAAAGAGTTGACGAGAATGGTACCTGCCACCACCTCACCTGATGCCAATTCTTCTGCCACGGTTAGAGCCATAGCTTGACCTTGTCCTCTCGGTACTGGTCCCCTCTGCTGGTGACCTCTTTGTCTGTACTGAATCTGAGCTTGGGCCTGAGCATACTGTTGCGACCTCTGCTGCTGGAAAGCTTGAGCCTGAGACGGTAATGGTCTCGGAGGCTGGTACTGCTACTGCACTGGTGCTGGTCCCCTAACCGAGGGACTAGGTTAGGGTTGATGAAGAGAAACTAGCTCTATGCGGGCAGGACCCTATCATGTGATTCGGTGCCCCACAAGCCAAGCACAACCCTGTGCTCTACGACACTCTGAGACTACGTGTCTTGGCTTCCCACAATGAGTGCAGCCCATCGCGGAAAACTACTTCTGCTTCTGAGGGTACATCGGTGTCGAGTGCTGAACCGACGAAACTGTGGTCGCCCTCCTAGGAGCTCCAATGGTCAAAGCCCCAGTTGTCGGGGCTGGTGTTGATGACAGGGACAACTGTCCATAAGACCTCTTACGTCCTCCAGTTCGATCTATTATCCTCTGGGACGTATACTCATGCCTCTTCGCTGCTCGCAAGACAGCATCAAACGTCTGGTGCTCAAACTGCTCCATTGCTAGAATGATCTCTAGGTGGAGTCCCTGTTGGAATCACTGCACTCGGTCCAATTCGGTCGCCACCAAGGTGGGAGCAAATCGACTAAGCCTAGAAAACTCGACCGCATATCCATCAACCGTCCTTCCCATCTGTTTGAGATTGTTGAATCTGTTATGCAGATCATACCGAGCTACTGCATCAAAGTACTTCGTTTGCAACTTGTCGCTGAATATTGCCCATAAGACAGGCGTCGCCAATCCAACTGCTTGCATCGCCCACCAGCTGCGGGCTAAGTCCAACAACTGCAGGCGTACGACGGCTACCTTCTCACCCTCAGAAATCCTAGCTGCTTCTAGGATAACCTCTGTATCCTGAAGCCATGCATCAGCAGCGATAACATCTTTACTGCCGTCAAAAAAAGGAGGGTTCAGATGCTTGAAGCTGTTAGCCGCATTGTTCCCTTGATAACCAACTATGCCCATGGCATCTTGTACTGTCTGGTGCAGGACATCGCCCTGACGTTCTTGAGATGCAAGCAATTCCCTAATATGCCCCACCAGGGTTCTATTATCAGGCTTTATAGGCTGGATGGGTTGAACTGGAGGCTCTGGATCCCCGGAATGCATGACTCGGGAGGCCGCTCCAGAGTGCTGGGATTGGTCTCCAGGTTGCTGCTGGTTCACTGGAGGTGCTCCGCCTTGCTGATCGGTAGGACCAGGAACAATGCCGCTGAAGAAACGACATGGGAAAATAATAAGGAAGGACCAAGGTTGATAGAGGATATAAGCATGTGATCAGGTCACGATTTCAGAAAGATTAGGAGATACAGTAGAGATCAAGGGCGAGTATTGATTAAGACATCTATCTGGTAAAATCCTCACACATCTTGATTTACAAGACCTGCAGGGGCCACCACTTAAACCGTGTCATGCCCAGAACCAGAATACTGGAGAGCGGGGGACAGACACAGCCAGCTACGTATATTGAGGTATAATCTACCTCGATATACGGTTACGACTGTCTAGATGCATGATGGTTTATCTACAAGCCAACAGTCTCTTACGGTCCTGAACAAGTCTAGTGTCTCAATCTCAAGCAAGTAAGTAAATGTTACAAGATGTTAGATCATCAGACATACAAAGTAAGGCGTCCCAAACATTACATATTCAGATGATCACGAAGCTAGTCATACAAAATGTGAAAACTAGCAAGAGTTTGAGTCATACATGATCAACCATAGGATTTGTCAATCATGTTACAGCCCGTAGGCAGACAGTAAGTAAAGTTGCAAACGAGCTAACACTTGCTCGGCGGCTAAACGTCTCAAAAGAATATTTTTACAAGAGAGTGGGAGAGCAAAATAAAAACCTACTCGTTGCCAGGGTTGCGCCTAGTGGTCACCATCTGGCTGAAAGGCTGGAGGATCCTTGAGTCCTACTTCAAAATCTGGCCATACAAAACCAGCTGGGTCAGACCCCAGAAGAGCAAGTGCCACAAGGGAGGCTTCACTTAAGAACTAAAATCAGCATATTAGCACATAGGAACATAAATGGTAATAAAAGACATGAGTAAGAGAAAATAAGGTGATAAACGATAAGACAACTAAGGGACTATTCCGGTAGCCAAATTACAACCCGTAAACCAAACAAGGACCGGGGTTGTAACCCTTCACCTAAACAGAGCTTAGTCTCTAACCAATTATCGACAAGAGTAAAGCATAAGCAAGCATGTGCTAAAGTAATCATAGACTGGCATCGATTAGACAAGACTAGACTGGACTACATCCATCATTCACGGCCAAGCAAAGAGTACAGCTTGATACTTTAACTAACTAGGGTTATCACAAGCCTAGTTACTAACAAGATGCAATGAGATGTTTCTGCAGTCACAAGCCCTGCAGCTATCCAGGTTATCCAGGCAAGGTTCATTTAAGAGTTTTCAAGAATTATTAGGTGGATTGGAGTGCAACACATGACAATGTGCATAGAACTTGTTTCATGAAGTACCCCACATGACAATGGGCTAGAAATGTGCCATACTCGACGGCAGGCTCCAAGTCCCTCAGGTGTGGCCGGGATAACGGGATCGCCTGTAATTGAAAACATCTCTCTATATGAACTACTTAATCAATCTAGTCATTAACTTAGTCAGATTCAGTATAAATCCCTGACCGTGGAAAATCAGGAATTCATGTCCTAGACATGATGCAAGATGAGACATGTAGCTTATACAGGCACAATCAAGAAAATCAACCACGGTGTCAAGACAAGAGTTACTTAGCAAGTCAGGGTAGCTGTCGTAACAGCGTTCAAGATTATCACGTCATGCCAGGTTACTTGTTACTTGTCAAGATTATTTGTCAGGATTGCGCCTCGATGGGCCACTATCAAGATTATACATGCCTTATCAAGTTACTTATCATGTAAATAGTACTTGTCAAGAGTGCTCCTCGACGTGCCACTATCCAGATTTTTATGTCGTGTTCATGTCAACATCAATACTGGCAAGTCATGCTATGCTCAACAAGTTATCAAGTCGGGTCGTCACAAATAGGTCAAGTACAAAGGATAAGCAATTAACATAAAACTAATAATTAAATGACAGATCATGCAAGGGGTAAGGGGTACCATAGCCAACAAGTGGCATTAGCCAAGTTGTGCCAGGGTAACAGGCTATGCCAGGCACTAGGGGGTGCCAAGGCTACAGATTGCGCCCAAACATTAGGTTGCGCCTTGGCACTAGGGGGTGCCAAGTCAGGTCAAGTTGTGCCAAGGCAACTCGGGTCAAGTCAGGTTGCGCCAAGCATTAGGCTGCGCGAGGCTATGTTACGTCGGACTGGGGTACGCCAGGTCAGCTTGCGCCTGACTGGGGTACGCCAGGTCAGGTTGCGCCGGGGCCCAAGGGGGCGCTGGGCTAGATTGTGCCAGACTGAGCTGTGCGAGGTCGGGTTGCGCCTGACTCAGGTTGCGCCGCGCTAAGAAGCGCGTGCTGGGTCAGGGTGTGCCGCGCTAAGAAGCGCACGCTGAGTCAGGTTGCGCAGCGCTAAGAAGCGCGCGTGGGTCAGGTTGCGCTGCGCTAAGAAGCGTGCGCAGGGCAAGTTGCGCCTGGTACTGTTCTTCTTCCCCAAAACAGCAAAGAACCCATGGAACCCAAAAACTTCAAAATGCCATAACTTGCTCAAAATAAGTCCGAATTAGGACTTCCAAGGGTCTAAACTGCATAGAACGAGATCTATAAAAAATAAAAAAAGATCAAAACTTAGATCTATAAAAATCCATCAAAACTGAATATGCCAAGCTCTAAAGAGGCTTAGAATCAAGTGAAGAAGAGAATGGAAAAGTAAAATGGAAGATCCATAATGAAGCAAGTTGCACTTGCCTAGGGCTTGGGTGTAGGTGGGAGGAGTAAATGAAGAAGATGAAGAAGTAAATGAAAGTTATGGAGGAGAGAGAGTGTGGTTGACTTATACATTAAGCCTAAACCATCTCAAACCAACCAATCCAACATGTTGAACCAAACCAAAATAACCAAGTCAAGATTAAACCAAGACTAGGCTAAGCAGGACAAGTCTAACTACGATCCACCTGACAAATGTCAGAAATCTATACACGTATAACGAAAATACATATAACGGGAAACGGGAGTGACACCCGGAATAAGAAAATAGCTAGGATAGGGTACCCATAAGTCCAATTCTGGACACAGGGGCAAAGCAATAATTTCGGATCAAAACGATATCCGCCATTGGACCTGCTTTGTACCAAAAAGCGTGCTAGCACCTACAGTCTCTAAAGTCATTAGACTATATGTCTACAGGTCTAGTTTGACGAGACAAACCCAACCGTATATCCAAAGTTCGATTTCGATGGGCCGTGCACAAATTTGTCTGTTGGATCGGGTCGCAGGCCTGCCAAAGTAGCATTTCGGTCGACCATCTCAGAATCAAACCAATGGCATACAGGACCATAAAAATGACACGGTCCAGTTGGCACAAATTTTGTATCGATTTGGCGAACGCGCACAAAGTAATTGACTAATTTATAAAGAGGCTGACACGGGAAATTTTGACGGATACGTATCGAATTCATCGCGCACACGCAACCAATTCGAGTTCCGTCAAAGCCCACACGTCCGCGAAGTCGATACGCACCTTTCGATGTTTTCGGTTTGTGACCACGTCGTCCGATTTGTCGGAATGCACCCCGTATTGTTGGGTTTTCGAATTTTCTAATATGTTTTTAATGGGTTTTTTCTGTGACTTTGAAAACTGTTTTCTCTGCACATAATTAATAAAATTCGAAAATACAAATCGTTTATGAAGTCCTATATGTTGTCTTCAAGATTGTTTAATTATATAGCAAAAATATTAAATATGTTGCTTGGAAACTCGGCACGAACATGGGTATTTGGGATACCTACAAACTGTTTTCGAAATTGTTTTTCCCCAATATTTGTATCGATTTTCTGGATCGATGGCTCGTCCCTATCGAGTTCTATTTGTGAGGATCTCTAGAGGGTCATATAGGGTTTGTATAAAAACTTACAAAATCAAAAATAATAGAGAATACATGAAATAATTCGATCGAGAAGTGGGTAACTCAACTACTTCAAACAGAGTTGCTCTATTTTTGCCTGCTGCTACTGCGCTCGGTCTAGCGGCTGCTGCGACAGTGTTCAGGCGATGGCACGACGGTGCAGGTAGTTGGAAAAGGTCGACGGGGGCAGGATAAGGCCATAGGGTGGTCGAGGACACATGAGTTTGGTTTCGATAGGTTCATTTTGGAAGGGTCGATCGATTATATATCGATTTTTCTCCCTAGTTTGAATATAATTTTTACCCAGTTTTAAACTCGATTTTCAGACTAGATTAGGTGTAATCTAGTAGAGAATATGAGTAGGGTTTGAGCGCAAAAGATTTGGTGAAGATTAGTAGAGATTTGATTGGATTTTCAAATCTCCAATCCCTCCAATCTCCACTATCGGGTGTGTTATAGAGGGGGGTCGGGTTTAATACAATATTGTTCCCTTTGGGAACAGTATTTGCAATCTTTCTTCTTTTGGGAACAATATTTGCAATCTCCACTATCGGCTGTGTTATAGAGGGGGGTCGGGTTTAATACAATATTGTTCGCTTTGGGAACAGTATTTGCAATCTTTCTTCTTCTTCTTCTTCTTCTTTTCTCTATTTCTTTTTAGTATATATATATATATATATATATATATATATATATATATTTTTTTTTTTTTTTTTAGTATATATATATATATATATATATATATATATATATATATATATATATATATATTTTATATATATATATATATATATATATATAGTCATATAAAAAAATATATATATATAGTCATATATTTCATATATGTATAATACTCATTAAATCTAAATAAAATCTTAATATTATCTATTCCTAGTGTAGGGTCTTTCTATAGAATTATGCACACACATATATATACATAAATTTATTTGACAATTATTTAACCAATAACCAATAATAATAAATGCTATTATTTAACAACTACAATAATAATAATAATATTCATAATAACAAACTAAAATAAACCAATAAGAGGGTTAGGATTTGGGTGTCACAATTACTCCTAATTTTAATTGGTCCACCAAAAATTATACAATTAGTCTACCAACCATGTAAATATTAATAATGCCTATTTTGTACATATAACAAATATTTAGGAAATATTTGTCAAATCCTAAAAAATAAATACCAAATATCTGTATAGACATAAAATATATCTAGATGACGTCTTTGGGTGCACTAAATGCCTACATAGGCTTAGGTTGGCTTCGGGTCAAGTCTGGGCTAAATTGCTACATCCGGGTCTCCTAAAAGTCAACAATCTTAATAATAACTAATTAAATTATTTATATGGGTCAAGTCACAACTTGGCCTGATTTTTCTAGTTAGAACACACTTATGGCTCGGCCTTCCATATCATGGCTAAAACTCTAGTCAAAGCACACGAACATACTATCCGTGCCACAATTTTTAGTTGTCTTGTACTTCAAAACTCAATCATGGCTAAGGTCATCTATAATAATAAATATTTAATTAAAAATTTATAAAATCCATAAAATTCTATTTAAGTCAAATAAATAATTCAAAAAATAAATTCAAAAATTTAGGGGTGTAACAGTCAAAAAAATATGTAATGCCCCAGTCCCAAAATACGTAGGACTAGGATACGTCTACATGCCAGCTACACATCGAGAGGACTCCAGCCCAGCTCGAGTATGTATATGTTGTCTGGTTGGTCTAGAATCAACTATATCTCAATCCACTAAATATTGGTAACAATGACGGATCAAGTGTAGTAAGGCTAATCAGACCATAATACACTGATTCTAGAATAGATAAATGTATTAGAGTGGATCTCCATTAACACATTTATCAGGAACAAGCTAGAAGAAAATAGAAGCATGTAAAAGACTAGGCTAATAACAGCAAGAATCAAATATAGGACAAAATATAAATAAGGAAGACCATGATAAAACATCAACTAAATATACCTACAGTCTTGGTGTAGTAATCATCCTCTATCAGTGTACCATACCATCATCTCATACCTGAAGAAATCATGTAACACCCTAGTCCAAAAATACATAGGACCAGGTATACGAATATATGCCAGCAGCACTTCACTAATGGGCCAAGCTACACAACAAGTCTATTAGCAAAATACTTAAGTTGTAAATTATTATAACACCCAGAAATATAACATAGTCCACAGGTATATGCATCTAATCACATCCATAGAGTCCACAAAGAGATCAAGAATAAATAAGAAAATGTCTCAAATATCCAGCAATAAAAGTAATAAAGTCTGTGCCAGTAAAACATCCCGAAACCATCGAAATAGAAACAGAGTACAAATCAACTACAAGTCTGATGAAAGAAAGGGAATAATGTAGCAAAACTAAATATAAAGGTAACAAGATCACAAGAAATCCTCTGGCACTATCTCGTCCTCCTGTGTCGGTATGTCTCCGGTCTCAGCTCCCGGACCGTAAACCTCCGGTTAGTCTTCAGCTTCGTCTAAGCCTGGGAAATATCCAGGTCCACAGAGGACTAGCAAGGTGCATAATATACATGCCAATGTTCAGAAATAAAAATATGAACTTAGGCAATCTACTATATCCGTCTATGTGCTATGCAAGTGAGATACTTTTCTAGAATACCAGACCCCTTCCACTAAGGCTCACTAGCACCTCAGCAGGGTATTGTTCCCAGTACCTATGTTGTGGTACCAAGGACAATCAATTCTCGACAGTGACAATTGTAGAAGTATGGAAAAGAATAAAGAAAGGTCCATGCGGCCAAGGATCCCCATGCGGCTCAGAGAGCCCATGTGGCTTAGAGAGCCCATGCGGCTCAGGGGTCCATACGGCTCACGCGTCTATGCGGCTCGGATAGACCCAGAGCCACGTGGCCTTCAACAACTCCTCCCTTCGTCTTTTACTGTATTTAATATCCTAACGGCTGACAGCTCTGACATATGACAGCTCTAACATAAAGGCGCAATAATGACTGACATAAAAGCGTATTTTTAGGGAAGAGGAGAAAATCTTTTCACAGTTGGCTAATCCACCGAGTCCCGAGGCATGCGGCTGCTGTATTTATGTGGTCACCCACTTTATGCGGCCGCCCCCCTTCATACGGCTATCCATCTTCATGCGGCTGCATCCTTTATGCGGCCGCCCTCTTCATGCGGCCACCCATCTTCATGCGGCTGCATCCTTTATGCGGCCGCCCGTCAGCATGCGGCTACCTATCCTCATGCGGCTGCCCATCTTCATGCGACTGTTCATCACCATACAGCTGTCCATCTTCATGCGGCCGTTCATCCTCATGCGACCCACTCATATGCGGCTCTGCCAAGACGACCCAATGGAGGACACGTGGCAATCTTATCTTCCTGGAATCATATTTATTACAATTACCATAATTACCTAGATCAAGTCAAATCGAGCAAATTGAACACGTGGCAGGCCATTACAAGTCGCGAATATTCATGGCAATCAACATTTATTGCCCACAGAGATTTGATACAATCTACATTAATTACCTAGATTTGCTACAATCATAATGAAGGGCTCAGATTAATTGGTCCTTAACCGCCGACATATCAAGGAGGCAATCATTGCAAACCCTAATGATTGCATCCCACTCCTATAAATAGCAAGGTGCCATTCCCTTGCAAAAAAGGACCTTTTTTTGGAGAAGAGTACCAGAGCTCTTGGAGAGACAAAAGCAAGCACAGAGAGAGTAAGGAGAGCATTTCTTCAACGCCAAGCAGATCTTTCCCGGAGCCAAGGCTGCATCCGATCGTCCAAGGAGTAAGGCAGAGCTGCCGTCGCTTTTTCGAGCCTCTACCGTCACCCCCCAGAATCTAAAATAAATAATTGTACTTAGACTGCTGTACCTAGGTTTTTGTCCCTAGGCTTTCTTTGTACAAGCAAGTTTGTATTGTGAAGTAAAAGTCCAGTCCTCCGATAATTATTCTGTTCTTTTATATTTCATGGCAAATACGATGGCGACTCTGCTGGGGACAAACTTCTCCACGGCTGAAGAGTTGGTGACGCAATCGGATGCAGCCAAACTTGGCTCTACATAACAGAAGATGGTCGTCCGCTTCGACCAACAGGCGTTCGAAGAAATACTCTCCGAAGGAAGCACTGGCCCGGTCCAGAAGCGAACCCGCACAAAGAAGGCTCGCAGGGAGTGGAGGCCAAAGTCATTTGCTCCTCCCCAAGCTCTGGACGGAGTACTCTCTGTTGCCCAAGACGACGAAGGCAACTCTCATGCGGCTCCACTTCAAGCCATAGAGGGCTCTGCTGTCCCCAAGTCCGACAGAGAAAAGCACTATGATACTGGACTTGTAGGGGCAAAGAGTGATTCTATGTGCTCCAGGAAGAAGCCGAACAAAGGCACTAGCCGCAAAACGAAGACTCATGCGGCCAAGATTGCCAGCCGCATGAATGATATCCATGCGGCCGAAAGTGCCAGCCAAATGCATAACACTCATGCGACCAGGATTTCCAGCCACATGGAGAAGACCTATACGGCTGAGACTTCCAGCCGCATAAAGACTATTGATTCCAGCCACATGCCGCCTGCTCCACGCGGCTCAGTCTTCGATCGCCTCTCCTATGGTCCTGATCTCTCGTACTCCCGAGAAGACATGTCTGACTCTCTCCAACACCACTTTGACTCTTTCTACTATACGCCTTCAGGCGCCAGAGTGAAGAAGTCAAGGGCAGCACGAGCTCGACGAGCTCAGTCGGTTGTCCCAACCTCTGACCATCTGAGCGCTCCACATACTGTTATGCGGGCCTCTGATGGGAAGTTGTACAGAACCACTCGCGTCCAGCCCCCGACGGCAAACGGACAGAGAGGTTTCCAAAAGTCTTCCAAAATCCAGGAAGCAAACATGGTCATTCCGGACCCATCTGACTTGCGTGAGGCTATCCTCCACAAGCGCAAGGAAAGAAAGGAGGCCCCGGTATGCAAAGATTCCTCCCACGGACATCACTGCACCCAAATCATTTTCAACTGCTGTTGCAACAACGCGACAGCAAGAGAAGACCAGCGATCTGTCTTCCAAAGGCTGCAACGACCAAGCTCAGAGGACGAAGCGCCCCCCGTCGTCTCTTGCAACACCACTCAGAAAATCCCCGCCGATGGAAGAGGGAAAAAGATAAACGTTTCCAGCCCGAAGATCTCAACCACCGTGACTAAGAAACTGTCGTCTAAACGGTTATCCACCACCGAAGTTTTCCAAGGTACCCGTTCGAAGACGAAATCTACTACAGTAGGAGATTCATCATCCACACCACTGGGGGTTACTGAAACTGGGGGTAGCACTCCTAAGAGCATCCACGATAATCTGATGTTCCAAGGAGATAAGCCCGGGGAAACAACTCTTCTATCAGATACAGAAAGTGCCGACGTCCCCGAGGACGTCCACGACTCCCAAGATGAAGCAAACTCTGAAGCTGGGGGTACTATCCCTTCTGAGTCCGAACCAGAGGAGAACATTCCCACATACCCCGATGACTTCTCGGTACAGGGGTATGATTCGGAGGGCACGTCCTCCACCGTTCCTTCCATCTTTCCTCATGTAAGGACGGTGTTCATGACGGACAGCAATCAAGGTGGTTCCAGTAATCGCCAACGCATCGACACTCTGGAGGCCATACTGCACGCCTTGGTCAAGTCTGTAGATGAGATCAAAGCGGCCCTTCCAACTCTGTAAGGAGGGATGCCTGGCCAAACAAGCGTGGGTCCCGCGGTCAATGCGGACTTAAATTCAGCGGCACCAAACCCGGGCAATAATCCTCCTGAAACGTCGGCTCCCACCGCTGCGGATGAGGCCAGAGAAGCAAAAAAGAGAGGTCCAGGAGCTCCGAGCCATGTTTTACGCTTGAGAGAACTCCCAAGACCTCAGAATACGACAACCATACCCTGCTGCATGGAGGGATATCCCCTTCCCACCAAGATATAAGCCGTTCAACATTAATCCTTATGATGGCAAGACCTCCGCAAGTCGGTACATCACTTACTTCGAGTTCACCACCGACCATCTGCCCCATGACGATGCCATCCTTACGCGATTATTCATTGGGGCATTGGAAGGGGTCGCCTTCGACTGGTACCGCAACCTGCCAGACAACTGCATCCACTCCTTCGCCAGCTTCAAGCGCATGTTCTGGGAGAGATTTTATGAAGTAGGACAGGACGTCACAATGTCGACCCTCATGGACGTCGTCCAAGGGGAGAATGAGCTGACAAGGAACTATATTGAGCGGTTTCGCCGAACCGTAATAAAATTGCCGTCTGGTAACCCGGATTCCTCCTTGATTGAAATTTGCCAAAAGAGATTGCTCCCAACAATCAGTCTCTGGATGGACGAAAGCCAATTTAAGGATTGGAAGACGTTTATCATCAGTGCCACTAGCGCCGAAGACAGGTTGAAGAAGGCTCGCCAACTGGGATTGCACATCTCGGAGGGAGAGGACAAGGGCAAGCGCCCCAATACCAACAACAAAAATGGTGGTAACTCCTCCAACAATCGGGACAACAAGGGCAAGCAGGCTATGGTGGCCGACACAGCCCAGAAACCTGAGTCAAAACTGGCCGACAAATAATGGCCGCAAATGACCTACTCCTTCGAAGACGGCCACGTCAAGCCCATCTTGGACATGCTCATACAAGGAGACAGGATTCAGCTCCCTCCACCAAGACGGGAACCTCGGCCGGCAGAAATAGAGAGCCCAAAGTACTGCCATTACCACCGCTACGTCCACCATGCTACACACGACTGCTACCAACTGAAACGATACATCCAACTTCTCATTGATTCGAACGCTCTGGCCATTGATTTTGAAGAGGTAACCGTGGCAGCCAATATGGTGTCAGTACAATTTGGCAGCTTCCCTCCAACAGAAACTCAAGACGGTGTGGTACCCATCCCTCTGGCGACAATGGAGATTGCTAATCTTCCATCTCCTTGGGATCAGGCTGCTAGTCTAGTGCCCCTCACCATATCACGAGGGGAGGTCATGTGGGTCCATCTAGACTTGGTATCTGAAGTGACTCAGTCCACACCATCTTCCATCTGCAAGAAGAAGAGTAGAAAAGTCAGATCCTGTCGTACAATCTCGGCAGATGTCGAAGAAGTCACGGCTGTCGTGACTCGGTCTGGGGCACAATCCTAACCTGTGGCTGATAACTCGACTGAAGATCATCAGCCAGCTACCACTGACACTCCAGGACCTTCTCAGCCTCCGACGACCGACAAGCCTAAGCCAAAGGAGACTCGCTTTGACAAATCCCTCCAAAAAGAGGTACCGCAGGGGCTGAAGACGCCCTACAACTTCGACATCTTGGCACAATTGGCCAACACATCGGCCAAATTGTCATTATACGAGCTCCTGAGACTCTCAAAGGATGTTCGTGTGACTTTGAGCGATGTACTCCAAAATGCCGACGCCTATCTTGCTCAGGTCAACCTCACAAGAGAGAGCCCGCCTGCAAATCTCCAAGACAGCGCTTGCACAGGGGCGATGTCCAATATTGTCTTCACTCCGCAAGATATGCTCATTAAGACCAACCTGCACGATCGTCCGTTATGCTACACTGGATACATGTCACTCCCCGTTCCCAGAATGCGTATTTTAATACGTATATTGCTAGAATGTATTTATTTAAGTATTTATCATGTAGTATCCTGTATTTAAATTCCTCTAGTTTTATGTTAATTAATTTTCTGCTCTTTAATTTTCATGATAATTTATTTCTTGCAATTTCATTTCTTGTAATTTTATTCCTGCATTTATTTCTGTATTTTATTTCCTGCATTTTATTCCTCTGCTTGCTTTCGGGTTGGCCTTGGCCGAAACCCCACAACCCGGCCCATTAGCTCCCACCTACCACCCCCTTTGCTATTTAAAGCTCCCCTCTCCATTCTCTCTCCTCATTACTTCATTCTCACCATTACTTCTTCTTCTTCCACCCATTACTCTCCACCACCTACCAGCAGCAGGAGAAGGCAAGTGCAAACTTGCTTCTCAATCATCCATTTTTATGGATCATTACTCTTCCTCTCATGATCCTGAGAGAGTTTAGTGCTTGGCATATGTGATTCCTGTGGCTTGTTTTCTCTAGATCTAAGTTTGTATTTTCGGTTGTTCATGGGTTTTAAATCCACCAACTTAGCGTGTTTTCGGATCAGAGAGTTCATGTGGAAGAACTGCTCGTTAGTCACGCACACATCTCTACGTGTTCGCGTGTATTTCTTAGTCACGCTCGCGTTTGCGTGCGTGTATTTCTTAGTCACGCTCGTGTTTGCGTGCGTGTATTCCTTAGTCACGCTCGCGTTTGCGTGCGTATATTTTTTAGTCACGCTCGCGTTTGCGTGCATGTATTTTTAGTCACGCTCACGTTCTCATGAGCGTGCGTGTATTTTTGTCACGCACACATCCACGAGTCTGTGTGTATTTTTGTCACGCACACATCCACGAGTCTGCGTGTATTTTTGTCACGCACACATCCACGAGTCTGTGTGTATTTTTAGTCACGCACACATCCACGAGTCTGCGTGTATTTTTAGTCACGCACACATCCATGAGTGCGTGGATTTCTGGTCACGCACACCTCTTGTATGAGTGCGTGTATTTTTAGTCACGCTTGCCAGCGTGTATCACTTCTCACGCTCACTGTTCACGCCCATTTTCCACGCTCACTCCAGCTAGACTTGGCGTGACTTCTTGACCTGGGTATTTTATTTGTCCTATAATTACTCATTAAAAATGGCATGATAATTCTTCTATTATATCCTTACGCCTTTTGCGTGAATTTCTTGATAAATCATGATATGTTAAATTGGTTAAAATGGATTGTTATGTGGAATGTGTCCTGTGTCTTAATTAATTGATGGATACCCCGTATGGACCGGGACTTAACCTTGAGAATTATGCACTCAACCCCATGCAATACTAATTGACTTTCATGCCTTGAGGCCATTGATAAAAATGGTTATCTTGATTAAATTGATCATGCGTTCCTAGTTGGAACTAAGAGACTGGCTAGTCGTCTTATTGAATGAAATGAATGAGACACGTTCATGTGATGAACTATTGTACTCGATTAGCCAAATCCGAATATTGGCATACAGGCACATGTAGGCTTCAAATTATTTATTTATCTATTTTACAAAAATAGCATGTGTACTTTATGGTCAAGGCATGATTACTCCGTGGTTAGACTTGATTGTTGCATCACGCTATGTAAAACCTACAACCTAGCCGTACGGGTATCGTTATAGAGTTGCGCATATCGTACCCCGTACGAAAGTACTCATTTGAATGACCATGATCCACGGCATGGAACTTCACTCAACGTAGGGACTATTAAGTTAAATAAAATAATGATGGCATGGAGAGAATGGATTCTCGAGTTCTTACATGGCAGCCCCCTTGGGACTATTAAGTGCCCGACGGGCCGGCTGGTTCCCACAGATACTGTAAATCTATCACACGGGCAGGGAACAGTATCTGCTTATATTATTGTACATGCTATAACGGCGGGCGTCCCGCTGGGACTCGTCTAACTACATGACTGGCGCAATTGATTGATTGGATAGACTAGCCTTGCTCGTACATAGTAAGAACTGAGGAATCCCTATATTTGCATAATTCTAGGATAACTTGGGGCTCACAATAGCAAGCCGTAGGAGTTGATTGACCGTTCAAGATGATTTATTTGTGTATTGTATCTACTCTGTTGCCTAACTGAAATGATCAGAATGTCAGGACGTGACGGGCCAACTTCTGTCCTTGTTTGGTTGGGAGGTTGGTTCGGAGTGTCGTGATGTTATGTGAATCCTGGTAGAAAGCAGAGATCTATTATTATATTCTTTTATATACTGGTTTAATCTTTCATATCGTGCTTCTTTGTGGTACTTGCTATTAGAGGTCTAACCTCTCTGGTTTTGCATGGCCAGATTTAGAGCCGGTCCCCGAGGATCCAGCTTACTTCTACCTCCAAGATGGTCAATACTAGAGGGATGATCGCAGGAGGACTCGAGTGGGTTTCCTAACTTCACCACTCGTTTTGTTATTTACTTTATACTTAGCCGTTTGGCACCGACATGTTAGTCGGATTGACTTGTACTTACTTTTACATAGTTGTAATTAAGTCAGACTGCAGCTGATAACAATTGTGTATACTTGCTATATCATCTGGCTATGTTTTGTAAAGCCAGATCTGGAGAACATTTTAACTGAGCGTTTGGGACGCCTTACTGCTTTATCTTACATGTTCTCTATTTCTGTTTCCTTGTTCGAATGATTGAGACAATAGATGTGAAGTGACCATAGCGATACTTTCATGTAGTATGCACCCCCTTGTCTTTTAGACAGCATTGATCGTATTATACGTTATTCATCTACCCGTAATACGTAGCTGGCTGAGTCATTCCCCCGCTCTCCAGTATTCTGGTTCTGGGGCGTGACAAGGTTTTAGTGGTGGCCCATGCAGGTCTGATTTCAGACTTATGGGGTGTTTTGATTTATAGGATGTCTCAATCACACGTGTTCCCCCTTGATCTCATGATTCATTATTCTCAACCCTTGCTTGACATTCCGGTATCCTTTGACTTCATTGATCCTTCATGTCCGGTTGTTTGATTGTTCTCTTATCCCTTTTCTTAGGGGCACTTCGTCCGCATCTGCCAGGACTGGACAACAACAACAACAGCGAGAGCAACATCGACAACCTGACCCTGTTGGTCAGCAACAAGGGCCGGTACTAACTCAAGAGGCTACCCAGGAAGAAGTGATAGTGGAACCAGCAGCTGGATCGCAGTATCCGGATGTTCCACCACCACCAACAGTTCCACCTACCCAAGTGGACACACCAGCCCTTCTGGAGATCATGAGAGGAATGATGGCTACTCAGCAACATCAGATGTTGGTCCAGCAGAGCATGTACACTCAGCTACAAGAGCAGAATATATTGCTTAACCAAGGATTGCAGACGGCATTGGAAAGAGGAGTGAGGACTGATTCAGGAGCATCAGCCAGGTTTTGCAAGTACAATCCCCGCCGTTTCGAGGGCACAGAGGATGCCATCTCAGCAGATGCATGGCTTAAAGATATGGAGGCTATTCTGACAGCAGCGAAGGTGCCGACAGAAGAACGTGTGATCTAGTGAAGTTGTTACTTCAGGATCTCGCACGTGATTGGTGGGAATCAGAGGAAGTGGGCATCAGGCGTCCTGTGGCTTGGGACGATTTTACAGCAAGATTCAAGACCAAGTACTATGGAGTTGTGGCACAATTTGAGCTACAACAGAAGTTTATCAGCCTCAGGCAGGCTGGCAAGACTGTAGATGCTTATGCAGCGGAGTTCTGCAGATTGAGTAGATTTGCCCCAGAGATGGTAGCGACAGAGAGCCAGAGGGCCATGAGGTTTCAGCAAGGGTTTCATCTTGAACTCTTGCAACTGATAGAAGGGCACAATTACCAAACTTTTGATGAGATATTGACGGCGACTCGAAGGCATGAGATCACCATTCAGAGGCTTGCAGTAAGGACTGGGGGTCAGAAGAGATCCTACAGTCAGATTGAAGGAGGAGGGGGAGCAGCACCCCGAACAACAGCACCATCCACTGGCATTCGTATCCACGACGTGGCGATACGAGGGCCAGCACCACCCAGGCAGCTGCAACAACAACAGAGGAAGAACCAGCAACCGCCGGCGGGCTGCACTTATTGTGGGAAGATGGGACATACTAGAGATGTGTGTCGGACATTGAATGGACTGTGTCTGATATGTGGAAATCCAGATCATCGGGTTACCACATGTCCCATGAATTCGAGGTCAGGAGGACCAGTGCAGCAGTTTCCTACTCTGCCAGCACCAAGGGCAGGCCAGTATCGAGGACCAGCAGTGGCAGTAAGGCCGTTGGCGCAGCGTCCATTAGTACCGCAGGCTCAGATGTTTCGACAGCAGGGACCGCCGATGCAGCAACACCAGCATAGACCACCCCAACATCGTCAAGGAAGGGGCCAGCAACAGCATCAGGCTAGGCCACAGCATGGAAATTGGTAAGGAGGTCGAGGACAAGCATTCACTTTGTCCTTGGAAGAGGCATTGGCATCGGAAGATGTTGTGGCAGGTAACATTCTCGTCGCCTCATATCCCGCAGTAGCATTGTTTGATTCGGGAGCATCCCATTCATTTATATCTGTACGATTTGCGACACAACTAGGAATGGAGTTAGAGGCATTGCCAGGGAGGTTGAATATACTCACTGGCAATGGGCTCGTAGGAGTTAGTCGAGTTATTCTAGCATGTAGCGTTGTAGTTTGCGGGCATTCCTTACCCGCCCGGTTGATAGAATTTCCTGTTGGAAATTTTGACGTTATCTTAGGCATGGACTGGCTGAAAGACAGTCATGCGACAATAGATTGTCGTAGAGGGAGTGTATCGTTTGATATTCCAGGCATGAAGAGATTCACCTTAGTCAGATCAGAGACAACTCAGCAAGAGCAGGGAGTAATAACGGCAATGGAAGAAGTTCAAGTCCCGAAGGTAGTTGAAGAGTTCATAGACGTATTTCCTGAAGAACTTCCAGGTCTGCCACCAGTTAGAGATATTGAGTTCAGCATAGAATTGGCACCTGGAACTAAACCGATATCAGATCGAGTTTATAGAATGGCAGACTCAGAGCAGGCCAAGGTATATCAGCACATAGAGGAACTGAAGGAGAAGAAGTTCATCCAAGCTAGTGTGTCACCATGGGCAGCACCAGTGGTACTTGTGGGGAAGAAGGATGGGTCATCCAGATTGTGCATCGATTACAGGAAGCTTAACGCAGCAACAGTGAAGAACAAATACCCACTACCAAGGATCGACGACTTATTTGATCAGTTGAGCAAAGCTAGAGTTTTCTCCAAGATAGATCTTCGTTCAGGGTATCATCAAGTGAGGGTTCGGAAGGAAGACATTCCCAAGACAGCATTTAGGTCGAAGTATAGGCATTATGAATTCTTAGTAATGCCCTTTGGTTTGACCAATGCTCCAGCAATCTTTATGGATTTAATGAATCGCATCTTTATGCCGTACCTGGATCAATTTGTCGTTGTGTTTCTCGACGACATTCTTGTATATTCTGCCAGTGAAGAGGAGCATGAAGATCACCTCCGGAAGGTGTTACAGGTTCTGAGAGAGAACCAATTGTATGCCAAGCTCAGCAAATGTGAGTTTTGGTCGGATCACATTTCATTTTTGGGTCATATCATATCAGGAGCTGGAGTAGCAGTGGATCCCAAGAAGGTAGAAGCAGTAGAAAGTTGGCCAGTACCCAAGACCGTAGCAGATGTGCAGAGTTTCTTGGGATTGGCAGGATATTACAGAAGGTTTGTATCAGACTTTACGAGACTTTCAGCACCCATGACCCGATTAACACGGAAGGATGTACCATTCGTCTGGTCGGTAGAATGCCAGGCATCATTTGAGAATCTGAAGCAGAAGTTGATATCAGCGCCTATTCTTACATTGCCAGTTGGACCCGGAGGTTTTACCGTTTATTGTGATGTGTCAGGTAAAGGACTTGGATGTGTCCTCATGCAGCATGGGAAGGTGATAGCATACGCATCTAGGCAACTTCGAGACCACAAGAAGAATTATCCAACTCATGACTTGGATTTGGCAGCAGTAGTATTTGCTTTGAAGCTATGGAGGCATTACTTATATGGTAATCGAGTGGACATGTACACGGACCACAAAAGTCTGAAGTACATCTTTACTCAGAAGGAGCTGAACATGAGGCAGAGAAGATGGTTAGAGCTGATCAAGGATTACGACGTTGAGCTTCAGTATCATCCAGGCAAGGCTAATGTGGTAGCAGATGCTCTCAGCAGGAGAGGCGGCGCATTTATGTTAACAACACAGAGGCATATTTTAGAAGACCTTCAGGAGATGGGCATCGAGGTTATACTTCCTAGTGATGTAGGAGTTCTGGCGAGTCTACAAGTTCAATCCAACTTGGTAGATAGGATCAAGGCAGCTCAGGCACAAGACCCAAGGATTCAGAAGCTTAGGACAGAATGTGAGTCAGGACTCAGGAAGGAGATGAGAATTCATAAAGATGGTACACTTAGGTTTGGATCACGTCTATGTGTGCCTAGTGGAGATATCAGACAGGAGGTTATGGCAGAAGCTCACAGCTCTCAGTATTCTATTCACCCTGGAGGGACCAAGATGTACCAAGATATCAAGCAGCATTTCTGGTGGAACGGGATGAAGAGGGAGATAGCTAGATTTATTTTCCATTGCTTGGTATGTCAGCAAGTGAAGGCAGAACAGAAGAGGCCAGCTGGGTTATTGCAACCGCTTTCTATTCCAGAATGGAAATGGGAGCATATTACAATGGACTTTGTGACCGGTTTACCGAGATCACCAAGTGGTAAGGACGCTATTTGGGTAATAGTGGACCGACTTACGAAGGTAGCACATTTTCTTCCTTTCAGAGTAGGACAATCTACAGAAAAGTTGCCAGAGTTGTATATGCAACAGATAGTCAGGCAGCATGGAGTCCCAGTCAGTATCGTGTCGGATCGAGATACCCGCTTTACATCACATTTCTGGAAGAGCTTACATTATAGTCTGGGTACCAAGTTAAGATTTAGTACGGCCTACCATCCGCAGACGGATGGGCAATCAGAAAGAACGATTCAGACTTTAGAAGACATGTTGCGAGCTTGCACTTTAGATTTTGGAAGGTCTTGGGAGAGTCATCTGTACTTAGTCGAGTTCTCATACAACAATAGTTATCAAGCCAGCATCCAGATGGCACCATTCAAAGCACTATATGGTAAGAAGTGCAGGTCATCGCTTGCATGGGATGATATTGGAGAGAGAAAGATGTTAGGCCCGGAAATGATTGTTCAGACGGTTGAAGTGGTTAAGGGAATTAGAGAGCGACTTCGAGTCGCGCAGGATCGGCATCGTCATTGGGCGGACCAGCATCGTAGACCATTAGAGTTCTCTGTTGGGGACCACGTATTCTTGCGGATCTCACCTACTCGTGGGGTCATTAGATTTGGCATTCGTGGAAAATTGAGTCCACGATACGTGGGCCCATTTGTTATTCTTGATCGGGTAGGCGATGTTGCTTATCGTTTATCCCTCCCACCTTCGTTACGAGAGGTGCATGACGTGTTTCATGTATCTCAATTACGTAGGTATGTATCGGACCCAAGCCATGTCCTCGATCACTCTGAGCTGGTTGTTGGTACCAACCTGTCTTACGAGGAACAGCCTGTGTCCATTTTGGACCGAAGAGAGAAGATACTCAAGAACCAAACAATTAGTCTTGTCCGTGTTGCTTGGGGTCATCACTCCTTAGGAGAGTCAACGTGGGAACGTGAGGATGATATCCGATCACGGTATCTACACCTGTTTGACTCGCAGGGTATATCTCTTTCTGTATACCTTGATTTGTCTTGATTCTTCATGCTTATCACCTTATGGGTAGAACTACTTGACATCGTAGACTTACATGTATGTTACTTGCTATGAACGTTGTAAATTGATTGCTTGATTGAATTGCTTGTACTTAGATTAGGTTAGCCCCGATGTTTCTATCTTGCTTGAATTTGAAATTCCGAGGACGAAATTTTTTCAAGGTGGGTAAAGATGTCACTCCCCGTTCCCAGAATGCGTATTTTAATACGTATATTGCTAGAATGTATTTATTTAAGTATTTATCATATAGTATCCTGTATTTAAATTCCTCTAGTTTCATGTTAATTAATTTTCTGCTCTTTAATTTTTATGATAATTTATTTCTTGCAATTTCATTTCTTGCAATTTTATTCCTGCATTTATTTTTGTATTTTATTTCCTGCATTTTATTCCTCTGCTTGCTTTCGGGTTGGCCTTGGCCGAAACCCCACAACCAGGCCCATTAGCTCCCACCTACCACCCCCTTTGCTATTTAAAGCTCCCCTCTCCATTCTCTCTCCTCATTACTTCATTCTCACCCTTACTTCTTCTTCTTCCTCCCATTACTCTCCACCACCTACCAGCAGCAGGAGAAGGCAAGTGCAAACTTGCTTCTCAATCATCCATTTTTATGGATTATTACTCTTCCTCTCATGATCCTGAGAGAGTTTAGTGCTTGACATATGTGATTCCTGTGGCTTGTTTTCTCTAGATCTAAGTTTGTATTTTCGGCTGTTCATGGGTTTTAAATCCACCAACTTAGC
Organism: Iris pallida; assembly: GCA_029216955.1. Lineage (NCBI taxonomy): Eukaryota > Viridiplantae > Streptophyta > Magnoliopsida > Asparagales > Iridaceae > Iris > Iris pallida. The sequence continues at coordinate 8,337,683 of JANAVB010039017.1, forward strand.
GTGTTTTCGGATCAGAGAGTTCATGTGGAAGAACTGCTCGTTAGTCACGCACACGTCTCTACGTGTTCGCGTGTATTTCTTAGTCACGCTCGCGTTTGCGTGCGTGTATTTCTTAGTCACGCTCGCGTTTGCGTGCGTGTATTCCTTAGTCACGCTCGCGTTTGCGTGCGTGTATTTTTTAGTCACGCTCGTGTTTGCGTGCGTGTATTTTTAGTCACGCTCACGTTCTCATGAGCGTGCGTGTATTTTTGTCACGCACACATCCACGAGTCTGCGTGTATTTTTGTCACGCACACATCCACGAGTCTGCGTGTATTTTTAGTCACGCACACATCCACGAGTCTGCGTGTATTTTTAGTCACGCACACATCCATGAGTGCGTGGATTTCTGGTCACGCACACCTCTTGTATGAGTGCGTGTATTTTTAGTCACGCTTGCCAGCGTGTATCACTTCTCACGCTCACTGTTCACGCCCATTTTCCACGCTCACTCCAGCTAGACTTGGCGTGACTTCTTGACCTGGGTATTTTATTTGTCCTATAATTACTCATTAAAAATGGCATGATAATTCTTCTATTATATCCTTACGCCTTTTGCGTGAATTTCTTGATAAATCATGATATGTTAAATTGGTTAAAATGGATTGTTATGTGGAATGTGTCCTGTGTCTTAATTAATTGATGGATACCCCGTATGGACCGGGACTTAACCTTGAGAATTATGGACTCAACCCCATGTAATACTAATTAACTTTCATGCCTTGAGGCCATTGATAAAAATGGTTATCTTGATTAAATTGATCATGCGTTCCTAGTTGGAACTAAGAGACTGGCTAGTCGTCTTATTGAATGAAATGAATGAGACACGTTCATGTGATGAACTATTGTACTCGATTAGCCAAATCCGAATATTGGCATACAGGCACATGTAGGCTTCAAATTATTTATTTATCTATTTTACAAAAACAGCATGTGTACTTTATGGTCAAGGCATGATTACTCCGTGGTTAGACTTGATTATTGCATCACGCTATGTAAAACCTACAACCTAGCCGCACGGGTATCGTTGTAAAGTTGCGCATATCGTACCCCGTACGAAAGTACTCATTTGAATGACCATGATCCACGGCATGGAACTTCACTCAACGTAGGGACTATTAAGTTAAATAAAATAATGATGGCATGGAGAGAATGGATTCCCGAGTTCTTATATGGCAGCCCCCTTGGGACTATTAAGTGCCCGACGGGCCGCCTGGTTCCCACAGATACTGTAAATCTGTCACACGGGCAGGGAACAGTATCTGCTTATATTATTGTACATGCTATAACGGCGGGCGTCCCGTTGGGACTCGTCTAACTACATGATTGGCGCAATTGATTGATTGGATAGACTAGCCTTGCTCGCACATAGTAAGAACTGAGGAATCCCTATATTTGCATAATTCCAGGATAACTTGGGGCTCACAATAGCAAGCCGTAGGAGTTGATTGACCATTCAAGATGATTTGTTTGTGTATTGTATCTACTCTGTTGCCTAACTGAAATGATCAGAATGTCAGGACGTGACGGGCCAACTTCTGTCCTTGTTTGGTTGGGAGGTTGGTTCGGAGTGTCGTGATGTTATGTGAATCCTGGTAGAAAGCAGAGATCTATTATTATATTCTTTTACATACTGGTTTAATCTTTCATATCGTGCTTCCTTGTGGTACTTGCTATTAGAGGTCTAACCTCTCTGGTTTTGCATGGCCAGATTTAGAGCCGGTCCCCGAGGATCCAGCTTACTTCTACCTCCAAGATGGTCAATACTAGAGGGATGATCGCAGGAGAGTGGGTTCCCTAACTTCACCACTCGTTTTGTTATTTACTTTATACTTAGCCGTTTGGCACCGACATGTTAGTCGGATTGTCTTGTACTTACTTTTACATAATTGTAATTAAGTCAGACTGCAGCTGATAACAATTGTGTATACTTGCTATATCATCTGGCTATGTTTTGTAAAGCCAGATCTCGAGAACATTTTGACTGAGCGTTTGGGACGCCTTACTGCTTTATCTTACATGTTCTCTATTTCTGTTTCCTTGTTCGAATGATTGAGATAATAGATGTGAAGTGACCATAGCGAGACTTTCATGTAGTATGCACCCCCTTGTCTTTTAGACAGTATTGATCGTATTATACGGTATTCATCTACCCGTAATACGTAGCTGGCTGAGTCATTCCCCCCCCTCCAGTATTCTGGTTCTGGGGCGTGACAATACATCGGCGACGTAAAGGTGGACCGGATGCACATTGGTCCTGGTTCTTCTATAAGCATCATCCCGAAGGGTCTGTTACATCATCTCCCCATTCCTATGTATCGCCTAACGCCAACAAGCACCGCCATCAGCAGTTTCAATTCGGGCAGGAGCTACCCAATTGGGAAGATTCGCTTGAAGTGCCAAATTGGCGATCTTCAGTCAAAACTAACCTGTTATGTCATAGATGCGGACACTTCTTACAACATCCTCTTGGGGCGCCCTTGGATACACGATTATATGATCGTGCCTTCCACGCTGCACCAGTGCTTCAAATATGTCGACAAATACGGCTTCGTGAGGACAAAATTTGCCGACATCGATCCCTTCAAAGGGGTCGAATCCTACTACTCAGACTCCTGCCTATACAAAAAGTCGAAGAGGCACCTGGATGAAGATGTACAAGCTCGAACTGAGATGGCCTCAGGATCAGAAGAACCTCTGACGATCCACCTTCAAGCTCGCAAACCTGGCAAATTTGCACCCCTTACGGCTGCTCTGCGCAAGGACGCAATCAGCCTCTCGGCACAAGAAGGGCAAATGATAATCCGGCTGCCAAGGTCCGGCCAAGCGCCGAGACCCACAACGGAGCCACTGAAAATCAGACTACCGAGAGTCAGCCAGCCACAAACAGAGAAGCTCAATCCCTCTGAGAAGCCAATGATGATACGCCTTCCCAAGAAGAATCGTCACCCCGATGCAAAGTCTGGGGCTTCTAGCGAGCCAACAACTCCCCACCCAGCATCGAGTACCAAACTGGGGGTCGCTAGTTTGCCAACAACTCTACGCTCGGCTCCACCAGCAGAACCCCTGACGATCAAGCTGTCCAGGTCATCCTCTCAGTCTTCATTTATACAGGGGGTGACCGAAGAAGAACCGGAACTAGCCAAGTATGTGGCTGCCCGCACTGATGTTCCCTCCGCAGATGATGTAATCCCGCTAGAAAAGATACCTTACTTCATCAATAAAGGGCTATCTTTAAACTACCTCGAGCTTAATAAGCTTTGTACAATGTACGCTATAGAACACGGTATAGGCACTCACCTACACACACATGTGACAAATGTTTACACCGCAAACCATCTTACCCCAATGGAAGACGCTTACCGCATAATCGAGGGAGGGGACCATCCAATCATCTTCGGTCGGAAGGACGACCCACAGCCCTTCACCATAGAGAAGGTCGATCTCGAATCAGATGCCGGAAGACTGCCTCTTTACCTGTATAGCCCCCAATCCAAATATCTCACGCAAAAACAGGGGTATGATCTGGAGACTACGCCAGGCTTGAACTACGGCACTGGTCGACGATTACCTTTAAAGCCGCCAGCCCCGGTTGGTAAACCACGGGACTACTACAGCAAGACCGATGTAGATTCGGGTACGTTACGCCCGCAACGACCCCTGAAAGTTCAGATGAGGAATGCGACTAGCATTCACATTCGACCGGGTCACCAACTTCTGATTCAGATGCCAGCAACGGAGACGTATTCAGACAGGTCCTATCAGTCAATATGGCATTCGCCGACGCTTACGAGGAAGATGAAGACATTCCTTAAATCTTCGAATTAGAGCCGTAGGCCCAATAGCTGGATGCACAATAGGAAAAGCGGTTTGAACAGAGAGAACCTTCTACTGAAGATGAGGTTATACAGGTTGACCTCGGCAACGACTCTTCTCCAAAACCAATCTTCGTCAATAAAAGCCTGACAGACGAAGTGCGAGAATCGCTACTGGAACTCGTCAAAGAATACGTTGATGTGTTCGCCTGGAGCTATGAAGACATGCCAGGACTAAACCCCGAGGTTGCCCTTCACAAGCTCAACATTCGGCCAGATACAAAGCCAGTCAAACAACAATAGCGACGCTTCCGCCCGGGCATCATGGATGCGATCGAAGCCGAAGTCAACAAACTGATAGCCAGCGGCTTCATTCGTGAGGAACAACATCCAGACTGGGTCGCCAACATAGTTTCGATCCTCAAGAAGAATGGGAAGATTCGAATCTGCATCGACTTCTGCAATCTGAACGAGGCATGTCCCAAAGATGAATTCCCCCTCCCTATCACAGACATCATGATCGACAACACATGCGGCTTCGAACGCATGTCATTCATGGATGGCTTCTCGGGGTACAACCAAATCAAGATGTCTCCTGACGAGGAGAAGAATACATCATTTCAAACACCGATTGGCACATACTGCTACACAGTCATGCCTTTCAGTTTAAAGAATGCTGGCGCCACATATCAAAGGGCCATGAGTATCATCTTCAGAGACCACTTGCGCAAGACTGTGGAATGCTACGTCGATGACATTGCCGTCAAGAGTCGCTATAAGGGAGACCATCTGCAGGATCTGAGGACGGTATTCAACCTGATACAAGCGCACAACCTGAAGATGAATCCCACAAAATCCTTCCTGGGCGTATCCAGCAGAAAATTCCTGGGTTTTATTATTACTGCCCAGGGAATTCATGTAGATCCGGAAAAGACGAAGGCAATTATGGAGATGGGTCCTCCGAGAAATCTCTGCGAACTCAGAGGCCTTCAAGGGAGGCTAGCTTACATCAGGAGGTTCATTTCTAACCTCTCCGGGCGATGTCGACCATTCACCCATCTCATGAAGAAAGGCATCTCGTTCGTATGGGATGAAGAATGCCAACGTGCCTTCAACAGCATCAAAGAATACTTGTCGAACCCACCAGTCCTGGTGGCCCCTGTTGCTGGGAAACCATTCTTGCTGTATGTACGAGCAATAGAGCATTCCCTCGACGCTCTACTGGCACAAAACAACGATGCGGGCCATGAACTAGCTATATATTACCTCAGCCGAATGATGATTGGGCCAGAACACCGATACACCGCCGTGGAGAAGGAATGCCTCGCCCTGGTGTTCGCCATTCAAAAGACGCGGCACTATGTCACAGGACAAACCATACATGTGATCTCACGAGTCAACCCTCTCAGGGTCCTCATGACTAAACCAGGGGCACTCAGCTCCCGCCTCGCCACATAGGCAATATTGCTGTCCCCTATCATATGATCTTCGTCCCGCAAAAGACTGTTAAAGGTCAAGTTCTGGCAGACTTTTTAGCAGCCCACCCAGGCTCGGAGTCGTCCAGAATATACGAAGGAATCCCAGATGAGGTCGCCGACTCGCATGCAACATCTCACGATGATATATGGCGAATGTTCTTCGACGGAGCCTCAAGGACCGGACCTAAGGGCAACATCGTCGTCGGAGTCGGGGTGGTGCTGGTTTCTCCTTCTGGGTTGGTGATCAATTGCGCTTACTCACTCACAAAACTCTGCTCTAACAATATGGTCGAGTACAACGCTTTGGTCATTGGCCTCTAACTTGCAAGAGAGCTGGGGGTAGAATATCTTGAAGCATACGGCAATTCTTCGTTAATCGTCAATCAGATCAGGGGTTCATACGAAGTTCGTCATGAAGACATGGTCCCCTATCACCAAATAGCGATCAACATTATTTCGTCATTTGAAGGATTCTTCATCGAACACGTTCCCAGACTCTAAAATATCGAAGTCGATGCCCTAGCTGGCCTTGCCGCGTCCCTAGCGGTCCCAAACTATGCTCATCAATCGGTGGATGTGATAGGCCATGAATTGGTCTGTCCCAAGAACAATGTTCAATTTGTGGCAAGTTATTCCGCTCAGACGATCGACAAAGCACAAGACTGGAGACAACCATTCATTGACTTCGTAGTCTACGATATCCTGCCCGAGAACCCAAAGGAAGCCACTTCCATCAGAAGGCGTTCTCTCAGATTCTTCTACGATACAGAGACAAAAATGCTGTATCGCCGATCCTACGACGGGTTATTGCTTCGATGTCTATTAAACGCAGAAGCCAAAGAAGCCGTACGCAAAGCTCATGACGGTGTCTGCGGGGCCCACCAGCCTGGCCCAAAATTGTAAGACCGTTTTCGCCGAATAGGCTACTACTGGTCCACGATGGTGGCAGATGCGGTAGACTACGCAAGAAAGTACAAAGCCTGCCAAGTCCACGCAGACTTCATCCACCAGCCATCCGAATTTCTATATCCGACAGTGGCATCCTGGCCATTCGAAGCATGGGGAATGGATATCATCGGTCCGATCGCTCCACCTTCTTCCCGAGGACACCGCTTCATACTCGCAATCACAGATTACGTCTCCAAATAGGCAGAAGCTGTTCCGCTCGCAGAAGTAAAGACTTCAAACGTGATCATCTTCCTCAAGCATCACGTCATCTATCGCTTTGGACTGCCCCGAAGGATCATCCACGATAATGGTCCGCAGTTTGCAAGCCACGCCATCTATCGATTTTGCGACAAGTACAGAATTTAGAATGTTGCTTCAACGCCATACAATCCGGCAGCAAATGGGTTGGAAGAAGCATTCAACAAAACCATCATCAAGTTACTCAAGAAGTTCGTGTCCTCCAACAAGCACGACTGGAACGAAAAGCTTGGTAAATGCCTATGGGCGTATCGTACCACAGTCCGAACAGCCACAGGAAATACGCCATTCTTCTTGGTGTACGGGAGTGAGGCAGTTGTCCCATTGGAGACTCAAATCCCCTCGCTCCGTGTCGCTCTCACTTACCAATTGACGACAGACGATAATTACCGTCGCCGGCTACAAGAGTTGGAGGCCTGAGATGAAAAATGCCTACTAGCTCAGTAACGGATCGAGCTATACCAAGCACGCATCACCGGAGCCTTCAACAAGAAGGTTAAAATCAGAACATTCCAAGTGGGCGATCTCGTTCTGGCAGTTCGGAGGCCGATGGTTATGACTCACAAGACCGCCGGCAAGTTCTAACCAAAGTGGGAAGGCCCATTTATCATTGAGGCCGTATTGTTCAACGGTGCTTACCGCCTCGCAAAACAAAACGGAGACTTGCTCATGCTGCCCGTCAACGGCAAGTTCCTGAAGAAATTTTCACGACCCGTACCCTGATTAGGGGCACGAGTACGTGGTTACGTCCAGCCTATGCCGCAGCATCGGCGGTAGAACGCTGTCTAGGTCATCTATAAATACTACAACTAAACAGATAAATATATCTGTACAGTATATACACTCCGAATGGAGGTGACATAGCAATACAGTCTCAATCACAAATGTAAAACTAAGGTAGATAGTATGGAAAGGAAAATACGAATGATGAGAACATGAAATAAGTCCAAGATCTACACAAGTCCAGAGCTATACACAAACAACCCAGAGAATTACATAATATATAAAAATTACTACAGTCTAAAAAGTACTAGCTGGCTCGTAGGTCAGGCAAACCTAACTAAGCTACACTACTCAGGGTGAGCAAAGTCTAGTGGCTCTACTAACAAACCACAGCCCGGGTCTACTGCGTCTAACACGTCCCCCAAATAGGTCGGACAATCTGCCTGAGAATCATCTGTAATATATCAACGGTATCCTGTCAGGAAAATGAGCAAGTACAAACACCAACAGCAGTTCCATATGAATTGACAAATTATATAAGAGACAGTGTAATAAAATACAAGACAAAATCAACAGGAAATATATATCAAGATGTGAGTACTGAATAGGATGACAATATGTATGTAGGATTGCTTAGGAACTATACGGAAGCCGAGTTACAACCCTTAAACCAAACGAGGACCGGGGTTGTAACTCTTCTCCCGAACAGAACTTAGCCTCCTAGGATAAATAAATATAATAGGTGACTTGAATTATTAGTGCGTTATGTGATCGGCTTGGGAAAACATGTTCAGGCTTTCCATCTGACCGGCTACGAACAAATAACAAGTGTGAAGCAACAAATGTGAAGATAAGCCCGGTCACCATGGAAAGTTGTGAACAAGTAGCTATGGACAAGTGTCGAGTACAAGTGTGAAGAACAAGTGGGTATTTTGATCACACAACCACTAATAACTCCCCATCCCCGAATAGTATAAAGGATCCGGACATAACACGTCCTGACACGGGATTCAAAAGCAGGTGATCAGCCCACTCCCAAGTCCATGTCTATACAAGTATAAGTAACAAATTAAGTCATGTACCGATATACCAAATAATCTGGGAACAACATCTCATGACAGGATCCGACATATACTAGTCCGTGAAATATTGTGTCTGGAAATCAAGTAAGACACTACAACTGAATCGGATATAGCAGATATCAAGACAATGAAAACTATCAGTAAATGTACTCCCCTGTGGTCCTGAGCTGATAAAGTGAACAGACGCTCAGAGTAATCACAGACCTATAGATGAGATGCCATGAGTCCAAACAGGGTTTAATAATGAAAGAAAAGCTAATCTAGTCATGATATGCAAGTCTAAGTCAAAACTAGGTCAATCTAGGTCAAACTGAGTCGTACTAGGTCAAACTAGGTCATACTGGGTCATACTGGTTCATACTAGGTCATACCAGGTCACGGGGAGTCAATCCAAGTCAAACTAGGTCAAACGGGGTCAAAGGTTGACTTACAATTGACTTTTGGTCAACTGGTTAACCCTGGTCAAATCTGGTCAACTCTAGTCAACCGTTGGTCAACCCTAGGTCAAACTAGTCAAATGTTGACTAACTGTTGACTTTTAGTCAACTGGTCAACTCTGGTTTGGTTTCGGTCAATTTTAGTCACTTATAGGCTAAGTTTGACTTTCGGTTGACTTTTGTTGACTTTTGGTCAAAATGGTCAACCGAGGTCAAAACTAGTCTGAGGACACTAATCCTAACCATTACCAACTAAGAGAACCTAATTCTAACTATATCTTAGAAGTTAAACTCAATATCTAAACTATACCCTATTACCTACATTTATCCTTACCAAGGTAATCCTGATACCTTGCCCATTACAAAGGAAACCCCGCTAATACTCAAGATACTAGCCTAGGCTCCTTTGGGTAGCTAGATACTATCCTATCTTCGGTTTACCAACCAAGAAATCTAGGATTCTTGGGCATCAAAATTATTATTTCTAATATGTTACTCTCCTACACATTACCTTAAGGTAATATTGAGATATCAAGATACCACATCTAACATAACTCATTCTTCTAAACCACACTCACTCTCCCTCACAAACATCATCTATCTAACCCTCATCTAACTTAGAATGCTACTTCTAAAATAACTTCTCAAAAACTAACTCAAACATCTACCACTACCCTCAAGATAACATAACATGGCATACTTTCTAACATTGACAAACCTTATTTTCTACCACTATAAACACTACCCTACTAACCGCCTAGCATACTAAAAACACTCTCTAACTTAGGGGTTTCGTAGTACTAAATGTGGTTGATAAGTGTGGGTAGGTATTTGGGGCTAAGGTGGGTCAAAAGGGGATGTTTCGAGACCACAAAAACCCCAAAAAACCATCCTGCACTGCTTCTGCTTACTGCTTATTGCTTACTGCTTATTGCTTACTGCTTACTGTTTTTTTCTGCTGCTTTTCTGCTCATTCTCTCACTCTCTAACCACACACACAAATACATATACCAAATCCACCACCCTTCTCTTCTAACACACCTACACACATCTATATACAAACACACTACCACTCTACCAAAACACAAATCACTCAACAAACTACACTAGCCTCAAGTAAAATAGGATGGCATGATCCTTCCAACTCTCTCACCTTCACAACCCACACATACTACACTACCATCTATACAACATCAAACACACACTATCACATATCCTCTATCAATCTCACTTCTCTCTACTAACCACACACATCCTTATCTCATTTAAACACACACACTATACTAACATATATTACATAACAATAATATATATATATATATACATATATGTACTAGATCATACATATTCTTGACAATCTATGATACCTACATTCACATGATATCTATACTAGGCTCATAGGTTACACAAAATGCCTACGTCGCATAGTCACTCTTCTACTTAAAACCAATACTATAGCAATTGGGCATTCACAAAATTCTAGGATTAAAGTATGTTATATCTCTTCGTGTTAGCTTTCCGAAACTTCAAACGGATCGCATTTTCGTGTCCGGAAGCTCCCGGAATCGCGAAAACACCGAAACGCGTTCATCTTTCTTACAGCTGACACTCAAACAATTCTACAGAAAGTTATAGAACGAATTTGGCTTACTAAAATATATATTTGGAAAGCTAACTTCGATACGCTTCTTTTTAAAAAAATAGGAGGTTAATTGGAGTTATGAGCTAAACGTTATGACATTTCTAAGTTGCTCTAGCTACTAAAAACGTGGATAAAAATTATAACGAATTTGGGTCGTTTGGACAAAAAATACATGTAGGCCAAAATACTTGGATACCAACGTAGCTATCTAAATAAAACATATTCTAACCATCCTAAATAAGATCAATCCACTCTCTAAAAATATAAATCTAAGATTAAAACACTAATTAATCATTCCTACAATATATATATATATATGCATACAAGTGTCCAAAATAGGAGTTTTTCCCACTAGGACACAACCACAACAAAATGACACTCCTATGACCTCCAAATGGACACGAAATGGACACAAATGGAAATACAACCATGGAGGTCATTCTTGTGGGTTCAAAATATTCCTATATGCATGTAGGGATGGATTAGAGAAGAGATTATACCTTCCGGGAGAGAGTTTCAAAGGAAAAAGCCTTCCGACTCGACACCGACACGTAGAGATTCCAAAAGGACACGAACGAGCTCCGAATCCTCCCAAACTTGGCTAGCACCCTCTAACTATGGAGTAGAGGAGAAGAGAAGAAGATTTGGTAGAAGAAATGGTAGATTTGGAGATGAAATCAATGGAGTTGTTCTCTAGAAATTTGGGGAAGAACAAGAGAGAGAAAATAGATGGATAAAATGAAATAGAAGAGATGGTGACTCACTCCTTATCCCCCCTATAGATGGCTGCCCAAAAAGGGTGAGGTGTCCCCATTTTGAATGTCCAAAATGCCCTCCACTAATCTATTTGATTTAAATTAAGAATGGGTTAAAGGTTGAGGTCAAATTGGTCTAGTTTTAAGTCTCTAATTAAACTAAATCTATCCATAAATAATTATTCTAACTACTAACTAAAATTAATATCATGTGGACTAAAATTAATATCATGTGGGCCATGTCTAACTAGTGTGTGGGTTCCACTAGAGTCAAACTACCCCCCCGGGTCCCCGTTTCAAGTCGGATTGAGTTTAAATTCGAACCCGAATCAAATAACCCCAAAACAATATCATAAATAATAAAATAAATTTCAACCCCAAAATAATATCATAAATAATAAAATAAATTTTAAAAATATTCAAAAATACAAAATGATAAAAATACCCCTGTTTCTGAAAACTGGGGGTGACAAATCTATCCACCTTAAAAAAAATTCGTCCTCGAAATTAAAACCAAGCAATCACCAATGCAAAATATCAAAATAAATCCAAGAGGTCCAATGACCAAAATACCCTTGGGCCAGAAATAACACTGAAAGTATCCTAATCACATGGTTAGGCTCCAGGTCAAACAGTCCCTAGGGTTTCACTAGTAAAATATCAAAATCACAAGTCATGGCTTAAAAATTTAAAATGATTAAAATATCCAAAATCAAAGCATGAATTAAATGACATTAATTAAATGACTAAAATTATAGCATTTTAAAATTATACTCAAATAGAAACTAGGTGCTACAAGTCTATCCACCTTAAAGAAATCATCCTCAAAAATTAAAACAAAGTAACCACAGAAAAAATCATACAATTCGATAATCGTATGCGTCTGTCCAAAATCATGATACTCAGAATCTCCGTCATGCCAGTAAGCAAGGCTACGATAATCACAGAGTCCTTGACTATGGTACATACCTCTAGAAGTATGGTATTTAAAATTTTCGCATTACCGCATGCTTGACAGCGAAAACCTTAAATTCCCACACCCGAGAAATACGACCATAATCCGACTATATGTCCTCACTATGCCTGCTAGCATGACCCTAGAGGATTCTAAAATCTCATAATTAAGACGACCTAGCCCATACGACTTATCTCAGAAGAATATCACATCACAAGAACAAAATTTCATCCAACGATCAAGGAACAGATGGAATTGAATTTCAAGACAGTTTATAAGAAAGCAAATGCGAAAATGAGATCGAAAGATCGAAACCTGCTATCTGCTCTGCTACTGCCTGAAAATAAGTCACTGTCATCCTAAAGATGAATTGAACCCAAGAGATCAATATGGCACAAGATAAGATATTATCAAAGGAGGACAATTGAATTCAAATGTAAGAAGAGTTGTCATGGTAATCAAGAGATCAGAATTTTCCTAAAATGTGATTGAGTAACTCCTTTCATATCCTATATCCTAGTCGCAGGCTCATAATTAGTACTCTAAGTCGAGCACCATTACGAGATCGCACTAATTACGACACTGACCTGCATGGGCTACTACAAAAATGTGTCACGACCCACACCCTGATTAGGGGCACGAGTACGTGGTTACGTCCAGCCTACGTCGTAGCATCGGCGGTAGAACGCTGTCTAGGTCATCTATAAATACTACAACTAAACAGATAAATGTACCTGTACAGTATATATACTCCGAATGGAGGTGACATATCAATACAGTCTCAATCACAAATGTAAAACTAAGGTAGATAGTATGGAAAGGAAAATACGAATGATGAGAACAGGAAATAAGTCCAAGATCCACACAAGTCCAGAGCTATACACAAACAACCCAGAGAATCACATAATATATAAAAACTACTACATTCTAAAAAGTACTAGCTGGCTCGTAGGCCAGACAAACCTAACTAAGCTACACTACTCAGGGTGAGCAAAGTCTAGTGGCTCTACTAACAAACCACAGCCCGGGTCTACTCCGTCTAACCCGTCCCCCAAATAGGTCGGACAATCTGCCTGAGAATCATCTGTAATATATCAACGGTATCCTGTCAGGAAAATGAGCAAGTACAAACACCAACAGCAGTTCCATATGAATTGACAAATTCTACAAGAGACAATGTAATGAAATACAAGACAAAATCAACAGGAAATATATATCAAGATGTGAGTACTGAATAGGATGACAATATGTATGTAGGATTGCTTAGGAACTATACGGAAGCCGAGTTACAACCCTTAAACCAAACGAGGACCGGGGTTGTAACTCTTCTCCCGAACAGAACTTAGCCTCCTAGGATAAATAAATATAAAAGGTGCCTTGAATTATTAGTACGTTATGTGATCGGCTTGGGAAAATATGTTCAGGCTTTCCATTTGACCGGCTACGAACAAATAACAAGTGTAAAGCAACAAATGTGAAGATAAGCCCGGTCACCATGGAAAGTTGTGAACAAGTAGCTATAGACAAGTGTCGAGTACAAGTGTGAAGAACAAGTGGGTATTTTGATCACACAACTACTAATAACTCCCCATTTCTGAATAGTATAAAGGATCCGGACATAACACGTCATGACACGGGATTCAAAAGCAGGTGATCAGCCCACTCCCAAGTCCATGTCTATACAAGTACAAGTAACAAATCGAGTCATGTACCAATATACCAAGTAATCCGGGAACAACATCTCATGACAGGATCCGACATATACTAGTCCGTGAAATATCGTGTCTGGAAATCAAGTAAGACACTATAACTGAATCGGATATAGCAGATATCAAGACAATGAAAACTATCAGTGAATATACTCGCCTGTGGTCCTGAGCTGATAAAGTGAACAGATGCTTAGAGTAATCACAGACCGATAGATGAGATGCCATGAGTCCAAACAGGGTTTAATAATGAAAGAAAAGCTAATCTAGTCATGATATACAAGTCTAAGTCAAAACTAGGTCAATCTAGGTCAAACTGAGTCATACTAGGTCAAACTAGGTCATACTGGGTCATACTGGTTCATACTAGTTCATACCAGGTCACGGGGAGTCAATCCAAGTCAAACTAGGTCAAACGGGGTCAAAGGTTGACTTACAGTTGACTTTTGGTCAACTGGTCAACCCTGGTCAACTCTGGTTAACTCTAGTCAACCGTAGGTCAACCCTAGGTCAAACTAGTCAAATGTTGACTAACTGTTGACTTTTAGTCAACTGGTCAACTCTGGTTTGGTTTCGGTCAATTCTAGTCACTTATAGGCTAAGTTTGACCCTCGGTTGACTTTTGTTGACTTTTGGTCAAAATGGTCAACCGAGGTCAAAACTAGTCTGAGGACACTAATCCTAACCATTACCAACCAAGAGAACCTAATTCTAACTATATCTTAGAAGTTAAACTCAATATCTTAACTATACCCTATTACCTACATTTACCCTTACCAAGGTAATCCCGATACCTTGTCCATTACAAAGGAAACCCCGCTAATACTCAAGATACTAGCCTAGGCTCCTTAGGGTAGCTAGATACTATCCTATCTAGGGTTTACTAACCAAGAAATCTAGGGTTCTTGGACATCAAAACTATTTTTTCTAATATGTTACTCTCCTATACATTACCTTAAGGTAATATTGAGATATCAAGATACCACATCTAACATAACTCATTCTTCTAAACCACACTCACTCTCCCTCACAAACATCATCTATCTAACCCCCATCTAACTTAGAATGCTACTTTTGAAATAACTTCTCAAAAACTAACTCAAACATCTACCACTACCCTCAATATAACATAACATGGCATACTTTCTAACATTGACAAACCTTATTTTCTACCACTATAAACACTACCCTACTAACCACCTAACACACTAAAAACACTCTCTAACTTAGGAGTTTCATAGTACTAAATGTGGTTGATAAGTGTGGGTAGGTATTTGGGGCTAAGGTGGGTCAAAAGGGGATGTTTCGAGACCACAAAAACCCCAAAAAACCATCCTGCACTGCTTCTGCTTACTGCTTATTGCTTACTGCTTACTGCTTTTTCCTGCTGCTTTTCTGCTCATTCTCTCACTCTCTAACCATCTAACCACACACACAAACACATATACCAAATCCACCACCCTTCTCTTCTAACACACCTACACACATCTATATACAAACACACTACCACTCAACCAAAATACAAATCACTCAACAAACTACACTAGCCTCAAGTGAAATAGGATGGCATGATCCTTCTAACTCTCTCACCTTCACAACCCACACACACTACACTACCATCTATACAACATCAAACACACACTAACACATATCCTCTATCAATCTCACTTCTCTCTACTAACCACACACATCCTTATCTCATTCAAACACACACACTATACTAACATATATTACATAACAATCATATATATATATATATATACATATATGTACTATATCATACATATTCTTGACAATCTATGATACCTACATTCACATGATATCTATACTAGGCTCATAGGTTACACAAAATGCCTACGTCGCATAGTCACTCTTCTACTTAAAACTAATACTGTACCAATTGGGCCTTCACAAAATTCTAGGATTAAAGTATGTTATAGCTCTTCGTGTTAGCTTTCCGAAACTTCAAACGGATCGCATTTTCGTGTCCGGAAGCTCCCGAAATCGCGAAAACACCGAAACGCGTTCATCTTTCGTACAGCTGACACTCAAACAATTCTACAGAAAGTTATAAAACGAATTTGGTTTATTAAAATATATATTTGGAAATCTAACTTCGATACGCTTCTTTTAAAAAAAAATGGGAGATTAATTGGAGTTATGAGCTAAACGTTATGACATTTCTAAGTTGCTCTAGCTACTAAAAACGTGGATAAAAATTATAACGAATTTGGGTTGTTTGGACAAAAAATACATGTAGGCCAAAATACTTGGATACCAACGTAGCTATCTAAATAAAACATAATCTAACCATCCTAAATAAGATCAATCCACTCTCTAAAAATATAAATCTGAGATTAAAACACTAATTAATCATTCCTACAATATATATATATATATATATATATATATATATATATATATATATATATATATATATATATATATATATATAATATAAATCTGAGATTAAAATATATATATATATATATATATATATATATATATATATATATATATGCATACTAGTGTCCAAAATAGGAGTTTTTTCCACTAGGACACAACCACAACACAAAGGACACTCCTATGACCTCCAAATGGACACGAAATGGACACAAATGGAGATACAACCATGGGGGTCATTCCTGTGGGTTCAAAATATTCCTATATGCATGTAGAGATGGATTAGAGAAGAGATTATACCTTCCGGGAGAGAGTTTCAAAGGAAAAAGCCTTTCGACTCGACACCGACACGTAGAGATTCCAAAAGGACACGAACGAGCTCCGAATCCTCCCAAACTTGGCTAGCGCCCTCTAACTCTGGAGTAAAGGAGAAGAGAAGAAGATTTGGTGGAAGAAATGGTGGATTTGGAGATGAAATCAATAGAGTTGTTCTCTAAAAATTTGGGGAAGAACAAGAGAGAGAAAATGGATGGATAAAATGAAATGGAAGAGATGGTGACTCACTCCTTATCCCAACTATAGATGGCTGCCCAAAAAGGGTGAGGTGTCCCCATTTTGAATGTCCAAAATGCCCTCCACTAATCTATTTGATTTAAATTAAGAATGGGTTAAAGGTTGAGGTCAAATTAGTCTAGTTTTAAGTCTCTAATTAAACTAAATCTATCCATAAATAATTATTCTAACTACTAACTAAAATTAATATCATGTGGACTAAAATTAATATCATGTGGGCCATGTCTAACTAGTGTGTGGGTCCCACTAGAGTCAAACTACCCCCCGGGTCCCCGTTTCAAGTCAGATTGAGTTGAAATTCGAAACCGACTCAAATAACCCCAAAACAATATCATAAATAATAAAATAAATTTCAACCCCAAAATAATATCATAAATAATAAAATATATCTTAAAAATATTCAAAAATGCAAAATGATAAAAATATTCCTGTTTCTGAAAACTGGGGGTGACAGAAATATTATGTCTAAACGACATTTTCCAGATTATCGAGTCATATACCCGCTGGTACCGCTGAACTCATATTCACAAAAATTCTAGATTAGTGAGTTATGTACCCGCTGGTGCCGCTGAACTCTCATCCACAACACTCCAGATTATCGAGTTATGTACCCGCAGGTGCCGCTGAACTCATATTTCCAAATTCCATATTATCGAGTCATGTACCCGCCGGTACCACTGAACTCACATTCTCCAAATTCTAGATTGCCGAGTTATGTACCCTCCGGTACCGCTAAACTCACATTCACAATCTTCTAGATTATCGAGTTATGTACCCGCAGGTGCCTCTGAACTCACATTCTGGTCACTCTTCTAGGTAGTAAGTCATGTATGATCATACCGCTGAACTTATTTCTCTGAAAGAGCTCCTCCCTCATGATCCACAACCCGCACTCTCAGTGCACAAAAAGGGTAACAGATCCACAAAATTTCCAAAACGACCACGTCAATGTTACCTCTGAGTCGTTTCACTTCCGCCAAAAATAAATCACCCCTCTACATAGAACTTCCATGTCCTCATTACCTCTGAGTCGTTCTATGTATCCCTTCATGGAGCCCACTCCTGCCATGTCCTCATTACCTCTGAGTGGGAAGGCTCCATCGAAGAAACCCTCATATTTGCCATGTCCTCATTACCTCTGAGTAAATATGTTGGTCCTCCCTCGACTTATTATCTGTACCAAAAAAAACCCCAGGGTACGCCAAGGATAATAGGTCCACAAATATCCTCCGTTGAGTCCACTCCTGCCATGTCCTCATTACCTCTGAGTAGGTAGACTCCGCGGTAAAACCCCCATACTTGCCATGTCCTCATTACCTCTGAGTAAGTATGTTGGTTCCCTTTCATCCTATTATTCGTACCCTAAGCCAGGATACGCCAAGGATAATAGGCCCACAAATGTCCTCTGTTGACTACAAACTCTTTGTTAAGTTTCTTAGTACAGGCCCATCATTCCTCATCATGCCCCGGGAGCCCAGCTGCTCCATGGCATTCTTTCTTTCGATACCAGGAGCATCCATGACCACCTTACCGTAGAACTGTTCTAGGTATCCCCAATCAAACTTGTTATCCGTACCTAAAACCAAGGTATGCCAAGGGTAACAGGTCCACAAACAAGTCCCCTATGCGGGGCAAACATCATCACAAGCACAACAAGCAGTACAAATAAAGGATAGAATAAAGCATACTCTTTTATTTGGAAGCCAAAAAGTATTACATATTTTGGGACCATGTCCCTCTCAAAAAAAAGGGGGGAGAACATAAACAAAAGGAGAAAAGGCCGACTAGGGTTCGGCATTACATAATTCCAGGAGGTGGTTTCTCACCAAGGTGGTCCCCCGTTCAAGCCGCTATCTAGCTCGGCGCTCAGCCTCCTGGGACAACGGCTCCGCATCATCGAAGTACATATGTGCCCGCCAGTCGTCCTCCAACTTCTTCAGGGCAATTTCCAGATCAGCCGAAGCTCGATTAACTCTATCAGCCTCCTGAATAATTAGCCCCTTTCGGTACGGGCAGCCTCAAGCTCAGACTCCAGGAAAGCTAACTTCCTCTGAAGCTCAAGGATCTGCTCCCGCGTGTCGATGATCCCACGGGAGGCAGTCGCTTCCCGAGCTGTAACATCTTCACCCTCGCGGCTCAACTGATCATATCGATCAGACAGCTCGCGGAGGTCCTTCAGTATGGCCGGCCTGGTCTTATCCCGAGCAGCCCTTATCTTCTCTATAGCAGCTGTGAGAAAACCGCGCTCCTGATCTATAGCAGCAGACAGATCAGCCTGCCGCAGCACCTGAAGGTGGGCCACCAGCTGATCAGTCTCCAGCAATTTTGCCTCCAGAAGCGCAGCTACCCCTGTCCCACCGGGAAAAGTCTTAAGGATATCAATATGACCCTGGGCGTATTGCCGGGCCAAGACGAAAGATGTCCCTCTTTCCACAGCAGCCGCTATCCCTCTCTTCAAGTTACGATAAAAGCTGTGAACCACGTCCTGTAACGCTTCGTCCAGAACCTCTGTAGAGGACGACGTCAAAGAAAGCGTGGCCGGCAAAGTCGAAGGAGTTGCGCTAGAACTTGCCACCAAGGGGACAAATTCCTAGCGGAATAATGCACGGATAGCGGCTAACTCTTCCTCCGCCACCCGAAGAGCCTGGACACTTGGCAGGGCAGAGAGGTCGACTCTCGGAGCTGCCTGAGCAAAAGAGGACGCAAGGACCATTGTCTTCTACCCCGTCTGTCCCACCACCTGACTTTCCGAACTCGAGCCCACGGGAGGCCCCTCAAGACGAGCCAGAAGGGGAGAGGGTACGCTCCTCTCCGCCAGTGCCCCTTCGGCGGAGCCTGTCTCAACAATGTCCATCATCGGCACTGGAGAGGCAGGACCTGTATGTCCAGAACTATAATCAATCGACGTAACCCGATGGATGTGATGATAGAGCAGATAGGCCTCCTCGCAAGTTAAGATTTGGCTTATCTTACCAAGGAATGAGCACAGAGGCTGCAGCTCGTTTGCAGCTAACATGGTCTCCTCACCCGCGACCTCCAAGTTAGAATCGACCGGCTCTTCTTTCCCAGCTACCTCGTAGGGAGATACGACTCGATCAGCATCATCTTGATAAAATTCAGCAATTTCAGGGACAGGTTCATCAGAGCCCCCGTCATCTCGAGTCACGGCCTCGGCAACTTGAGATTCCTCTTCTTCTGACACTTACGGGAGGGAAGGAAAATGATTAAGATCAAAACTGGAAGAAAAAAAACTGAATAAAAATGGTAGTGACTCGCTTTACCTCCGAAGCGGGGTCGATCTCCTCGCTTCTCTCCCTTATAGTTAGCCTGCGATGTCTGGTCGCAGCTAATTTTTGTGAGTGAGGAATACCGCCAACAGGGGAAATTTGTCTGCTACGCTTCCGTACAGAACCAGGTGCGACGGGTGGCTGATCCGCCACCATCTCATTTAATGAAACAGGTGGCTGATTCGCCCCAACATCTTCTATCGGAAAGGAAGAGTTATCTGCATCACGCTCATCGTCCTCATCATCCGCAGTGGTGGAGTCTAAGTCTGGCACTTCGACTCTATTCTGCTTCTTCTTCCTCGTCTTGGCCCCTTGAGGCTTCTCATCCAAGCCAGTACCAACAATAAACTGGTACCCGGGCTAAAGCCGATGGGGAGCTTGTTTGCCATGACATGGTACAGGGCCGCCATATACAAAATCTCTACCGACGCCTCAATAACAGGAACCGAGAAAGTGGCACGGGTATGGAATGTATCATAGTAATGCCACGCCCTGATGCCGTCAAGGAGGCTACCTTCAAAACCCAGACAAGAGCTGGGACTGTCCAAAAAAAGTTGGCTATATCCAAACTGACGAGCAAACCTACTGAGCAGGTAAGACTCCAGGAAGACAGCATTGCGGTTGTGATATACCACGTGGGCGGGGCGGATGTTATGCAGCCACAGAAGCATCTGGCCGTCCAGAAGCTGAGGGGGCCCAATACCGTCGAGATGTACATCCGTTATTTCTTCAGCAGTAAAACGAGGGACAGATACGAAAAAGTTGTACATATCTGCTCTCACCAGCACTATCTGAAAGGCGCGCATGGTCTCGTACTCCCAAGCCTCATTGCGATAACGGAAGATAAAAGCGTCGTCGTCAGTTACGCCATGTTCAGAGCCCGACCTCATCAAAGACGGACAATGCATAAGCAGCCACCCCATCAGATAATAATAGGGCAGCTCAGTCAGTTCAAAGTCTTTTGTCACATCGCGGGCGATGACCTTGGACGTAAAAGTATGGAGGCCACGGTGTATGCTGTACACCATGGCCGAAAGAAGAGCTAGTCTGACTCCCAAAACTAGTTTCACAGTCGGAAGAATAAAATTACGACTGATCATCTCAATAGAACTAGCTTCTCCCGAGACTACGCAATTCCGCAGCCATACCATCAAGAATCCCGCCAGGAGTGCCTTCTCTGACAGCGCTTGGGTATCTTGATAAAAATAACCAAAAGAGTCGGTTTGACTCCCAAATCTGTCACTAGTGGTGGCCACCCTCTTGGCCGACGACACCAAGGCTTGAACCGCCTCCCTGGATTGAGGACGTCGGAAAGTAACTCGACCTGAAGCACCCGTCGAGAAGAGATAGCGTACCCAGTCCTTAGTGTGGGGAGCATTCCCTTCCAAGCTGTTGTCCTTCTTGGCTATCTGCTGACATGTGCTATAGTGGCACAATATCTCTTGAAAAATAGCCACGAAGCCTGGATACCGTTCCTCTAACTCCTCGAACTCCTCATTCGTAGGAGTATACGCCTCAAAAGCTTTATCCCCCAAAGGAAGCTTGGAAACCGCATGCATTTCATGGAGTGCAAGCCCCATTTCCCCTACAGGTGTATAGAAGGTTCATGTATGGCGGTTGTACATCTCCAGTAGAGCTATAAATAATCTCTTGTTTATGGGCAAGCCGTGGCTGGTGCCCCGAATAGCATGATAAAGACCAATCTCACACAGAAAGACCTCATACTTTCGCGAGATCCACATAGACAGATTGATCCATGAGGGAATGGGGTGTATCCAACTCGGGAGCGTCAACCGGCCAATGGAATAGGAGCCTTTCCGAGCAAGTTGGTTCAGGAAAGTGTCGGCTGCAAAAAACGTGAAATTGGGACCCGGCACATTCAAGAAAGTGCCCAGGGCCAATCCCATTACATAGCGGCTGGCATGCACCTTGCCCGCACATACTGACTTTATGCTGTTGTTGTAATGGATGTCGCCCACAAATATCCCATTTCGGGTAGGAGTCAAAGACTCTTCCATCTTCCGGTCCAGCGGGAACATATTAAACCAAGATAGGGGAAAATGACGCTCCATTTGAGGGATGCGGATCGCCATCCCGTTAGAGATAAAGCTCCAGTTCTCTGATATATCCAGAACTCGACTGTTCTTCACAGTCAAGGCGTCCCCGAAGAAGAACGCAGGCTTCAGGTATTTCCCTTCTAATTTCCTCGAGTTCATCATAGCGTAGAAAAATAGAAAGGCTGGTTCTTGAGGGCATTCAATCTCGCCGGAGGCTCGTCACTAGGTAACTGGTTTGCCACATACCGAACTATCTGGTCGTACCTATAGCCCATAGCGGCTTGGGCACGACCCACGAGGGGTTCTCCAGCAGCATTAACTGGCAAATTTACTAAAAAGAAGACAACAGAAATAAGTTAAAAAAAGATGGCCAAAGAAAACTGACTAGTGCCCTCAAGCCTATGCGGCTCAGATTCAATGGAGCCTCAGGCGACCAACTCAGAAAAAAGCTTATACGGCTCCGACTAGTGGAGGCTCATGCTGCAGTGAATAAACAAAGTTATGCGGCTCTGTTCAAATGCAGTCTCATACGAACAGAGTTCGGATAAGTTTAAGAGGCTCATACGACAAAACAAGGTCAGGCGAACCTATGCGGTCCAGATCAAATGCGCTTATGCGGCTCAATGCAGATAAGTTCATACAGTCCAGATCGAATATGCTTATGCGGTCCAAATCAAAAAAGCTTATGTTGAGCTTATGCGGCTCCGTTAGAGAAGTACTTATGCGGCCACAACAACAAATCTCATGCGGCTCAGACATAGAACATACTCCATGCGGCTCGAGACGTGCATGCGGCACACATGAAGATAAAGGCTCGCGCATAAAATATGCGACGTAGCCACGACAGTTAGGGTTCCAAATTCACGTAAAAGTCCTTACCAGCGATGGCAGGATGGACGTCGGGGTGAACTAAGGGCACGTCAGCTGGCGGAGGAGCTGCCATAGTCGTCGCCGCAGAAGCAACTTTCTTACCCTTCGCCGTCGACGAAGACGCTGCCTTCTTACCCTTCGCCGCAACAGTCTTCTTGGGAGCCATTACTATGATCAGAGAAGGAGGACAAAGACAAGAGATCTAGGGCAAGAACAAAAAGTAAAGAAAGTCTTCTTTCCAAACACTCTGGTATTTATAGGTAGAACCCCAATAGACCGACGCATCGATCCATGTGCAGTATAACCGACTCTTCGGTTATCAAGGCGATCTGATTATTTAAGGCTAAACTCTTGGGATCCCGCCCCAAAAAAGCGGCCTTAAATCTGACATCAAATCAAAGGCAATTAATACAAAAGATTTGCACACATAGCATAAAAACGTGGCAAGGAGTCCATGCAGCTCAGACGACCATACGGCTGGAACGACCATGAGGCTCAGATGGCCATGCGGCTGGGGAGGCATGCGGCTGGGACTTCTATGCGGCCAGAACACCCTATACGGACGGAGGAGTTTATACATAACCATGCTTCTTATTTAAAGTATTTCAATTTTATAAATTGAAAACTTTGAAGGGGGTCTTGTAGAAGCATGGAAAAGAATAAAGAAAGGTCCATACGGCCAAGGATCCCTATGCGGCTCAGAGAGCCCATGCGGCTTAAAGAGCCCATGTGGCTAAGGGATCCATGCGGCTCACGCGTCTATGCGGCTCGGATAGACCCAGAGCCACGTGGCCTTCAACAACTCCTTTCTTCGTCTTTTAATGCATTTAATGTCCTGACGGTTGACAGCTCTGACATATGACAGCTCTGACGTAAAGGCGCAATAATGACTGACATAAAGGCATATTTTTAGGAAAGAGGAGAAAATCTTTTCACAGTTGGCTAATCCACCGAGTCCCGAGGCATGCGGCTGCTGTATTTATGCGGCCACCCACTTTATGCGGCCGCCCCCCTTCATGCGACTATCCATCTTCATACGACTGCATCCTTTATGCGGCCGCCCCCTTCATGCGGCCACCCATCTTCATGCGGCTGCATCCTTTATACGGCCGCCCGTCAGCATGCGGCTACCTATCCTCATGCAGCTTCCCATCTTCATACGGCTGTTTATCACCATGCGGCTGCCCATATTCATGCGGCCGTTCATCCTCATGCGGCCCACTCATATGCGGCTCTGCCAAGACGACCCAATGGAGGACACGTGGCAGTCTTATCTTCCTGGAATTAGATTTATTACAATCACCATAATTGCCCAGATCAAGTCAAATCGAGCAAATTGAACACGTGGCAGGCCATTACAAGTCGTGAATATTCATAGTAATTAATATTTATTGTCCACAGAGATTTGATACAATCTACATTAATTACCTAGATTTGCTACAATCAGAATGAAGGGCTCAGATTAATTGGTCCTTAACCGCCGATATATCAAGGAGGCAATCATTGTAAACCCTAATGATTGCATCCCACTCCTATAAATAGCAAGGTGCCATTCCCTTGCGAAAAAGGACCTTTTTTTTGGAGAAGAGTACTAGAGCACTTGGAGAGACAAAAGCAAGCACAGAGAGAGTAAGGAGAGCATTTCTTCAATGCCAAGCAGATCTTTCCCGGAGCCAAGGCTGCATCCGATTGTCCAAGGAGTAAGGCAGAGCTGCTGTCATTTTCCCGAGCCTCTACCGTCACCCCCCAGAATCTAAAATAAATAATTGTACTTAGACTGCTGTACCTAGGTTTTTGTTCCTAGGCTTTCTTTGTACAAGCGAGTTTGTATTGTGAAGTAAAAGTCCAGTCCTCCGATAATTGTTCTGTTCTTTTATATTTCATGGCAAATACGATGGCGACTCTGCTGGGGACAAACTTCTCTACGGCTGAGGAGTTAGTGACGCAATCGGATGCAGCTAAACTTGGCTCTACACAACAGAAGATGGTCGTCCGCTTCGACCAACAGGCGTTCAAAGAAATGCTCTCCGAAGGAAGCACTGGCCCGGTCCAGAAGCGAACCCGCATAAAGAAGGCTCGCAGGGAGTGGAGGCCAAAGTCATTTGCTCCTCTCCAAGCTCTGGACGGAGTACTCTCTGCTGTCCAAGACGGCGAAGGCAACTCTCATGCGGCTCCACTTCAAGCCATAGAGGACTCTGCTATCCCCAAGTCATCTTTGTCAGAGCTGTCACCTTTGTGTCAGAGTAATTATGGCCAGCTTCATAAAGAAACATTTAATTCTTAGGCTGATTTTGAACCGCATAAGGCTCCATGTTGCTCTTGGGCCGCATGAAGTTTTTTGGGTTTTGAGCCGCATGAGGCCTTCTAGGTTTTGAGCCGCATGAGGCTCCATGTTGATTTCGAGTCGCATAGAAAACCTCCTTCTTTTCCATGCTTCTACAAGACCCCCTTCAAAATTTTTAATTTGTAAAATTGAAATACTTTGAATAAGAAGCATGGGTATGTCCTAGTAAGCGTCGAGACCGCATAAGCTCTTCATGCCGCATAGGCTTCTCTGACCGCATACTGGTTTCATGCCACGTAGGCATCCCATCACTTCGACATTAATTGTTTTTGATTTGCTTTGATGACTTAGAGCCGTCTTTTGGATAGAATCCCAAGAGTCGGCATTAATTTTTTTTGATTTGCTTTGATGATTTGGAGCCGCCTTTTGGATAGAATCCCAAGAGTCGCCTATATCCTTCGGCCAGCACGAAATCGGAAGCGGCGTCTATCGATCTATACGCCTTTGTCAGCCTATAAATACGAGAAGTTTGAGGAGAGAGATTTCTTCTTTCTTTCTTAAAACTTTCTATCACCATAGTCGACGTTTCTCCTCTTCTCTCGACCGACCATGGCTCCCAAAGCTTCTTCCAGTGCTGCAGCGAAGGGCAAAGGGCCTGCTTCCTCGTCGAATACGACAAGCTCGATCCACCCCGACGTTCATCCTTCTATTAGTGGTAAGAGCGATGGGAAGAAACTTCATTAATCCAAACCCTACATACAATGGCTATGTCGCATATTTTATGCGCGGGCCCTTTTCTGTTATGCTTTGGCATAGTTGATGCTCTTTTTGTCTTCACTGAACTGCTCGGGTTCTATGTGATGAATCCGCATGAGCTGTGCCGTATGGGCCGCATGAATGCCTCATGACTGAGCCGCATGGGGTATGTTTCATGTCTGAGCCGCATGAGAGATGTTTCATGACTAAGCCGCATGAGAGATGCTTCATGACCGAGCCGCATAAGAGATGTCCCATTACTGAGCCGCATGAGAGATGTCTCATGACCGATCCGCATGAGAGATGCTTCATGACCGAGCCGCATGAGAGATGCTTCATGACCGAGCCGCATGAGAGATGTCTCATGACTGAGCCGCATGGGATATGTCTCATGACTGAGCCGCATGAGAGATGTCCCCTGATCGCATAAGCACTTTATGGACTAGGCCGCATTAATGCTCACCTAAAAGAGCCGCATAAGCTCGGAAAGCATTAAGCAGTTTTCTTTGCTATCTTCTAACATATTTTTTCTTTCCTTTTTAGTGAAGCTGCCGATCAATCTCGTAGGGGAGCTCTTGGTAGGTCAGGCTCAATCTGCCTTGGGTGTGAGGTTCGACCAGGTGGTTGAATATGTGTCAACCCAATTTACTAAAAATCAATCTGAGGACAGGATGAGGGACATCAGAATCCAATCCTTCTTCTACCTCTTGGGCATGATGAACTCGAGGAAATTAGGGGGCACGTATTTGAAACCCGTATTCTACTTTGGGGATGCCTTAACTGTAAATAACTCCAGCGTTCTAGATTTATCTGAAAGTTGGAGTCTTTCTTCCAACGAGATGGCAATTCATATTCCTTAAATGGAACGTCATTTCCCGCTATCCTGGTTTAATATGCTGCCAATTGACAAAACTATGGTGGACTCCCTAACTCCAAGCCAATAGGGGATCTTCGTGGGTGATATTCATTATAACACGACATCAAGGTCGGTAGTCGCAGGCAAGATATCGGTCAGCCGTTCTATGATCGGGTTGGCCCCGGGCAGTTTTATAAATGTGCAGGGTCCCAACTTTAGGTTATCCCAAGCAGATACTTTTATGAACCAGATTGCTCAAAAGGGGTCCTACCCTACTGGTCGGTTGTCACTGCTGAATTGGATGTACCCCTCCCCTCCATAGATCAATTTGACCTTGTAGATCTTGCGGACATATCGGGAACTTTTGTACGAGATTGGTCTTTATCATGCCATACGGGGCACTTGTTATGGTCTGCCCATAAACAAAAAACTGTTCATGGCTCTTGTCGAGATGTACAACCTTCGCACGGGGACCTTTTTTACTCTTGGAGGGGAAATAGGACTCGCTCTCCATGAGATGCATGAAGTCTCCAAGCTGCCTTGGGGAGACAAAGTTTTTGAGGCGTATACCCCTACAAATAAGGAATTTGAGGAATTGGAGCGGCAGTTTCCGGGTTTTATGGCTGTTTACCGGGAATTGCTATGTCACTATAGCACATGCCAACAAATATCGAAGAAGAAGAATGATAGCTTAGAAGGGAACCTTCCTCACACCAAGACCTGGCTCAGCTACCTGTTTGAACTAGGTGCCTCAGGCCGGGTTTCTTCTCGGAGCCCTCGATGTAACGCCCCAGTCCCAAAATACGTAGGACTAGGAACGTAGACATGCCAGCTGTATTCATACGAAGTACACTCCAATATATGGAAACCTCGTACGAATACATAAGTTGTAAAATGCAGTAGAACCATAACTAATCTCATCCACACAAAAATAAATAAAATAAAAATATCATATAATGAGAAAGAATTGTCTCGATACAATATGTTGGGCGGAGACAAATCCACTACCAATAAAATAAGGAAAAGTACATAGAAAATGAAATGAGTAGCGAGCGAAGCGAAGACGATCCAAATGCAATCATCCTCGAAGACACGGCAATGAACACGGCTAGAGCTAAAGCACCTGCGAAAGACAATAGCACACACCTGGGGAGATAACCAGGTCCTCAGAGGGACGTAACAAGACACATAATATCATGCCATATAAACTGAATAAATATTGCTCAAATAAGTAAATCGAATTATAACATGTTCCAATACGCACCTACTGAACGAGCATACCATCCCCCCAACCAAACAAGGACAGTAGATGGTAAACTAATTCACGATAACGTATCTTCCCATGCTATGAATCCAATATGGTATCCGGACCCCAACAAGGTTCAATACCTTCTCATCGAAGTAGTAAGTCACACCTACAACCAAACAAGGACAAGATGTGACGAACTAATCCGCGACAAGATATTGTTCCAAGCCACGGTCAGATACAAGTACCCAAACCAAAGGTACTCGTACCTAACGGATAAAGGTAGCCTAACCAGTCTAAGTGGATGCAGTTTTAAGAACAGTTCATGGTCGCATGACTACCCAGTCAAGTCGAGAAAATACCAATACAATACCTCAGTAGCGAGTCACAACACCATATACTATTCCTCAGTATCGAACGAGTCTATAGTATACAGTCTACCTATCGTTCCTCAGTAGCGAGCGAGTCTACGATAGATAGGGTGGTAGTCAACTTCCAATCATGTTCTTCCCGCCCAATGCTAACTCTATAACCGCTAAGTCAAACTAGCATGCAACCTCTATTAGCGGTTATTCCTATCGCACGGCTTGTACGTACTGGTGGCCAGCCAATCACGCACTTCCGTGTTCTACATGCGCGACACACAACTTCGTGGTATAACGTGTCAAGGCCATGAATGCAACACATAAAGGTGGTCCCTTAAATCTAGGTTTAATGTGTAAAAATAATACATAGCAAGAAACTGAACAGTAAATTCTAACAGGTTATGCCATGTATCACAGTTTATTTTGCATAAAGAAAATAATGAACATGCATGAAATATGAGCTAAAATAATTAAACAGCAAATGCCAAGGTGTCTTGCCTGGTAGGATGCCTGGTGTGCTGTGATAATCATGGTGGCATGAATTACGACTTTGATGTAACAACTACACAAGGGGACCTCTGATGGCGGCACAGATCGTGTAAATGAGTCCGGAAGGGTCAAATTTGTTAGGGTGGACATAAGGTAGGCTTGAATTGGCAAGGGATTGTGAATAGGACTAATCGCGGAAGAGGGAGATAATCGAAGGAATTTGAATAAAAAATAATATATATGATTTTAGGAAATTATTTATAATATTTAATAACTAGTTCTCATAGGTCAAAATATTCATTGAAAATACTTAAAGTCAAGAAAAAATCTTTTCTTCTTCTTTTTGCAAAAGCTGTAAGTTATAAAAATACGATTTTGGGATAGAAACTATATTATTTAAAATATTGAGAAATACTAGTAAATTATTTTATAATTTGAAACTAAATTTTATGGTTCAAAGTATTTTAGGTAAATATGTTGAAAAATCATTTTAGGTAAAAACAAATAAATATGGTACTATAAAATAATATGAAAATTTAGTTAGAATTATTTCAACATAATGAGAACAAAATAATAATATAGGTACTAGCAGTACCATTGAAAATAATAATGATAATTAATAGAAAACTATCCTTATAGATAATATTAATGACAGTAAATAAAATTTGCAATTAACTTACATACTTGTTTATAAGTACTAATTAACAAATACAACTATTTATACAAATATATACAATAATAATAATATTAATAATAATAATAATGATGATAGATATTAAAAGAAGAAAACAAGTAATAAACAACTTTAAACAAAAACAAACCGCAACAGATAAATAAAGAAAAGAAATTACAAAATAAAGAAAATAAGAATAACATTTACTGCAAGTAAGATTATAATGTAAGATATTATATTACCACTAATAATATTCACATTTAAATACTATCAGCAAAAATATGAATAAAGTAAAAGAAAAGAAAAGTCAAGTGAAGCTAATAGTGACATTGCTATTTCAGTTGTGCTGTCTCCTTTGAGAAGCACAGTCACAGTACTAAGAGGAATATAAAAGTAGAGAGTAAGACAAAAGGAAGGGTGAACAAAAGTTTCTTTCTTCTCCGGTGAGAAGAACTTCTCCGGTGAGAAGAACCGGAGAGGAAGAAGAATAAGGAGGAAGAGGGGGCGAGAGAAAGAATTAGAGGGAGTGGGGAGAGTAGTCGGAAGAGAGAGTGAGAGAGGGAGAGCAGCGGTCGATCGGGCTTTCCGGCCGGCGGAGGGGGACTCGGGAAGAGAGGGTTCTCCGGCGGAGGGGAAACGGAAAAGGGCGGCGGATCTGTACGGCGAAATCGTGGCGGAGGAAGGTCGACGGCTCAAGCGGAGGGAGGAGATCGGGAAGAGGGTTGTGGGGAGATCCGGTCGGCGGAGCGGAGGAAGTGGGTTTCGAAGCAGCGCGGTCGGCTCGCAGAGGGCGGAGGCGGAGGATTTGTAGTGCGACGGAGCGAAAGGGGGTCCGGCCAGTGGTGAGCGCGGGAGGGTGGAGCCACGGCGGACGAAGCCGAGAGGAGCGGTCGAGGTGGCGGAGTCTGGGGTAGGAGTACGGAGGAGGAAGCACAGGCACGGGGTTCGTCGCGGCGGTTCGGGACTGGCTAGGGCTACGGCGGCGGCGCGCAACCACGGCGGAGGCGGTCGCCGACAGAGGTGAGGTTAGGGTTAGGGTTTTTTTTCTTTCTTTTTTTTGTGATGGTTTCGATGGTGGTGGCTGGTGATTTGGTCGAGGCGGCTGGAATAAGGAGGAGACGGCGGTGGCGGTGTGTTTGTTTGAGTCGGGTGATGGGCGGTTGGTCGGTCGGCGTGCCGATGGCAGAGGCGGTGTTGGTGATGACTGGCGGTGGTGTTGGCAGGCTACGTGTTGGTGGTCCGGCGATGGGTTGACGGAGATGGGAGGCTTTGGTGGCCAGGGAGTCGGGCGGTGGCAGGTGGACGGAGAATTTTGGTCGTGGGCATGGACAGTCGGCAGGGGTGGAGGTAGTGGTCTGTGGTGGTGTCGGGGTCGAATGGTTCGGCGGGTGGTCGAGAATAGGTGGCCGGGGATGGGGCTGACAACATAAGGCTAGTGTTAGGGTAGAAATTTTTATTATGTCGGGGATGTGTCCGACACAGAATCAATGTATTTGTAAAAAAACATGGAATAAGATATTGGAATGACACCCGGGGTCGGACCCGAGGCCGTCACGGCTGACACGGAAGGGATGGACACCGACACGAGGCACGTACATGTTGTGGAAATATTTGTGGAAGAATAATAAAAAGCTGGAGGAGTACCTGCCTATTTATAGGATGTGGAAATTCCCAATTTGGATATGATTAGGAGAATTTAAAACCCAAGTAGATAAATCATTTATTTAATTAAAATCAATCAAATCAAATCCAATCCAAATCCAATTAAATCTAATTTAATTACCTTAGTTTAAAATCAAATCAATAAATCAAATTTCAATATTAACTATTTAAATAAATACATAAATTCAAATCAATATTTAAATCTCCACAATAAATAAAAAATATGCTTTCCAAAAATACTAATAATATTAATTTCGAAAATTACATTAATATTTAAAATAAACCAATAAATAATTACAAATATATATGTATGCACAAATAATGTTCTTATAATTATGCTTTTCTAGCATACAAATAAAAATATTATTTATTATTAATAATTGCAAAAATGTAAGGCTTTATAAGCAAAATAACAAACTTGGAAATAATTGGAACGATAACAAAATAATTATTATGTATATTATTTTGAAACTTCAAAAATAGAAAAATAATATTTTTAAAAATATGTACGCTCGCACATAATCGCACTCGTCGAGCAATTTCGAAAAATAAAATTCGTGCACGACGTATAATACGACTACGCGACGTACAATACAAAAATTTAAATCGGTACTAAATTTAATAAATAAAAAAAATAGTAGAAATTTAGGGGTTTTACATCCTACCCAACTTAAAAGAATTTCGTCCTCGAAATTAAGAATTAGTAGGGGAGGTGAGAGGACATAAGGGAGTTTCGATGGGAAACAATCGAATACAAATCATGTCGTAAGAAATCACGATCTAGATCATAAAAATATAATATGGTATGGTCACGGGTAATGAATGAGGGTCGCGAAAGAAAAAAAAAGATTCACTTAAATTAAGCGATTAGAGGGTCTTGATAGGGCCGAGAGAAGGACGAGTAGTTTAGGATGAAGATATAACAACATCGAGTGAGAATAGTAGATAGAAGGTTCTAGTATAATGCCTTCGTCCTCCTAAAATAGGTGAAGGCGAAAGCAATATAGAGTTCGAAGGAGGTGAATGCGAATACGTGGTTCAAAGGCGACCGAATAATTTTAAAGGAATTGTCAAGGCAGTCGTGGATGGGATTCTAGAGGACAAGTTTAGCTATGTCCCATCCACATAGAACGATAGATAAAAGCGAACCAAAGTGCACTTGGTTGATCAGACCATTATGCACCGGTTCTGATTAGACAACATGTTAGTGGGAGCTCTTCCAATAACATATGTCTTGAACAAGCTCGATAAAAAGATAAGCTTGCAAAAACTAGGCTACATTAGCATCAATAGTTTAGATAGTAAAAATATAGGCACGATGGTAGATAAATAAAATCAATTATGAATAGTCTAAGAGTCATAAGGATCTAAGTCTTTTATTCCTATACAATATTATATGGTTTATTGACCAAGGCTTGGTTGACCAAATGGGTTAGATTCCTCTAGTCTCTATGGTCTTAATAGTCAAGGGCGTGTCGGGTCGTGGGGTGTTCTACCCAACTTAAAAAATGAAGCTAAGGGCGTTTGGGACATCTAACTAGTAGGGTCAATCTCTAGCAAGCACGAAGGGAAGATAAGAATAGGGATGGAAGGAAGCAAGCAAGATGCAATTGATGAGTCAAATGGTAGATAAAATCAAGGAAAGAGGTCAAGTATGTGGATGAGATCCTAGACTTCTAATCCTATACGCAGGCTTGCTTGGTACGGTAAAGTAATCAAACAATTTATCTTGACCTGCATGGGCCACCACAAAAATATGTAACGCCCCAGTCCCAAAATATGTAGGACTAGGAACGTAGACATGCCAGCTGTATTCATACGAAGTACACTCCAATATATGGAAACCTCGTACGAATACATAAGCTGTAAAATGCAGTAAAACCATAACTAATCTCATCCACACAAAAATAAATAAAATAAAAATATCATATAATGAGAAAGAATTGTCTCGATATAATATGTTGGGCGGAGACAAATCCACTACCAACAAAATAAGGAAAAGTACATAAAAAATGAAATGAGTGGCGAGCGAAGCGAAGACGATCCAAATGCAATCATCCTCGAAGACACGGCAATGAACACGGCTAGAGCTAAAGCACCTGCGAAAGACAATAGCACACACCTGGGGAGATAACCAGGTCCTCAGAGGGACGTAACAAGACACATAATATCATGCCATATAAACTGAATAAATATTGCTCAAATAAGTAAATCGAATTATAACATGTTCCAATACGTACCTACTGAACGAGCGTACCATCCCCCCAACCAAACAAGGACAGGAGATGGTAAACTAATTCACGGTAACGTATCTTCCCATGCTATGAATCCAATATGGTATCCGGACCCCAACAAGGTCCAATACCTTCTCATCGAAGTAGTAAGTCACACCTACAACCAAACAAGGACAAGATGCGACGAACTAATCCGCGACAAGATATTGTTCCAAGCCACGGTCAGATACAAGTACCCAAACCAAAGGTACTCGTACCTAACAGATAAAGGTAGCCTAACCAGTCTAAGTGGATGCAGTTTTAAGAACAGTTCATGGTCGTATGACTACCCAGTCAAGTCAAGAAAATACCAATGCAGTACCTCAGTAGCGAGTCACAACACCATATACTATTCCTCAGTATCGAACGAGTCTATAGTATACAGTCTACCTATCGTTCCTCAGTAGCGAACGAGTCTACGATAGATAGGGTGGTAGTCAACTTCCAATCATGTTCTTCCTGTCCAATGCTAACTCTATAACCGCTAAGTCAAACTAGCATGCAACCTCTATTAGCGGTTATTCCTATCGCACGGCTTGTACGTACTATGGCCAGCCAATCACGTACTTCCGTGTTCTACATGCGACACACAACTTCGTGGTACAACGTGTCAAGGCCATGAATGCAACACACAAAGGTGGTCCCTTAAATCTAGGTTTAATGTGTAAAAATAATACATAGCAAGAAACTAAACAGTAAATTCTAACAGGTTATGCCATGTATCACAGTTTATTTTGCATAAAGAAAATAATGAACATGCATAAAATATGAGCTAAAATAATTAAACAGCAAATGCCAAGGTGTCTTGCCTGGTAGGATGCCTGGTGTGCTATGATAATCATGGTGGCATGAATTGCGACTTTGGTGTAACAACTACACAAGGGGACCTCTGATGGCGGCACGGATCGTGTAAATGAGTCCGGAAGGGTCAAATTTGTTAGGGTGGACATAAGGTAGGCTTGAATTGGCAAGGGATTGTGAATAGGACTAATCGCGGAAGAGGGGGATAATCGAAGGAATTTGAATAAAAAAATAATATATATGATTTTAGAAAATTATTTATAATACTTAATAACTAGTTTTCATAGGTCAAAATATTCATTGAAAATACTTAAAGTCAAGAAAAAATCTTTTCTTCTTCTTTTTGCAAAAGCTGTAAGTTTCTATCCCAAAAATACGATTTTGGGATAGAAACTATATTATTTAAAATATTGAGAAATACTAGTAAATTATTTTATAATTTGAAACTAAATTTTATGGTTCAAAGTATTTTAGGTAAATATGTTGAAAAATTATTTTAGGTAAAAACAAATAAATATGGTACTATAAAATAATATGAAAATTTAGTTAGAATTATTTCAACATAATGAGAACAAAATAATAATATAGGTACTAGCAGTACTATTGAAAATAATAATGATAATTAATAGAAAACTATCCTTATAGATAATATTAATGACAGTAAATAAAATTTGCAATTAACTTACATACTTGTTTATAAGTACTAATTAACAAATACAACTATTTATACAAATATATACAATAATAATAATAATAATAATAATAATAATGATGATAGATATTAAAAGAAGAAAACAAGTAATAAACAACTTTAAACAAAAACAAACCGCAACAGATAAATAAAGAAAAGAAATTACAAAATAAAGAAAATAAGAATAACATTTACTGCAAGTAAGATTATAATGTAAGATATTATATTACCACTAATAGTATTCACATTTAAATACTATTAGCAAAAATATGAATAAAGTAAAAGAAAAGAAAAGTCAAGTGAAGCTAATAGTGACATTGCTATTTCAGTTGTGCTGTCTCCTTTGAGAAGCATAGTCACAGTACTAAGAGGAATATAAAAGTAGAGAGTAAGACAAAAGGAAGGGTGAATAAAAGTTTCTTTCTTCTCCGGTGAGAAGAACTTCTCCGGTGAGAAGAACCGGAGAGGAAGAAGAATAAGGAGGAAGAGGGGGCGAGAGAAAGAATTAGAGGGAGTGGGGAGAGTAGTCGGAGGAGAGAGTGAGAGAGGGAGAGCAGCGGTTGATCGGGCTTTTCGGCCGGCGGAGGGGGACTCGGGAAGAGAGGGTTCTCCGGCGGAGGGGAAACGAAAAAGGGCGGCGGATCTGTATGGCAAAATCGTGGCGGAGGAAGGTCGACGGCTCAAGCGGAGGGAGGAGATCGGGAAGAGGGTTGTGGAGAGATCCGGACGGCGGAGCGGAGGAAGAAGGTTTCGAAGCGGCGCGGTCGGCTCGCAGAGGGCGGAGGCGGAGGATTTGGAGTGTGGCGGAGCGAAAGGGGGTCCGGCCAGTGGTGAGCGCGGGAGGGTGGAGCCACGGCGGACGAAGCCGAGAGGAGCGGTCGAGGTGGCGGAGTCTGGGGTAGGAGTACGGAGGAGGAAGCACAGGCGCGGGGTTCGTCGCGGCGGTTCGGGACTGGCTAGGGCTACGGCGGCGGCGCGCAACCACGGCGGAGGCGGTCGCCGACAGAGGTGAGGTTAGGGTTAGGGTTTTCTTTTTTTTCTTTTTTTTTGTGATGGTTTCGATGGTGGTGGCTGGTGATTTGGTCGAGGCGGCTGGAATAAGGAGGAGACGGCGGTGGCGGTGTGTTTGTTTGAGTCGGGTGATGGGCGGTCGGTCGGTCGGCGTGCCGACGGCAGAGGCGGTGTTGGTGATGACTGGCGGTGGTGTCGGCAGGCTACGTGTTGGTGGTCCGGCGATGGGTTGACGGAGATGGGAGGCTTTGGTGGCCAGGGAGTCGGGCGGTGGCAGGTGGACGGAGAATTTTGGTCGTGGGCAGGGACAGTCGGCAGGGGTGGAGGTAGTGGTCTGTGGTGGTGTCGGGGTCGAATGGTTCGGCGGGTGGTCGAGAATAGGTGGCCAGGGACGAGGCTGACAACATAAGGCTAGTGTTAGGGTAGAAATTTCTATTATGTCGGGGATGTGTCCGACACGAAATCAATATATTTGTAAAAAAAACATGGAATAAGATATTGGAATGACACCCGGGGTCGGACCCGAGGCCGTCACGGCTGACACGGAAGGGATGGACACCGACACGAGGCACGTACATGTTGTGGAAATATTTGTGGAAGAATAATGAAAAGCTGGAGGAGTACCTACCTATTTATAGGATGTGAGAATTCCTAATTTGGATATGATTAGGAGAATTTAAAACCCAAGTAGATAAATCATCTATTTAATTAAAATCAATCAAATCAAATCCAATCCAAATCCAATTAAATCTAATTTAATTACCTTAGTTTAAAATCAAATCAATAAATCAAATTTCAATATTAACTATTTAAATAAATACATAAATTCAAATCAATATTTAAATCTCCACAATAAATAAAAAATATGCTTTCCAAAAATACTAATAATATTAATTTTGAAAATTATATTAATATTTAAAATAAACCAATAAATAATTACAAATATATATGTATACACAAATAATGTTCTTATAATTATGCTTTTCTAGCATACAAATAAAAATATTATTTATTATTAATAATTGCGAAAATGTAAGGCTTTATAAGCAAAATAACAAACTTGGAAATAATTGGAACGATAACAAAATAATTATTATGTATATTATTTTGAAACTTCAAAAATAGAAAAATAATATTTTCAAAAATATGTACGCTCGCACATAATCGCACTCGTCGAGCAATTTCGAAAAATAAAATTCGTGCACGACGTATAATACGACTACGCGACGTACAATACAAAAATTTAAATCGGTACTAAATTTAATAAATAAAAAAAATAGTAGAAATTTAGGGGTTTTACACTCGAACCCTGGAGGAGGTGTACAATCAGGTGTTGAATGCCAAGAGGGTTAAAACTACGGGTGATAGATTCGGGAGCCAATCTGACACCTTTAATTACTTTTATCAAGATACCCAAAAGATGTCTGATAAGGCCTTCCTGGCGGGATTTCTGATGCTATGGCTGCAAAATAGTGTAATTTCGGGAGGGACTGGTGCTATTGAGAGAATCATCCCAAACTTGATCCTTTCCACTGTGAAGCTAGTCTTTGGAGGCAGGCGAGCTCTACTCCCTGCCATGGTATGCAACATTCATCGTGGCATCTGCCTTTTTTCGTCCAAAGTCATTGCTCGCGATACGGCGAAGGATTTTGAACGAATTGAGCTGCACTATCATTATCTGATGGGGTGGCTGTTAATGCATTGCCTATCTTTGATGAGGCCTGGACCAGAGGACGACGTGACCGTTGATGATGCCTTCATCTACCAGTACCGCCGTATTCCCTGGAAGTACACTACCATGCCAGCCTGTCGGATGGCGCTGGCGCGAGTGGACAGATACTCCTTTTTCGTGTCTGTTCCTTCTTTTACTGATGAAGAAGTAATAGGCGTACATCTTGACGGTACTGCATCTCCCCATTTCTTGTCTGAGAAGATGCTCCGCTGGTTGCAGAATATCCGCCCTGCACATCAAGTGTATCGTAATCGTAACTCCGTGTGAGCACCCTGAATTTCGATTTGATTTTTTATTTTATTTTTTTATTTTATTTTATGATTGATTTAGTTTCAATAAATAATTATTCTGTTTAATTATCCTTAAGTGTACTTTTCCGTGCCATTGATATTTGGAGTGTCAGGGATGTTCATCTCTGGAAACCTTCTTCACGAGTTTTGTAGTGGACATGATTACCTTCATGATGGTATATAGTGTCCCATCCCAACTTGTTCCCTTGTACTCTTTCTGCTTCGCACAACTTCGGGTCGATTTAGACCATTTGATTATTAATTAACTTTCCCACTCTTTTCCTTGATCATTATTAGCACGTTACCGTGACTTTTGAATTGGGGGCACCAGGCCAGTCTTTTCCTTGAAAGCAACTTATCATGCATGAACTACTCGAGACGCTCTTCATCCATGACCTTCGTGTCCCACTCAGACACGTCATTTTGTGCTCCATTTGCTTCACACAACTTTCCTTATTCGTGACCCGATTTTATTTCACCCCATGGTGTCACATTTATTTTTTGACTTGATTTGTGGGTACCCTGTCGACCAAAACCTGTCAGCCCCAATTATGGACATGGCCCACATTGAGCCTACTACCCGCCCGATACTTGTGTCCCATTTATTGGAATCCTCATGTGCTACTTATTTACTCATGATCATCAACACCTATTTTTTATTCGATTATTTCGCAATGTCCGGTTTTGATCCAACCCGGTTTGACCGAACCCAGTCAAGCTCTATGTTATTCTCCATTATGACACCCTCAGCCTTATTATCCTTGAAAAATATCAAGTACACATTTTACCTATTTTTAATAATTATTGGAAATTCTATTGATTTTAATCCCCTTAGGAATGACCTTTTTTCGTATATTTAAATCCCAGCCATTGGATTCTTTCATTTGATCCCAACCATCAATCTTTCCACATAGCAGCCAACATCCCCAATACCCCACATAGGTCG
Source organism: Iris pallida (assembly GCA_029216955.1). Classification (NCBI taxonomy): domain Eukaryota; kingdom Viridiplantae; phylum Streptophyta; class Magnoliopsida; order Asparagales; family Iridaceae; genus Iris; species Iris pallida. The sequence continues at coordinate 8,376,786 of JANAVB010039017.1, forward strand.
GCCCTAACTTTGAGGGAGTAGCACTCTCTCTCCTCCATTGATTACACACAATAATTTATTATTCCCTCTCACTTATTTTTCCTTTCACACCAACACCAACAACAACTACAACCTTTCCACCACTTCACATCAGCAGCTCACCCGAGCCCAGCCAGTGGTCGAACCTCTGCCGTGGCCGAGCTCGGCCGGCCACCCACCAGTCCAGCCTCCTCTTCCTCTTCCCTGAATCACCACCACCACCACCACTCTTTAAATAGCACACACCACCATCAACACCATAGACACCTCCACCACATCCATCACCGTCCGTCACGCCTCCTGGCTGGACCCAACCGCCGCCCCCGCCGTCCAGTAGCTCGCCGTGGCCGCACGATGCTGAAACAACAGCAGCGGCAGCAGTGTACGACCGCGCACCACAGGCCGCGCGTGCTGGCAGCGCTGGCCGTGCGTCGCCGCTGGCCGCCGTGCCTCCGGCGACCCCCACGCGGGTGTGCCCCACCCCGGCAAGCACTTCCATGGCAGCCACCATCCTCCGGGATGCGCCGTCGAGGCGATTCGTGCGTTTCGCACGAAGTTCCGTCGTGACGCGCGCGGGATCGATCCAGAATTCGTGCCCCGTCGTAGCAACTTCGTGCACGTTTTACCGGAAATCCGACCGTTGGATCGGTAATTTATTTGCTTCGTCACAATCTCGGTATATCCACCTTCACTCCTGTCAATTTTCATCCGTTGATTTTATCGTTTGATACATCAAAACCGGCCACCAAGTTGAACGTTTAAATTGTATTAATTTTGGACAGTTTCGCGGAGCCAACTTCGTCAGCTTGTACCTCCTCCACCGCAGCTCAATTTGGCATGCTACCAGTGCCTGTGCGAAGCTGGTATAACGCTCTTACTACCCCTCCAGTTTCATTTCATTGTGAGCTTGTTTGATTGGTTGAATTCGACGCCAAAGTTGGCCGTCCGAATTCGTAATTTCCAACTTGTAAAATTCTATTTTTGAACACGGGACTCCAGATCTCATTTCTGACACCATCATTAGACTCGTGGCGTCGTTCTGGCATGTTTTCATATAAAATTTGTTAGATTTGGAGGACGTGGGCCCTGGCACGTTTTTCGGTGCAAAGTGGGTCCTACAGTCCGGGTCAACGGGACTTTTTGATGCCGGCTCATCAGAATCCAATTTCGGATATATCGTTGAGTTCGTATCGTCATTCTGGACTCGTTGACATATAATTTGCTAGGTTTTGGTGGACATTGGATCTGGCACGCATTTCGGTGCAAGTTGGATACCAATATTCGGGTCAACGGGTCATTTTGAGATCGGCTTATCGGAATACAATTCCGGATATACCGTTGAGTTCGTACCGTCATTCTGGACTCGTTGACATGTAGTTTGCTGAGTTTTGAGAACTTTGGCTCCGGCATGCATTTTCGTGCAAACCGGAATTCCAAGTTCTGGTCAACGGACCAAATTGAGATCGGGTCAACGGAATCCAATTCTGGATGTAACATTGGGTTCGGATCGTCATTCTGGTTTTGCGGACATATAATTTTTTATATTCGATAAATTTATTTTCTTGCACATTTTTCCGTGCAAAACGGCTCCGACACGGATACCGTTTTTTGACCCGAAATTACCTTTTTGTCCTTGTGTCCAAATTGGACCGATGGATAGGCTATCCTAGCTAATTTGACCATTCTGGACACATTGGCGTTGTTTATTTCATCGTTCGACAATATTTGTTGATAATTTCTCTGAGTTTAACCTTTTTATAATTTATTAATAATTAATTTTTATAATGTTCGTATTTCGGGATTAGTACAACGAAACGGAGCTCAGTCAATTCCAGTGATCTCATATCGCTGAAATTGACAAAATGGACACGTGGATCACTATAATAAGATTATCAACTTTACCGTTGATCATCTCATCTCGATTTACGTGTCGTAAGTTTCGACGTACAAATAACAAAGTGCACTTTATATCTTTAATAATTAGACTAGAATTGACCCAGTTTGACCAGAGTTGACCAATTGACCAAAAGTCAACTGTAAGTCAACACTTGACCTAGTTTGACTAGATTGTTGACCGGAGTTGACCTAGAGTTGATTTGACTTAGAAGAACCTAGGATAATATAGATTGCTTGTAGAGATTCATTTATTACAATTTGAACACCTTGTAACCTGTGTTGCTTTAATAGGACTCTGTGGCTTCAGTTGGACCCCTATACTTATCAGCTGTTCAGGTTATCAGGCGAGTACATTCTCTGACAGTTTCATACTTGTCTGGGTTTATATTCTTGCTCTAGATTATTGTACTTGATGCTGACACGATTGTTATCACGGATTGGTACTATATGAATCTTCTTTTGGGATGTTATCCCCTTGTATTAACTAAATACATATTGTGATGTACGTTTCACTTATATATTATATTTATTGAATACCCATATCCTTGTATACTCATTGTGCATATTGTACTCTCATTATCACATGAGTTCCAGGGATAGACCATTATACACTATTGTATAACATTATAAAACTATTGGATAACATTATACATCTATTGTATAATATTGTACATCCATTGTACACTATTGTATAAGATAACGTAACTGGAGTGGATCCTTGTGTATTGATTGGGGAGGGGGAGTAGAATTGGTTATGTACTCAAATCCTATTGTACAACATTGTATAACTATTGTATATGTCTATTGTACACCCACGTACAATGGAGTTACCATTACTTTGTCCTAGACCGTTTACATAACCATATTGTACTCTAAATCACAATTGGCTTACAGTTCTTACTTATCATATATAGATATTTCCTGTTATCAAATTTCTACTGTTTTTCATATACATTCTTCTTTCAGCGTTTTATGTACCTTACTCTATTGCATGCTTTATATTTCCTAACTTGATATGAACTGCGTGAGATGTTTTGTGCTCACTCCTGTCCTGACTGGACCTGTTGATAAATTTTACAGATAGCTTGGAGGTTGCCTGCTAGCCTAGAGGAGACACAGTAGAGGTTGTATAGATAGCTAGGATTTTGCTTATAGCTTATTTTCAGTTGCCTTGAGTTGTATTCATGGATTACTGTATTGAGCTTTGAGATGTATTTCTGGGTTTGTGTATCTTAGACACTTAGACTTCTATCTGCTGTATCTCTTTTAGATTTTATGTTTTATCTATCTTCCATTATGCTCTACCTTAGATGTGATTGAGTTTACATTCTGCTATGTCATCCCCATTCGGGGAGTATAAACTACTTAGTATATTATTGCTAGATGTTGTGACCTAGGACAGCGTTCTACCGCCGACACTGCGGCGTAGGCTGGGCGTTGTTACGTTCTCGTACCCTCACAGTGGGTGCGGGTCGTGACACGTTTTTAGTGGTGGCCCATGCAGGTCGAGTTTATGTAGTGGTATTCGAACTAGAGTACCACTACAGCCTGCAGTAGGATTAGGATATATTTTTGATGGTACTCAATCACAGTTAGGATCCCCTGAGAGATTCCTGGGACGACCCTTGAGAATCTTATTTTAACTTCGATTTGAAAACTCTCTTCCCTTGATTTGATTTATCTTTACTTTCTGTTGTTGAATTTGATTTTGATGGATTATCGTTGAATTTGAGTTTGTATTTATTGATTTTGATAGAAGATTGTTTAATTTTGAATCTTGATGTTAGCTGTAGCATCCGAGTTTGTATTTATATGATTTGAAGGATTTTTGTTCATTTTTGAATCTTGATGTTCGTTGATAAATTTGATTTGATTTTGGGTATTCATTGTTGATTTAATTTAAATTTTGTCAAGATGAAATTATATGGGCTAGGTCATCTAAGTTATGGAATCTAGTCTTCTATAGTCACATTAGCCATCATAGTGAGGACATATAGTCTGATTTTGGATATATTTCTCGGGTGTGGGAATTTAAGGTTTTCGCAGCCAAGCTAGCGGCATCGCGAAAATGTTAAATACCACGATTCTAGAGGTATGTGTTTAAGTCGAGGACTTTGTGATTATCGTAGCCTTGCTTACTAGTATGACGAAGATTTAGAGTACCATAATTTTGGATAGACGCATATGATTATCAGATTGTGCCTTAAATATTTTTTGAACATGTTTTCTCTACTTTTGTTTCAGTAATTCAAAAAAAAAGAATTATTATTTGTTTGTTTTGTTTTGTTCTTATTATTTGACTTAGGAGTAGGTTTAGTTGTTTTTATAAACCTTTTTGTAACTTCTTACCATGAATTTCTTCTTAATACAATGAATCGATAATTTTGCTAGACCTTATCTTAGATTTGATATTTTAACTCTGGGTTTCAAAAGGGTTCCTTCTTTTAAACAAATAAGCAAACATATTTTATCGTTATTTCCTTCTTGCTATTATTCTTGTATTAATTAATAATAATAATAATAAAACTGTCTTGATTACATCAATCACCTACTTTACAATCTTGGTAGGAATCTAAATGTTGGTCTTGATATAGAATTTGATTTTTATATTGGGACATGAGAATATATATATAGTGGACACAGACTCTTTGCTTGACATGTATGCATGCTACACTGGATTTCCCACATGTCTAAATACATATTAATATGTTGTTGATGTTTAAATTGTCAAAATCCCAATAATTCTGGTTTTCTGCTTTTCCAGTTTAAATTCGTAATTCAAATATAGGTTTCATGTTGTTAGTTTTGTTTACATCACTGCACATGTATGTTATACATAGGATTTCAATTCAAAAAAATTTAGTTGAGTTTTGTGTTTGAAATTGTCAAATCTAAGACTGTGTGCATATTAACCCTTAATACTGGATTCCAAATGTTTAGTTCAATTTGCTGTTTTATTTTTTAAAATGTAATATTTTGAGCTATATACATTGTGGTATGTAGGGATATAAATTTAGGTTTCATATTCTTACATGTTAGGTTGTGATAAACATTGGGTTGGTTGGTGTTCAAATTTCTCCAAATCCTAAAACTGAATACATGATAATATTTTCACATTGATTTCCAATGTTTAGTTCAATTTCAGATTTAATATGTAATATTGAACTGTATGCATAGCTAAATGTATGGATAGTATGTTAGGGTTTCTCTTCTATCATGTTAGGATGTATTGGAAGCATGGAGTTGGTTGTGATGTTTCAAACCCCTAAAATCTGAAACGACATTATGTTAATATTATACTGGTTTAAATGTTAGCTTATTTTCAGATTTTGTATGTAAATGCTGAACTAAAACTGGATTTAACCTTTCAATACTAAGCTATACCCTGTACAAGGACACATACACCCTAACTTAGTATACACTGCCATGTAAACCTAACCTTTCCTCTATATGTTACGTTCATATACCTGTATAGATATATATAGAGTTTATGCATACATGTTATAATGTATATAGATACATAACTAAATCTCTACCTCTTTACATATATATATATATATATATATATATATATATATATATATATATATATATATATATGTATATGGTTAGCCATGCATGTTATGAGTAAATAGGTTGTGTATTGTAGATTGTTTAACCAATATGCCATGAGTACTGTAACTTGATAGCTGTTGTTTTGAAACCCAAATCCTCCTATACACATGCCTACTGTCTAACCATATGAACATGTCCACATACACCCATACACACACGAACCACATAACATTTACATAATGCTAGCTTTTCCCTCTCTAACGCTATATATATAAATATATATTGTGATTGGATTTCAATGCAATTGACTTTCATTCTTTAACTTTGATTTTAATTTTCTTGAATAGTATCTCTTAATAGATAATTGGTGGTTATCTTTATTATTTTTTTTTTGAAGAGTACCAGTTTTCATATAGGATGGTAGACTGCCTTACACTTTTGATGATTATTATTTCTGTATCTTTCTAGTTTAGCACCATAGATTGCTTGTGTGTTTTGATACCCTTTGACCGTTTTGGTTAGCATGACTAGTATACCTAGATGAGACTTTCACTACCACCGTATGCCATGACCCTGTATGTCGTCCTTTTAATCACATGATTTATTTAAGTTTTGGACTTGATTGTGGGGGTTCGACCTAGAAGGAGTATGAACATTTTAATTTCGCGGACGAAATTTTTATAAGGTGGGTAGGATGTGAGCACCCTGAATTTTGGGTTGATTTTTTTTATTTTTATTTTTTTTATTTTATTTTCTGATTGATTTAGTTTCAATAAATAATTATTCTGTTTAATTATCCTTAAGTGTACTTTCCCGTGCCATTGATATTTGGAGTGTCAGGGATGTTCATCTCTGGAAACCTTCTTAACGAGTTTTGTAGTGGACATGATTACCTTCATGATGGTATATAGTGTCCCATCCAAACTTGTTCCCTTGTACTCTTTCTGCTTTGCACAACTTTGGGTCGATTTAGACCATTTGATTATTAATTAACTTTCCCACTCTTTTTCTTGATCATTATTAGCACGTTACCGTGACTTTTGAATTGGGGGCACCAGGCCAGTCATTTTCTTGAAACCAACTTATCATGCATGATCTACTCGAGACGCTCTTCACCCATGACCTTCGTGTCCCACTCAGACACGCCATTTTGTGCTCTATTTGCTTCACACAACTTTCCTGACACGTGACCCGATTTTATTTCACCCCACGGTGTCACATTTATTTTCCGACTTGATTTGTGGGTACCCTGTCGACCAAAACCTGTCAGCCCCAATTATGGACATGGCTCACATTGAGCCTACTATCCGTACGACACTTGTGTCCCATTTATTGGAATCCCTATGTGCTGCTTATTTACTCATGATCATCAACACCTATTTTTTATTCGATTATTTCGCAATGTCCGGTTTTGATCCAACCCGGTTTTACCGAACCCAGTCCAAGCTCCATATTATTCTCCATCATGACACCCTCAGCCTCATTATCCTTGAAAAATATCAAGTACACATTTTACCTATTTTTAATAATTATTGGAAGTTCTATTGATTTTAATCCCTTAGGAATGACCTATTTTTTTTCCTATATTTAAATCCCAGCCATTGGATTCTCTCATTTGATCCCAACCATCAATCTTCCCACATAGCAGCCAACATCCCCAATACCCCACATAGGCAGGCCCTAACTTTGAGGGAGTAGCACTTTCTCTCCTCCATTGATTACACACAACAATTTATTATTCCCTCTCAATTATTTTTCCTTTCACACCAACACCAACAACAACTACAACCTTTCCACCACTTCACATCAGCAGCTCACCCGAGCCCAGCCTGTGGCCGGACCTCCGTCGTGGTCGAGCTCGGTCGGCCACCCACCAATCCAGCCGCCTTCTCCTCTTTCCTGAATCACCACCACCACCACCACTCTTTAAATAGCACACACCACCATCAACACCATAGCCACCTCCACCACATCCATCACCGTCCGCCGCGTCCCCTGGCCGGACCCAACCACCGCCCCCGTCATCCAGCAGCTCGCCGTGGCCGCGCGACGCTGAAACAACAGCAGCGGCAGCAGTGCACGGCCGCGCACAACAGGCCGCGCGCGCTGGCAGCCCTGGCCGCGCGCCGCCGTCGGCTGCCGTGCCTCCGGCGACCCCCACACGCATGTGCCCTACCCCGGCGAGCACTCCCATAGCGGCCACCGTCCTCCGGGACGCGCCGTGGAGGCGATTCGTGCATTTCGCACGAAGTTCCGTAGTGACGCGCGCGGGATCGATCCAGAATTTGCGTCCCATTGCAGCAACTTCGTGCACGTTTTCCCGGAAATCGACTGTTGGATTGGCGATTTCTTCGCTCCGTCACAATCTCGGTATATCCACCTTCACTCCTGTCAATTTTTATCCGTTGATTTTATTGTTTGATACATCAAAACCGGCCACCAAGTTGACCGTTTAAATTGTATTAATTTTGGACAGTTTTGCGGTGCCAACTTCGTCAGCTTGTACCTCCTCCACCGCAGTTCCATTTATCATGCTACCAGTTCCTGTGCGAAGCTGGTATAACCCTCTTACTATCCCTCCAGTTTCGTTTCATTGTGAGCTTGTTTGATTGGTTGAATTCGACGCCAAAGTTGGCCGTCCGAATTCGTAATTTTCAACTTGTAAAATTCCATTTTTGAACACGGGACTCCGGATCTCATACCATTAGACTTGTGGCATCGTTCTAGCATATTTTCATATAAATTTTTTTAGATTTGGAGGACGTGGGCCCTGGCATATTTTTCGGTGCAAAGTGGGTCCCACAGTCCGGGTCAACGGAACTTTTTGATGCCGGCTCATCGGAATCCAATTCCGGATATACCTTTGAGTTTATATCGTCATTTTGGACTAGTTGACATATAATTTGCTAGGTTTTGGTAGACATTAGATCTGGCACGCATTTCGGTGCAAGTTGGATACCAATATCCGGGTCAACGGGTCATTTTGAGATCGGCTCATCGGAATCCAATTTCGGATATACCGTTGAGTTCATACCGTCATTCTGGACTGTTGGACATGTAGTTTGCTGAGTTTTGAGAACTTTGGCTCCGGCACGCATTTTCGTGCAAACCGGAATTCTAAGTTCTGGTCAACGGACCAAATTGAGATCGGGTCAACGGAATCCAATTCTGGATATACCGTTGGGTTCGTATAGCCATTCTGGTTTCGTGGACATATAATTTGTTATATATTTTATAGACTTATTTTCTTGCATGTTTTTCGGTGCAAAATGGCTCCGATACGGATACCGTTTTTGACCCAAAATTACCTTTTTGCCCTTGTGTCCAAATTGGATCGATGGGTAGGCTATCCTAGCTAATTTGACCATTCTGGACACGTTGGCGATGTTTATTTCATCGTCCGATAATGTTTGTTGATAATTTCTCTGAGTTTAACCTTTTTATAATTTATTAATAATTAATTCTTATAATGTTCGTATTTTGGGATTAGTACAACGAAACTGAGCTCAGTCAATTCCAGTGATCTTATATCGCTGAAATTGACAAGATGGACACGTGGATCACTATAATAAGATTATCAACTTTACCGTTGGTCATCTCATCTCGATTTGTGTGTCGTAAGTTTCGACGTACAAATAACGAAGTGCACTTTATATCTTTAATAATTAGACTAGAATTGACCCAGTTTGACCAGAGTTGACCAGTTGACCAAAAGTCAACTGTAAGTCAACACTTGACCTAGTTTGACTAGATTATTGACCGGAGTTGACCTAGAGTTGATTTGACTTAGAAGAACCTAGGATAATATAGATTGCTTGTAGAGATTCATTTATTACAATTTGAACACCTTGTAACCTGTGTTGCTTTAATAGGACTCTGTGGCTTCAGTTGGACCCCTATACTTATCAGCTGTTCAGGTTATCAGGCGAGTACATTCTCTGACCGTTTCATACTTGTCTGGATTTACATTATTGCTCTAGATTATTGTACTTGATGCTGACACGATTGTTATCACGGATTGGTACTATATGGATCTTCTTTTGGGATGTTATCCCCTTGTATTCACTAAATACATATTGTGATGTGCGTTTCACTTACATATTATATTTATTGAATACCCATATCCTTGTATACTCATTGTGCATATTGTACTCTCATTATCACATGAGTTCCAGGGATAGACCATTGTACACTATTGTATAACATTGTACAACTATTGTATAATATTGTACATCTATTGTATAATATTGTACATCTATTGTATAACATTGTACACTATTGTATAAGATAACATAAATGGAGTGGATCCTTGTGTATTGATTGGGGAGGGGTAGTAGAATTGGTTATGTACTCAAATCCTATTGTACAACATTGTATAACTATTGTATATGTCTATTGTACACCCACGTACAATGGAGTTACCATTGCATTGTCCTAGACCGTTTACATAACCATATTGTACTCTAAATCACAGTTGGCTTACAGTTCTTACTTATCGTATATAGATATTTTCTGTTATCAAATCTCTACTGTTTTTCATATACATTCTTCTTTCAGCGTTTCATGTACCTTACTCTATTACATGCTTTATATTTTCTAACTTGATATGAACTGCATGAGATATTTTGTGCTCGCTTCTGTCCTGACTGGAGCTGTTGATAAATTTTATAGATAGCCTGGAGGTTGCCTTCTAGCCTAGAGGAGACACAGTAGAGGTTGTATAGATAGCTAGGGTTTTGCTTATAGCTTATTTTCAGTTGCCTTGAGTTGTATTTATGGATTACTGTATTGAGCTTTGAGATGTATTTCTGGGTTTGTGTATCTTAAATACTTAGACTTCTATCTGCTGTATCTCTTTTGGATTTCATGTTTTATCTATCTTCCATTATGCTCTACCTTAGATCTGATTGAGTTTACATTCTGCTATGTCACCCCCATTCGGGGAGTATAAACTGCTTAGTATATTATTGCTAGATGTTGTGACCTAGGACAGCGTTCTACCGCCGACACTATGGCGTAGGCTGGCCGTTGTTACGTTCTCGTACCCTCACAGTGGGTGCGGGTCGTGGCACTCCATCTTTTTGGAGCCTTACTTACCCAACCGATTCTCTCAGCAATTTGGGTATAGTCAAATGTTCTTGGACAATCCCAGTTCCTGTCTGGTTTCGAGGGTAGTATTTTAGACGGCATCCGGGCTTGGCATTATTATAGCGCGGTTCATACCCGTGCCAGCTTCTTCGTACCTGATGCTAGAGAGTCGGGGCATATTTTGTGCGTAGAACAACTCAATAAAGAAAAACAACTCAGAGGTGACATCGACGTGGTTGTTTCGGGAATTTTGTGGACCTATACCCTTTTTTATGCACTGAAAGCGCAGGTAACAGATTCTGAGGAAAATGCTCTTTTAGAGAGGAAGTTCAGAGGTATGATCATACATGACTTGCTGTCCAGAAGATGAGATTTGAATTCATTTGGGGTGACCAGAGTGTAAGTTCAGCGGTACCTAAGGGTACATAACTCAACAATCCGGTTGATTCGGAGGGTGTCGTTTAGACATAATACTTCTTCAGGAACTTGCCGTTGATGGGCATCATGAGCAAGTCTCTATTTTGCTTTGCGAGACGGTATGCACCATTGGAGAATACAGCCTCAATGATAAATGGGCCTTCCCACTTGGGTTGGAACTTGTCGGCAGTTTTATGAGTCATAATCATCGGCCTGTGAGCTGCCAAGACGAGATCGCCTACTTGGAATGTCCTCAGTTTGACCTTTTTGTTGAAGGCTCCAGAGATACGTGCTTGATAAAGCTTAATTCATTGTTGAGCTAGCAGGCGCTTCTCATCTAAGGCCTCCAATTCTTATAGCCGACGACGGTAATTATCATCCAACGTTAGTCGATAAGTAAGGGCGACGCGGAGCGAGGGGATTTGAGTTTCCAATAGGAGAACTGCCTCACTTCCGTATACCAAAGAGAATGGTGTATTTCCAGTGGCTGTCCGGACTGTAGTACGGTACGCCCATAAGCATTCGCCAAGCTTTTCATTCCAGTCACGTTTGTTTGAGGACACGAACTTCTTGAAAAGCTTGATTATGGTTTTGTTGAATGCTTCAGCCAAACCATTAGCCGCCGGGTTGTATGGTGTTGAAGCAACATTCTGTATTCGATGTTTGTCGCAAAACTGATAGAAGACGTGGCTTGTAAACTGCAGACCATTGTTGTGGATGATCCTTCGAGGTAGTCCAAAGCGATTGATGACGTGATGCTTGACGAAGTTGATCACGTTTGATGTCTTCACTTCTACGAACGGAACAGCTTTCGCCCATTTGGAGAAGTAGTCCGTAGTTGCGAGTATAAAGCAGTTTCCTCTGGATGAAGTCGGGGTGATTGGACCAATGATATCCATTCCCCATGCCTCAAATGGCCAGGATGCCACCGTCGGATATAGGAACTCGGATGGTTGATGTATGAAATTCGCGTGGACCTGACAAGCTTTACATTTTCTTGCATAGTCTATCACATCTGCTACCATCGTAGGCCAGTAATAGCCCATCCGGCGAAGGCGGTCTTATAATTTAGGGCCAGGCTGATGGGCCCCGCAAACGCCATCGTGAGCTTCACGTACGGCTTCTTTGGCTTCCGTATTTGACAAACACCGGAGTAGTAATCCATCATAGGATCGCCGATACAGCATTTTTGTCTTTGTAGCGTAGAAGAATCTGAGAGAACGTCTTCTAATAGAAGTGGCTTCTTTTGGATTTTCCGGCAAGATACCATAGACTACGAAGTCAATAAACGAAAGTCTCCAGTTCTGTGTTTCATCGACCGTCAGGGCAGTATAACTCACAGCAAATTGCACATTGTTCTTAGGACAAACCAATTCATGCGCTATTACGTCAACCAAATGATGAGCATGACTTGGAACTGCAAGGGAAGCGACAAGGCCTGCTAGGGCATCGGCTTCAATGTTCCGGATTCTAGGAACATGTTTTATGAAGAACCCTTCCAAGGACGTAATGATGGCGATTGCTATTTGATGATAGGGGATCATGTCTTCATGGCGAACTTTATATGAACCCCGGATCTGATTAACGATTAACTGTGAATCGCTATATGCTTCTAGGTATTCTACCCCCAGTTCCTTTGCAAGTCGAAGACCGATAACCAAGACGTTGTACTCGGCCACATTGTTTAAACAAGGTTCCATAAGAGATTATGCTCGATTGATCACCAACCCAGAGGGAGAAATCAGTACCACTCCGACTCGAATGACGATATTGCCCTGGGCCCGGTACTTGAAGCACCGTCGAAGAACATCCGCCAGACGATGTCATGGGAAGCCATATTTGAATTGGCGACCTCGTCTGGGATCTCTTCATATATTCTGGTTGTCTCCGAACCTGGATGGGCAGCTAAAAAGTCTGCCAATGCTTGACCTTTAACAGCCTTCTGTGGGATGAAGATAATATCATAGGGTAATAGTAGTATCGCCCAGGTAGCTAGGCGAGAGCTGACTGCACCTGGTTTGGTCATGAGGACCCTGAGGGGGTTGACTCGTGATATAACATGGATGGTCTGTCCCGTAACATAGTGTCGCATCTTCAGAATGGCGAACACTAAAGCGAGGCACTCCTTCTCCACGGCGGTGTATCTATGCTCAGGCCCTATCATCATTCGACTGAGGTAATAGATAGCTTGTTCATGCCCCTTATCATTATTTTGCGCTAGTAGAGTGCTAAGGGAATGCTCCATCGCTCGTACATGGAGCAAGAACGGCTTTCCAGCAACTGGGGCCACCAGGACTAGAGGTTTCGACAGATATTCTTTAATATTGTCTAAGGCACGTTGGCACTCTTCATCCCATACGAAGGAGATGTCTTTCTTCATGAGGTATGTGAATGGTTGACATCGTCTGGAGAGGTTAGAGATAAACCTCCTGATATACGCTAGCCTCCCTTGAAGGCCTCTGAGCTTACGAAGATTTCTCGGGGGACCTATCTCCATGATTGCCTTTGTTTTCTCAGGGTCTATATGAATACCCTGGGCGGTAATGAAAAAACCCAAGAATTTCCTGCTAGATACGTCCAAGAAGGATTTAGTAGGATTCATCTTTAAATTGTGTGCTCGCATCAGGTCAAATACTGTCCTCAGATCATGCAGATGATCTTCCTTAGAGCGGCTTTTAACGGCGATGTCGTCGACGTAACATTCCACTGTCTTACGCAGGTGGTTTCTGAAAATGACACTCATGGCTCGTTGATATATGGCACCGGCATTCTTTAAACCAAAGGACATGACTGTGTAGCTGTACACGCCAATCGACGTTCGGAATAATGTATGCTTTTCATCGTCAGGAAATATCTTGATTTGGTTGTATCCTGAGAAGCCATCCATGAACGACATGCGCTCAAAGCCACTTGTGTTGTCAATCATGATGTCCATAATAGGAAGAGGAAACTCATCCTTAGGACATGCTTCGTTCAGATTCCGGAAGTAGATGCAAATTCGGATCTTCCCATTCTCCTTGAGGACCGGTACTATGTTGGCTACCCAGTCTAGATGTTATTCCTCACAGATGAAGCTGCTGGCTATTAGCTTGTTGACCTCAACTTCGATAGAATTCATGATGTCTGGGTGGAACCGTCGTTGCTGTTGCTTGATCGGCTTTGCGTCCGGATGAATGTTGAGCTTATGGAGTGCAATCTCGGGGTTTAGCCCTGGCATGTCTTCAAAACTCCAGGCGAACACGTCGATATACTCTCTGACGAGTTGTAATAGCGACTTCCGCTCTTCGTCTGTCAGACTTTTGCTAACGAAGATTGGCTTTGGAGAGGATTCATCGCCGAGGTCAACTTGCATAACCTCATCTTCGGTAGGGGGATCTCTTTGTTCGAAATGCTTCTCCTATTGCGCATCTAGCTGTTGGACCCAAGGCTCTAACTCAAGAAGTTCGGGTATGTATTCTTCTTCTTCATAGGCGTCAGCAAATGCCATATTGACAAACGAAGCTTGCCTGATTACGTCCCCGATGCTGACATCTGAATCAGAAGTGGGTGATCCGGTTGAATAAGAATGCCATTCGCATTCCTCATCCGAGCACTCGGGAGTTGTTGCAGGTGTAACATACCCTAGACCATGTCTAGTCTTGCTGTAATAATCCTATGGTTTTCTAGCTGGGACTGGCAATTTCAAAGGTAATAGCCGGCCGGTGTCGTGGTTCAAGCCTGGGGTAGTCTCCATATTATACCCCTATTTTTGTATGAGGTACTTGGATCGGGAGCTATACAGATAAAGCGGCAATCTTTCGGTGTCGTGCTTGAGATCAACTTCTTCTAGTCTGAAGGACTGTTGATCATTCTTTCGGTCGAAGATGATTGGATGATCCTCTCTCGCTACTATGAAACAAGCGCCTTCTACGGGAGTTGTAATGCCCCGCTCCGCACGGCACATTACGCTGAAGCGTTGACTCAACGAGTCACGTGGACCGAAAGAATGTATCGATGCAAAACGATACGAGAGCTAAGTTGTCCCGAGCAACGCATCGAACTAAGTCGATGCGAAGAGTTACGTCGACCCGAGTAATGCATCGGACTATGTCGATGCGAAGAGTTGCCTTGTCCCTAAGAATGCATCGAGTGAATCGATGCGAAGCGCTGCGTTGCCCCGAAGGATGAGTGCAGTGAATCGGCTCGAAGATTCTAAGAAATCGAATCGACCAAGGCGCAAGTCCGAATCGAAGCAAGTATTGATTTTAGTTGGTTTCGTGTGCAGGTCATACTTTGACGGGAAAATATTAGAGGTCGATCTTTTGCAATATTTAGTAAGGGGTCCGCGGAATCAAATCGTCGCCTTACGACGGGCTAAGTCTTGGGCACGCTAAGGCGAATTGGGCGTATAACTCAACGAAGCACGAAGTGCTCGAATGGCTAAGTCAGGAGAGTGTCCGTGCAACAAAGTAAGGGAATCGAGCCGCATCGGCTCGGCGAAACGACGAAGGCATATCGACTCAAGGTGGGAGGATTGACTTCTTTTTACTCCTTCATTCGATAAGTCAAATATATCATTTGTATGCTAAAAGTTAACCTATCGACGCCACGGGCGTGGTCCGATCGGGATAAATCATAGTGTGAGTCGAACACTAAGTTAGAACAATCAAAATGAAACGTGTATCAAATGCACGAGTCGCTATGGAACATTGGATATCGCAAAGGCGAGCGCCTCGGTGCACGAGTCGCAAGAACTTGGGATAACTGTACTCGGCGAGTGCCTTAGTGCACGAACCATATCGTGCCTTTGTTGCACGAGTTAGACGGCTAGAACATTGAAAGACAATAGGCGAGCGCCCTAGCGCGCAAGCCCCGAACATTGATTGCTAAGTTATAGAACATGGATATACGGTCGGAACGTGCCTACGTGCACGGGATAATAAAAGATGGCTTCGTTGCGAGAGAATACAGTTGTGGCATGAATGTGGCAGAACTGTCGGATATGACATGGTGCCTCGAAAGGTGTTCAAGACCTTCGGGTCGTTCGGTTGACGAGCATTGAGTTGAGGCACGATGCCATTGAATCATTGAAACGAAGTATGAAATGTAAGAACACAGAAAGTTAACGAAAGAGACGCGAGATGATAAAGTCTGAGTCTTGGACTCAAGGCTATGCTTGGTTGTTTGAATGATAGTGCGTTGCATGGTCGAATGGGATGGACTTGAGATAATTGCGATGATATCTTCCGTGCACGGAACGTTCCCTCCGAACGGGCGCACCGGGGCACCGGGACCGTTCGGCCTAGGAGGGATGATAATCTTTGATAGGCGCACATCTGCGAATCGTCCGATTAGCACTCGGTCGTAAATGTGAGAAGCCGCAAATGATGGTAGGCACGCGGTAAGTTTCGGTTGTTGGGATTGCAACCCAACCCGTGAAACGCCGGGCTACCCAAATTCGAGAGAGAAAAGAAGAAGAGAAAAGAAAGTAAGGAAAACGAAAGAGAAACTCCTTTAGTCCATTCCGGCGCGGATACGCCCACGACCTTCATATAGTTAAGGAACGATGGGTTGAAAGTGTAGGCACAGATGCGTCCCGCATGGAGATCCTGCTTAGAGATGCACATATAACATGACAGGGAAGGAATGCGGTGTATTCACCTTGCGTCAGTACAAGGGACGCAAGGGCGAGTGCGTCGACTTGGTAAGTCGCGCCACGAATCAAACACGAGATTGCTTGTTTGCTTGTACATTCAATTCGATAATATGATGCTATGCTAACATGCTTTACGTTTTCGAAGATGCCATGAAATTGACCCTAAGGAGAACATAGCAAGAGCATAAGCTAAGTTGCATGATTCAACATAAAGATTAAAATGTCGGTTTGGAAAGATGATCTTTGCTTCAGTACATGCGAGGACGAACGTACTGATCCCCCACCAGCTTCATGCAGGGTACAGGGAATGGATTGCTCGCGGCGAAGCGTTGCTTGAAGCGTGCTATCGCATTGACGCTCGGACTACGCAGCTGGATTGATGCGGCCGAGATATAGAAGGCATGATGTATGGAACGGAGAAATCCTTTGTGGGCAAGAGAGAACCTGAGTGTTGTAGCCAAATCTGGCATATATTGTTAGGCTATCGAAAGCCATTGTAACCTCAGTTTCGGATATCAATAAAGAGAATTGTTTTGTATACTCTGTTTCCTTTCGTTGTTAATATCGATTCAAAAGATAACCATTTGAGAACTTGTCATCTTGCCTTGCACGAGCGCAACTTCAGGCTCGTGCGGCATCACGCCCCCATGCGAGGACGATGATTCGGGTGATTCCGGGTCGGGACGTGACAAATTGGTATCAGAGCTCTAGGCTCAATTTCCTCTGGACGCTCGCTTCATTTCAGTTCAAAAAGTTGTCCACCACCACTTGATATCACTCTTGACTCTACTCGATGCCGCACTGGATGTTCCATACAGTAAGTCTAATACAAATCATGAAATTTTGCCGCATGTGTTTTGGAAATTTCATGATGTTTGCTAAGGAAGTCGCGAAGGGTATATTGCATTGAATGCAAACGAGCCGTAAAAAAAAATGTTAGTTGCTGCAAGCGCAACAAATTGTGGAATACGATTTGAGATACTGTGGCAATGTAACATGTTGAATGAGAAATAAAATGATGCACGAAGTGCAGCGAGTTAATGTGAATATGCGTTAAAATGAAAGTGAGAAGTGATAGCCAATACCGATGTTTTTAACGGATTGTGCATTGACTTGTAAAGTCGAGAGTAATTCGTTGCACGAGGTGCGGTAAATATCGGAAATGATCGTTGCACGATGTGCAACGCGTATTAGAAAGTAAAATCCATTGCAAGTGGTGCAACGCATATCAGATTAATTGTTGCACGAAGTGCAAAGGAAATTGGAAATAAATAGTTGTACAAAGTGAAATGAAAGTGTCAAAAATAAAATCGTAGCACGATGTGCAACGCGTATCGGAAGTGAAATTTGTTGCACGGGGTGCAACGTGTGTCTAAATAAATCGTTGCACGAGATGCAACGTAAGGAAAGAATTGAAATCGTAAATTGATAGAACGAATCGTTCGGTTGCGCACCAAACTTATGTTGGCAAACGAGAACATTGACCGAATCGTGTCGGGTTTTGATAGAATCAAAGTTACGATTGTGATCAAGCACGATCACTGCGGAAATCGTAAGTCGGAAGAGATTGTCGGTTTGTACTAAGTATAGTACGAGGGAAATGGCTTGATTTCCGAGTGGTATATGCCATACCACGTAGGCGATGAATGACTCGATTCCGAGTGGTATATGGTATAGCACTTGTGCGATAAATTTCATCGACGCGTTGTGAAAATTGCGGAAAGTTTGTCCGCAACGGACGGGGGAGTACCGAGACTCGATTGAAAATTTGTATGACGGTATGTTGATGCAAGTGTTCTTCGAAATTCGGTTGGGACGATAAGACGAGACTCGTATCGATGAACGATACGTTGGACGAAAGTTATAAGTTGGTCGGACGACCGAGACTTGCGAATTGATTTTTGCCTTGATGCAATAATCGGATCGACGGGAAGGGAAAACTTGAACTTATAAATGAGTCGCACGACTTGCGATCTCAGTAGAAACGTTGGGCGAGACGAATCGAATCGTACGACTTGCGATCTCGATAGAAATGTTGGGCGATGTGAATTGTAATCGTATCGCACGATGTGCGATTTCGGTAAGAAAGTTGGTTGACGCGAGTAATCGTGCCTAAGAAATAGTTGGTTACGCTACGGCGACACTCATTTGAGTACGACTGGAAAACACGCGAAACTTAGAGGGCATGATCGTATAACTCGAGGGCACGATGTTGGATAATCGGTAACTCGGTTACGCGATCAAAGTATAGCGGGATGCGGCGAATCGGAGAACGAGTAGATGCGTATGGAAAAGTTATTGCGAACTTGGATGTATGCAAGGCGAGTTAAGTTGACGTTGAAACAGATTCAAAGTTGACCCTTACGTTATCGAAATGGATACGGCGTATCGAGATCGATACGTAAGGAAACGTAAGCGATGTGAGAATGCAAAATGGAGTGCACCTTGTGCTATCAAAATTTTGTGAGTAAGGATTCGAGAATGAACGAACTGGGTTGATCGTAGATTTTTGTGATTGATCAAGGACGAGACTATAAATCATCGACGATTGCTCGATGCGTATAGCAGCTCGTGTGTCGACCCGCAAATAAGATAGACTCGAACTCGATGTGAGTAGATGTTTCGTAAATTATGGAATCATCGACGATAGTGCATGACTTAACTCGGAAGATAGTTGCGCATCAGTTGCGCCGATAGAAATGGTTGTGTCCGAAATTGGGTATTCGCATAGAATCGTCGGAACGTGATTTGGCTCCGAAATAAGATATAGCATGGTTCGTATTAAACTGTCCTTCGTTAATGATCCACAATTATCAAGCGTAGCTTCGGGGCAGCTGACCCTAGAAGACTTGACCGCCAAATCAAATTGAATACTGCAGACCGTAAGATGACCCATGCGATATCGCATATGGGATTGCACCGATAACAAATATAACACGGTGCATGTCGATGATAAGTCTAGGCGATTGCGAGGAACGTGCTATGCACGAGAGGGAACGATAAGGGAATGGCTTACGAGTCATGTCGTTAGATTCGGATTCACCTTGCAATTGAGCTTGCGGAAATCGAAATTATGTTCGATGTTGCGAGACGGGTAAGTTGGGAATTTGGCTAGTGATTTCCTACTCGTTAGGAAATTGAATGTAAGACGTGTCGTTAAGACATTCGTGTCAAAGCGATCGTTGCCCTGAGCACCATCGCCTTGATGTAAACTTTCGTGTCGGATAGATTGTGGCCTTTGTGCAATGTCAATTTAAACTTGCGTCGGGAGAATCTAAGCACGGTGCCTTGGAAAGTAACCTAGCGGGCGTAGCCCTGAATGTTGATGCATTTGCAAGTCAACAAAGAAAATCGTATCGAGACAAGTTGCAAGCGAGACTTCGAAAATAGTTGGACAGCGACGTCGAACGCAAGGCATTGCGGAGACTCGTTGTGATTGGATGCGCAACGGCTTGACGCGACGCATAGAGTTGGTAGTCCATATGAAACATACGAAATGAGAAATGCGATTTTGATCGCATAGCGTTATGTAATAAAATTACGAGAACAAGTACTATGGATAAGTCCGATTGAGAGTACGAGATGGCAAGCGTAGGATTGAAATTTACCTGTCAGCTTTGTTCTAATTTGCTACGACTGGGCTTGGTCGAAATACATATATCTTCGGGACGCCTTGAATATAGGTACGAATCCAAATCGAGTTGTATACAAAATTCAAATCGAGCTGCAGGGATGACTTTGAAATGCTAGTGAAAAGCTTGCGAGATATTGTGAAATCGAACATCATTTGTGGGGCGAGATCGTGAAACGATCTATAAAATACTTAGTTGGAGTGTTGGTTTTGGTTCGAGGACGAACCTTGTTTTGAGTGGTATATTCTGTAATGCCCCGCTCCGCACGGCACATTACGCTGAAGCGTTGACTCAACGAGTCACGTGGACCGAAAGAATGTATCGATGCAAAACGATACGAGAGCTAAGTTGTCCCGAGCAACGCATCGAACTAAGTCGATGCGAAGAGTTACGTCGACCCGAGTAATGCATCGGACTATGTCGATGCGAAGAGTTGCCTTGTCCCTAAGAATGCATCGAGTGAATTGATGCGAAGCGCTGCGTTGCCCCGAAGGATGAGTGCAGTGAATCGGCTCGAAGATTCTAAGAAATCGAATCGACCAAGGCGCAAGTCCGAATCGAAGCAAGTATTGATTTTAGTTGGTTTCGTGTGCAGGTCATACTTTGACGGAAAAATATTAGAGGTCGATCTTTTGCAATATTTAGTAAGGGGTCCGCGGAATCAAATCGTCGCCTTGCGACGGGCTAAGTCTTGGGCACGCTAAGGCGAATTGGGCGTATAACTCAACGAAGCACGAAGTGCTCGAATGGCTAAGTCAGGAGAGTGTCCGTGCAACAAAGTAAGGGAATCGAGCCGCATCGGCTCGGCGAAACGACGAAGGCATATCGACTCAAGGTGGGAGGATTGACTTCTTTTTACTCCTTCATTCGATAAGTCAAATATATCATTTGTATGCTAAAAGTTAACCTATCGACGCCACAGGCGTGGTCCGATCGGGATAAATCATAGTGTGAGTCGAACACTAAGTTAGAACAATCAAAATGAAACGTGTATCAAATGCACGAGTCGCTATGGAACATTGGATATCGCAAAGGCGAGCGCCTCGGTGCGCGAGTCGCAAGAACTTGGGATAACTGTACTCGGCGAGTGCCTTAGTGCACGAACCATATCGTGCCTTTGTTGCACGAGTTAGACGGCTAGAACATTGAAAGACAATAGGCGAGCGCCCTAGCGCGCAAGCCCCGAACATTGATTGCTAAGTTATAGAACATGGATATACGGTCGGAACGTGCCTACGTGCACGGGATAATAAAAGATGGCTTCGTTGCGAGAGAATACAGTTGTGGCATGAATGTGGCAGAACTGTCGGATATGACATGGTGCCTCGAAAGGTGTTCAAGACCTTCGGGTCGTTCGGTTGACGAGCATTGAGTTGAGGCACGATGCCATTGAATCATTGAAACGAAGTATGAAATGTAAGAACACAGAAAGTTAACGAAAGAGACGCGAGATGATAAAGTCTGAGTCTTGGACTCAAGGCTATGCTTGGTTGTTTGAATGATAGTGCGTTGCATGGTCGAATGGGATGGACTTGAGATAATTGCGATGATATCTTCCGTGCACGGAACGTTCCCTCCGAACGGGCGCACCGGGGCACCGGGACCGTTCGGCCTAGGAGGGATGATAATCTTTGATAGGCGCACATCTGCGAATCGTCCGATTAGCACTCGGTCGTAAATGTGAGAAGCCGCAAATGATGGTAGGCACGCGGTAAGTTTCGGTTGTTGGGATTGCAACCCAACCCGTGAAACGCCGGGCTACCCAAATTCGAGAGAGAAAAGAAGGAGAGAAAAGAAAGTAAGGAAAACGAAAAAGAAACTCCTTTAGTCCATTCCGGCGCGGATACGCCCACGACCTTCATATAGTTAAGGAACGATGGGTTGAAAGTGTAGGCACAGATGCGTCCCGCATGGAGATCCTGCTTAGAGATGCACATATAACATGACAGGGAAGGAATGCGGTGTATTCACCTTGCGTCAGTACAAGGGACGCAAGGGCGAGTGCGTCGACTTGGTAAGTCGCGCCACGAATCAAACACGAGATTGCTTGTTTGCTTGTACATTCAATTCGATAATATGATGCTATGCTAACATGCTTTACGTTTTCGAAGATGCCATGAAATTGACCCTAAGGAGAACATAGCAAGAGCATAAGCTAAGTTGCATTATTCAACATAAAGATTAAAATGTCGGTTTGGAAAGATGATCTTTGCTTCAGTACATGCGAGGACGAACGTACTGATCCCCCACCAGCTTCATGCAGGGTGCAGGGAATGGATTGCTCACGGCGAAGCGTTGCTTGAAGCGTGCTATCGTATTGACGCTCGGACTACGCAGCTGGATTGATGCGGCCGAGATATAGAAGGCATAATGTATGGAAC
The DNA here is from genome assembly GCA_029216955.1 of Iris pallida. Taxonomy (NCBI): domain Eukaryota; kingdom Viridiplantae; phylum Streptophyta; class Magnoliopsida; order Asparagales; family Iridaceae; genus Iris; species Iris pallida. The sequence continues at coordinate 8,399,408 of JANAVB010039017.1, forward strand.
GGAGAAATCCTTTGTGGGCAAGAGAGAACCTGAGTGTTGTAGCCAAATCTGGCATATATTGTTAGGCTATCGAAAGCCATTGTAACCTCAGTTTCGGATATCAATAAAGAGAATTGTTTTGTATACTCTGTTTCCTTTCGTTGTTAATATCGATTCAAAAGATAACCATTTGAGAACTTGTCATCTTGCCTTGCACGAGCGCAACTTCAGGCTCGTGCGGCATCACGCCCCCATGCGAGGACGATGATTCGGGTGATTCCGGGTCGGGACGTGACAGGAGTAAGTTGGTTCGTGGTATAGACATTTGTCACTTGCGTGTGTAAGTTGATGCCCATACCGTGTTCCATAGTATACATTACACGGAGCTTGTTAAGTTCGAGGTAGTTCAAAGATAACCCTTTATGAATAAAATAAGGTATCTTCTCTAGCGGTATTACATCATCGGCAGAGGGAACATCAGTGTGCGCAGCCACATATTTGGCTAACTCTAGCTTCTCTTCAGCCACCCCTATATTATTAAAGATTAGGAGGATGACCTGGGCAGCTTGATCGTCAATGGTTCCACTGGTGGTGCTGGACGTGGGGTCGTTGGCTCACTAGCAGTCCTTGGCTCAGTGCCTGGCTGTCGATTTATCCTGGGAAGACGAATGACCATCGGCTTAACAGAAGGATTTATCTCTTCTGATTGTTGTTGGCTGGCTCTTGGCAGTCTGATTGTCATTGGCTCCAAAGTGGGTCTCGTCCCCTGGCTAGTCCTTAGGAGTCGGATAACCATTTGCTCATTTTGTGCAGTGAGCACCGGTAGACTGGTTACTTCTTTACGTAGAGTGGCTACAAGAGGTGTAGTTCTGCCTGGTTTGCAGGCCTAGAGATCTTCAGAGGTTCTTCTGATCCATTGTAGCCTCTATTTGATCTTGAGCATTCTCTTCAACCAGGTGCTTCTTCGATTTCTCGTACAAGCAGGCATCCGAATAGTAGGATTCAACCCCTTTGAAGGGATCGACGTCGACAAATTCCGTTCTTACGAAGCCGTGTTTGTCGACATATTTGAAGCAGTGGTGAAATGTGGAGGGCACGATCATATAATCGTGTATCCAAAGACGCCCCAGGAGAATGTTGTAGGACGTATCTGCGTCTATGACGTAGCAAGTCACTTCCGACTGGAGGTCGCCAATTTGGCACTTCAGGCGAATCTTCCCAATAGGATAGCTTCTTCCTGAATTAAAACCGCTGATGGCGGTGTTGGTAGGGGTTAGCCGATGCATAGGGATGCGTAGGAGGTGATACAAGCTCTTCGAAATGATGCTTATTGAAGAACCAGGATCAATGTGCATCCGATCTACTTTGATGTCGCCGACGTATCCAGTATAATATAGAGGGCGATCGTGCAGGTTGGTCTTGATGAGCATATCCTGCGGAGTGAACATGATGTTGGGTATTGTACCTGCACAATTATTGTCCTGGAAATTTGCTGGCGAGCTCTCCCCTATAAGCTTGACCTGAGCCAAATAAGTGTCAGCATTCTGGAGTGCTTCACTCAGTGCGACGCGAATATCCTTGGAGAGCCTCAAGAGCTCATATAATGACAATTTTGCTGGTGTGTTGGCCAATTGTGCCAGGATGTCAAAATTGTAAGGCCTCTCCAGCCCCTGAGGTGCATCTTTACAGAGCGGCTTGTCGAAGCGGGTCTCCTTTGGCTTAGGTTTGTCGGCCGGCGGAGGCTAAGAAGGTCCTGGGGCATCAGCAGTGGCCGGTTGACGATCTTCAGCCGAGTTACTCGGTATGAGTTGAGATTGTGCACCGGACCGGGTAACGACAAATGTTGCTTCTTCGGTATTGGCTGAGATTGTGTGGCAAGACTTAGCCTTCCCGCTCTTCTTCTTGCCAGTGGAGGATGATGCTGACTGAGTTACTTCATGCACCAAGTCCGGGTGGACCCACATAACCTCCCCTCGTGACGTGGTGAGGGGCACCAGCCCAGTCATCTGGTCTCGGAGAGGTGGAAGATTAGTGACCTCCATTGTAGCCCGGAGGATGGGTACTACGCCATCTTGAGTCCTTGTTGGAGGGAAGCTGCCGAATTGGACCGACACCATGTTGGCAGCCACGATTACCTCCTTGAAATCAATGGATAGAGCCTTGGAATCGATGAGGTTCTGGATGTACCACTTCAATTGGAAGCAGTCCTGAGTAGCGTGGTGGGCGTAACGGTAGAAGTGACAGTACTTCAGGCTCTCCATCTCTACAGGTCGAGGCTCACGTCTCGGTAGAGGGAGCTGAATTCTATCCCCTTGCAAGAGCATGTCAAAGATGGGCTTGACATGGCTATCCTCGAAGGAGTAGGTCACCTGAGGCCACTATTTCTCTACCTGCTTTGTTTAAGGCTTCTGGGTTGTATCGACAACCATAGCCTGTTTGCCTTTTGTGTCCCGATTATTAGAGGAACTACCGCCATTGTTGTTGTTGGTATTAGGGCGTTTGCCCTTATCCTCTCCATCCGAGATATGCAACCCCAGTTGACGAGCCTTCTTTAATTTTGCTTCTGCGTTAGTGGCGCTGATGATGAAGGTCTTCCAGTCTTTAAATTGATCTTCGCCCATCCAGAGGCTGATTGTGGGGAGCATCCTCTTTTGGCAAATCTCAATTAAAGAGGAGTCCGGGTTACCAGAGGGCAATTTTATTGCGGTTTGGCAAAACCGCTCGATGTAATTCCTTGTCAGTTCTTTTTCTCCTTGAACAACATCCATGAGGTTTGACATCGTCACATCTTGTCCCACCTCGTAGAACCTTTCCAAGAACATGTGTTTGAAGCCGGCAAAGGAATGGATACAGTTATCTGGCAGGTTGCGGTACAATCGAACGCGACCCCCTCCAATGTCCCGATGAATAATCGCGTAAGGATGGAGTTGTCATGCGGCAGATGGTCTGTTGTGACCTCGAAGTAGGTCATATACCGGCTCGCAGAGGTCTTTCCGTCATATGGATTGATATTGAATGGTTTGTATCGTGGAGGAAGGGGACATCTCTCTATGCAACGGGATACGGCTGTCGTATCCTGTGGTCCTGAGAGGATTCTCGGGAGTGAAACATTGCACGGTGCTCCTGGACTTCTCTTCTCGCCTCCCTAGCTTCTTCTGCAGCAGTGGGAGTCGATATTCCGGGTGGGTTGTTGTCCGGGGTTGGCGCGGTCGTATTTGAGTCCGCATTGACGGCGGGACCCAAGCTTGCTTGACCAGGTGTCCTTGCTTGTAGAGTCGGTAGGGCAGCCTTGATCTCGTCCACTGACTTAACCAAAGTTTGGAGTGTGGCCTCAAGAGTGTCGAGGCACTGTCGATCTGTAGCCTCCCTTCCCAAATTTTTTTAAAAAAATATTTTTATTATTTATTCAATTTAAATGGTGAGCATCTTTTTTCTACCTTCTATAGTATTTGTATACTATAGACAGTTGCTACAATTTTTTTACTGATGCTTTCCTTCATCATAACTGCATTAAGTATTTCAAATGAAAAAGTTATACTATGTCAGAATATGAATATTAAAAAGTCATGCTGGTAATATAGGATCTTTATTTGTTGCTATTATTCATCTGTGGGATTCCGTTGACCTTTCCCTTTACCTACTATGTGGAATTGGCAGGGTCGTCACCTCTTAGATCAGAACTTGCTCTATAGCTTACACTAAGGTTTGAAGTAGGTTCTCTCTTCATATTTAATATCCCATAGTGAGCTAACAAGGCCAGAATATTCCTGTTAAGGTGCCATTTTCATTAATTTATGCACAACTTCAAAGTAAAATACTGTTGCTTGTGTTCTGCACATAATTGAGATATGCCCAGGCCCACATGCCTATAGCCGGGCCCAAGTCCATGCCAAACAACCCCCACCAGCAGAGCAAATCGGCCACCCGACCCAACTTCAGCCTACAGGAGGCCCGCCATCACGTATGTAACCCGGGTGTATTTGTTCATTATGAACGACTGCTATATAATGACTCCTCCTCGTATCCTCACAAAACCCTAAGTTTAGGCACCGATGCCGCTAGTCCTTCTTCATCCATTGCTCTTCCTCATCCCATCCTTCTCTATTATTCAGAAGCAACCTATGCTCCCCACCAGAGCCCGCGTGCCGACACCAACCTCCGGACCATCCCGAGTCCTCCACCGGTTCTCCGTGGACTGCGTACAAATCGCGCTCCCGGAGGCTTTATCGAATATAGACGTTCTCACGTTCTCGGTCGACGTTTCCTTGTCGTTGATAGTACGCGAGACTCTCGACATTGCCGGGACTCTCTACTGCTCCTCAATCGATGTTGCACCGCCCCAGCGGACACCACCGGAGTCGCCAACCGCCGCACGTGGATCCCCATGTCACCTGAGAGACCGCTTCTCGTCCTCTTCCCTGCACTACCATCAACCATTGAACCACCTTCGCCTAGCATCGGACCAGACTGGTCGTCGAGTTCCCGTGAGCACCAATCTCTGAACAAGCTTTCTTGTACTTGATTCCGGTTGCTCATTCACAATGGCTCGATTACAGCTCGCTAGCCACCATGGACCTTTTGCACCATCTCCAGGCCCCGAACTATCCGACGTGGACCGTTTCATCTACGACAATGTCTCCAGCAACCACCGCAGGTACAGTACCATGCGGGTACTGTGATGGTATCACAGAGGAAGTAGAGGTGGCCCCATACGCTTAATCGGTAACTCTTTTCCCTCCCATTCCTTTTGTTTCTCTCTGCTGTAATAAGGGAGTAGTAAACCAATAAGAATGTAGAGTGAAGAGAATAACATGGTAGATGGGTTTTCCTCTTGGTGTTGCTTTCGAGATACAACCTTGCTTTCAAAAGTTGCACTAAACTAACCCTTCATTGATTCACTAGTGCAGCTTAAATCAAACTAAAATCTATTCCGAGGCTTAGCCCATAAGCAGTATTTAGCAATTGAGTTAGATTATTGAACCATTGCATAAGTGCAAATAGGACCATGATCTGTATTGTATATATGTAAACTATATGGTGTTATGTTTTATATTATAGTTATAGTGGGAGATATAGAATTATTATATATAAACTCCTTTACAACAGATGTAATATATGAGTTTATGGATACAACTTTATCTATATTTTATGTGTGTAACTATAGATATAAGTTCTGGGTCTATTTTGTCATAAATACCTATTTATGACAATATATATTATTTTATCCTTAACACACACTTCAAATAGTTAGTAATACTATTTTGGCTTAATTAAATTCTTAACCTTGTAAAGGTCACTTTTAGGGGAACTTGTAATTATTTTAAATATATAGATTTTTGCTCTTATAAGCCTCTTATTTAAATATATATTTAAATATATTTTTAAATATATTTTCATATTGATATACTTGACCTTTATATATATATATATATATATATATATATATATATACTTGACCTTTATATATATATATATATATATATATATATATATTTTTTTATACTTGACCTTTATATATATATATATATACTTGACCTTTATATATATATATACTTGACCTTTATATATATATATATATATATATATATATATATATATATATATATATATATATATATATATATATATATATATGTTTTCCATAATAAACCCTAGTAAGGACCTTGCCTCTGTGCGTAGATGCATTTATATACATGGTTGGTAATTCTTGGTTATTTGTTGGGCTTTTGTAGATTTTTGGAGGACTGTACCCACGTTAGCTCGTGGTTAAGACTGGACTAGACTTTTTCGTACGGCAGTCTCAGCACACATTCGACAAAACACCAGGCAAGATACCTTGCCTCCCTCTACAGTTTATTTACATGCATATTTCTAGTACTATATAGTTTTACTAGTTGATTATTGACATGTGATTTGTACACCGTGCTTGCTAGTATACATATAGGCCTTGTTTATAGTTATCTTTGTAGCTCATATTGGATATTGTATATATATAGTTCTTGTTTATAGTTATCTTGTAGTTCATATTAGATATTTGTATATACAGTTCTTGTTCATAGTAAATTTTGTAGTTCATATTGGAGTGGTTTTTCTCGTGTATCGTGATTGGGTCGTGTCGTGTCATCACTTGTACTTGGACTGAGTCGCTTCATGTCATAGGATGCATAAGTCATAACGGAACTGTTGTACCTTGAAATTCCTGAATCTAACCTACGAGCCCACACCAAGGGCAAGGGTTAGTAGTATATGGTTCACACCTGCGAGTCCACACTAGGGACGAGGGTGATGCTAACCTGCGAGTCCACACTAGGGACGAGGGTTAGTAGTATATGGTTCACACCTGCGAGTCCACACTAGGGACGAGGGTGATGCTAACTTGCGATTCCACACTAGGGACGAGGGTTAGTAGTATATGGTTCACACCTGCGAGTCCACACTAGGGACGAGGGTGATGCTAACCTGCGAGTCCACACTAGGGACGAGGGTTAGTAGTATATAGTTCACACCTGCGAGTCCATACTAGGGACGAGGGTGATGCTAACCTGCGAGTCCACACTAGGGACGAGGGTTAGTAGTTGTTCAAACCTGCGAGCCACACTAGGGGCGAGGGTTTGAGTATTCGATTGGTTATTCGTTGACATCATGATATCATGTTCTCTTGTTCTCCTCCAGCAGTTCGTTTATGCGTAGTGGTTCTTCCAGTCGTGTATAGTCGTGTTCGTGTTGATTGGTCTTTTCCTGTTTATTTCCTGTATTATCTTTATTGCATGATAAACTGCTAGATAGGCATGTTTGTATGTATCTTGCTATGTCCCCTGAGGACCTGATGATCTCTTTAGGTTTTGCGATTGCATGGTGTTAGCTAGTAGTTCTGGATGGCGGATGATTCGTGATTCTTGTGGGTTGCGGATGCGATGATACGCTTGCGGGATTCAGGTATCATTATTACATTTATTATCCGTTCGTGCTTTCATACCTTATCGTGAGATATCCTGTTTTCTGATTCAATTTTAGACACTTGTTATTTCCTTTAGAGCCTTATCGGACATATATGTTGGTGGGCTGCAGACCACGACCCATAGTGTTCATTCATGTTTATTATTCTTATTGTGGATTGAGATATAGATTGTATTGCCATGATTTGGCAGTAAACCATAGCCTTGACAGCGTTTACGCATTCGAGATGGGCTGGAGTCCACTCGATACGTTGCTGGCTTGCTCACGAGCTCGCATCCGAAAAATGGGTGCGGGTCGTGACACGATCACTAGGACCGTCTTGGTTGTTATCAGTCATGAATACCATCCTCACATGAGGAGAAGTGGAAGGAACTGTAGAAGACGTGCCATCCGAATCATACCCTCGCATAGAGAAGTCGTCGAGGTATGTGAGAATATTCTCGTCTGGTTCGGACTCGGAGGAGGTGCTACCCCCTGCATAAGAGGTTGCCTCGTCTTGGACGTTTTCAGGATCGTCTGAGTCAGTTGTATCTGTTAGGGGGATTGTTTCCTCTGGTTCATCTTCTTGAAATGCCGGATTGTTGTGGATGTTCCGAGGAGTGCTACCTCCAACTCCAACTACCCCCAGAGATGTAGATGATGAATCTCCAAGTGATGAAAATTTCGTCTTTGAGCGGGTACCTTGATAAACCCCTCCTGTGACAGCTGTGGACAACCCCCTAGATGAGAGTTTCTTGGCCGTGCTGGTTGAGATTGTCGGACTGGACATATTTATTTTCTTTCCTCCCTGGCCGGTAGTGACCTTTCGAGTAGAATTATAGGAGACGAAAGGAAGTCCCTCGTCCCCCGAGCTTTGTTGTAGGACTGGTCCTGGCTAATGCAGTCGTTGGAAGACGGACTGCCGGTCCTCTTGTACTGTTGTCTTGTTACAGCATCAATTGATGATGACTTGAGTGCAGTGACGTCCATGGAAGGACTCTTTGCACGCCAAGGATTCTTCTCTTTTCTTGTGCTTGTAAAGGATCACATCTCGCAAGTCAAGGACATCTCGATCAACCATTGCACTCGTTTTGTCGGCCCGGGAATCCCGAGCACACGAATGCGTAGGCATCATATTTGCTTCCTGATTCGGGGCTAGTAAAAGTACTTGACCTCGATCATTGTTGGGAGACTCTTGAGAACCACCCTATCCGTTTACCGCCGGGGGCTGGACACGGACGGTTCTATACAACTTTCCATCAGAGGCCCGCATAACAGTTAGCGGGACTCTCTGATGGTCAGTAGTTGGGACAGCTGACTGAGCTCGACGAGCCCGCGCTGTCCTAGACTTCTTCGCTCTAGCATCCGAGGGTGTATAGTAGGAAGAGTCCAAGCTGTGCCGCATAAAGTCTGGCGCATCCTCATTGTAGCTTCTGAGGTCAGGCCCGCATGAGACGCGATCGAAGACTGAACCCGAGCCAGATAGAACAGATGGTCGGTGGCTGGGATTGGATGTCGCATAGGTCATTTCCCTGCGGTTGGGATTGTTGGCCGCATATGCATTCTTCTTGCGGCCCACACTCTTATGCGGCTTCTTCTTGGACCGCATGGAGTTCCCGTTTGCCTCCGTAAATCCAGCATCATAGTGTTTTCCTTTGCCGAATTTGGGGACAGCATGGTCCTCTGCGGCCTGAGGTGGGGCCGCGTATGAGTATTCTTCGCCGTCTTGAGCAGCAGAGAAAGCTTGTTCCAAAGCTTGGAGAGAGGCAACGGTTTTGGGCCTCCACACCCTACGGGCCTTCTTCGAACTGGCTCGCTTCTGGATTGGGCTAGCGCTCCCTTCGGAGAGCATCTCTTCGAACGCTTGATGGTCGAAACGAACAACAAGCATTTGTTGCGTGGAGCCGAGTTTGGCTACGTCCGATTGCGTCACCAACTTATCAGCAGTGGAGAAGTTAGTGCACAGCAGAGTCGCCATCGTGTTTGCCATTGATCATCGTAGAACAGAACAATTTTATGGGAGGACTGAACTTGATTCACAATTACAAACTCGCTTGTACAAAAGAGAGCCTAGGAACAAAACCTAGGAAAAGCAATCTAAGTACAATTGTTTAGTTTTGATTCTGGAGGGTGACGGTAGAGGCTCGGGAAAGTGCTATCAACTCTGCCTTACTCCTTGGACGATCGAACACAACCTCGGCTCCGGCGAAGAAATGCTCTCTAAAGACACGAAGGAAATAGTCTGCTTCTGAGCTTTGTGTGCTTTTCTATGCGTTTTTGTGTGTGTGTGTGTCTGCAAGGGAATAGCACCTTGCAATTTATATGAATTCATGAGGGATGGGATGTATAGCCACGTGGAAAACTTTGGGCCACATAGTTGTAACTGTGCCTCGAGACTCGGTTTATAGTGGACAGCTGGGGGTTGGTTGAGATTGATCATGATCTGTTTGTTACAGTAAATTTGAACTGTTAAGACTTGGTCAATCTCTACCACGTGTCTCAACTATTATTTTATGGCGAGCCGCATGAAGGATGTATCCTGGCTGAGCCGCATGAGGGACTGTCTCATAACTGAGCCGCATGAAGAATGTCTCATGACCGAGCCGCATGAAGGTCATCTCATAACCGAACCGCATGAGAGATGTCTCATGACCAAGCCGCATGAAGGACGTCTCATAACCGAGCCGCATGAAGAATGTCTCATGACCGAGCCGCATGAAGGACGTCTTATGATCGAGCCGCATGAGAGATGCTTCACGATCGAGCCGCATGAGAGGTCTCTCATGACTGAGCCGCATAAGGAGTGTCTCATAGGCGATCCGCATGAAGAGTTTCCTTTGGTTCGTGAACTGTGCCGGATGTCATGATAATTTTCTCGTCGTTTTAGGAGCACGTCACGTCTTTTTTTATGTCAGAGCTGTCATCTTTGTCAGAGCTGTCACCTTTGTGTCAGAGTAATTATGGCCAGCTTCATAAAGAAACATTTAATGCTTAGGCTGATTTCGAACCGCATAAGGCTCCTTGTTGCTCTTGGGCCGCATGAAGTTTTCTGGGTTTTGAGCCGCATGAGGCCTTCTGATTTTTGAGCCGCATGAGGCTCCATGTTGATTTTGAGCCGCATAGAAAATCCCCTTCTTTCCATGCTTCTACACCTGTAACTGTTGTCTGCGAGTAGCCTGACCAACTCCAGTGTCCTTGTCGATCCTTCCAAGCTCACCTATGATAATACATTATATTTAATATTCTATATCAGCATATCATGTATCTATTATATGAGTATCTACGCCTCCTAGTTGCCATAATGTTGTTACGACACTGCATCTATTATATAAGTACATAAGGTACTTAATCCTTTCGTAAATATTTACAATTATAAAAAATAATATATTTAAATTCTGAAATTTATCTATAAATATTTATATATTTCTATAATGATACTTTTAATAGGGAAACCCTTTCACAAGTGGTCTTGTATCAATGCCACATATAACTTCCTCAATTCGACACATTAATTTAGTCCCGAAACAACGATTAAATAAAATTAATAAATTTTGAAAAAATCCCAGAAATTAGTTAAAACAGTACTTATAATGTTAAACCTTGTACAACATAAAGTTTAATATGAACTTATGGAGTTTTGACACTTTTAGACAAAAGGAAAGGAGAATTTTTCGGAGTTCGGTGACACGACAAATGTCTTGAATTTTTAAAAATAGTAAACGGATGCAAAAACTAACTTTCGGATATGTGTTGGAAAGGTATCCACATCTAGATTCTGAATAAAAATATAAGAAGGTTAGAAGCTGACCTTAGATAGCTGAAAAATGGCTCACAATAGAATTCATCGGTTCTGGATACCCTGTAGTAGAATTGATGCCACGGGCAAACCGCTTGGAACTAGGAGATCCAACGATCAGAGGTTGGAGTAGACATACAAAGGTAACTCTTAGATTTGGTTTGAGGAGGAACGGATGAGAAAAAGTGGATGAAACATCATCTACAATTTGACTAACCTAATGTGACATTTCAGACTTCGAATCGACGTAGTTTCGGCCCAAGTAGCGCGTCGTACACCTCTCTAACGGCCGCAAGGTTGCTCCTATAGTTTCTAGGGTGGAAGGGGATGTTGAGAGGGTCATCCAAGTGGTGGTGGTTGGCATAGAAGTCGAGGAGAAATCAGATTTTGTAAAGAAAGGGGCCGGCTAGGGTTTCGAGTTTGGGTGTTCTGGCCGAGCGTAAGTAGAGGCTACATGGGATGTTGGCAGTTATGAATAGAGAGGAATATGTTAGGGTTGGGTTGGTATTTATATTATTAGGACATGGGCTTTGGTTTGATCTAATTTGGATATGATTTGGTTCTCCAAATTATATTAGTAGTAATAGGTTTCCTAATTTGGATAGTAGTTTGACCAAGTCAAAGATATACGGGAATATTGCATATGGATGCAATTTATCCTTAAAATTCTCTTAAATATATGTATACTTGGTTTTGGTACTCCTAGTTAGGCTCTAACTAGTAGGGTTGACTAGGTTAGGGTCCGAGTAGCATTACTAGTCAAATTGGACCCGAAAATTAATTTAATGAGTCTCATGTGCCATTTGCAAAGAAGTAGCACATGTGAACTCGATTGGATGGTACAGCCTAGGCATGTGCATTTTAGACTCAAAATGGATCAAAACCATATATTGGGTTGTACGGTTTCGATCTATGTCAAGTCCAAAAATTAAATTGGAAGTTGGCTTAAAATTACGTCAATGGCTCAAATTGGCCTAAGTTGGCACGAAGTTGCGCGAAGTCAAAGGAATGTTGAAAAGCAAATCTGGATGGAACATAATATATCAAACTCAAGGTGGACGAGTCTAGAATTCAGATGTGAAACTGGATTTGAGAACAATATTTGTTGTGCTTCAAAAAAATCAAAGCTACAGTAAACTACTAACATAGTCATTATTGACTTTAATAAATTAAAATATCCATATAAAATAATTAAAAATAATTAAAAATAAGATCCAAAAATCAGGGGCTTATAGATCACCAGGTCCTCGGGGGACTAGCAAGACACATAATACATATGCCTACTGTACATTAAATAACATGCAAGGAAAGATTGAAATAACAAGTACAAGAAAGAGTAACATATATGAGAACTCTATAGATGGTGACATGTTATGGGAATATAATATTAATTATGGCTATAGGTGCACGTGATAAAACTGCAGATCGATGAGGCACTAATAGTCCTATAACAGGTTCTCTATCGTAGCCCGAGGAGGCACTAACAATAGAGGTATAGCCACGGCTAATAAAATATTTTCTCCTAAGGTACTAGGAAGTTCAGTCTGTCTAGTCATGTCCAAGTCAAGTACGGGTCAAACAGGTCAGGGGAAACAGGGCACATGCATAGCAATACTATCAGTAGACATGAACAAGATAGGAAAGATAGAACAAATAATATGGAAAGAAAAAGTAATAATCTACGTACACGTAAAACTAGAAAAACAATTATGACACGAATAAGGATAAGTATGGAATCAAGTAAGGTAGAAAAGAATAGTAATACAGAAATGCATGTAAATACTGTAAAGTTTGGCAAGGTGTACTTGCCAGGTGGTAGCAAAAAGTCTCGTAAACAACTCATTAAATCAAAGAGTCTCGAAACCTGAACTCCCACAAATTATATGTCTAGATCCATATCTGAATTCTATGTCTGATTTGAGACCATAGACAATATTCGTTGGACCCACTTTGCACCGAAAAGCGTACAAGAGTCTATAGTCTCTAAAGTCAACAAATTATATATCTACGGGTCCGATTTGGCGAGACGAACCCAACCGTATGTCCAAAGTTGAATTCCGATGGGTCGTACACAAATTTTCTCGTTAGATCGGATTACGGGCCCGCCAAAATAGCGTTTCAGTCGACCTTCTCAGAATTGGACCAAATTTGGCATACAAGACCAGAGAAACGACATAGTCCTGTTGGTGTAAGTTTTATCTTGAGATGACAAACGTGCACAAAGTAATTGGATAATTTGCAAAGAGGTTGATACAGTAAATTTCGACGGATATGCCTCAAATTCGTTGCACACACGCATCCAATTCGAGTTCCATCAAACCCCGCACGTGCATGAAGTCCATACTCACCTTTCAATGCAAGTGGTTCTTGACCAAGTCGACTCCGTATCGATTTTTTTTAAAGTTTTCGAAAACAGGTTTACGTGTTCTTTTCCTAATTTTGGAAAGAATTACTTCGCGTATACGCGATGAAATCAAAAACTATAAAAAGGGTTTTGAAGGGGTATAGGTTGTCTAGAACTGTGTTAAATTAGATTTCTAAAGTTTCTAATAGGTTGACAGTAAACATCCTTCCAAAATAGGTCCATCAACGAAGATTTTGTTTCGTTCTGAAATAGTTTTTTTGCCAATGTTTGCATTGATTTCCCGAGAAATCTATTGGGTATGTGTAATTCTATTTTAAGAGGAATTAAGAGGGTGATGTTGAGTACGTACCAGAGAAATTGGTTCGGAAATCCGTCAAAGAAAACATGACCCGAAGTTGGTTGCTTGGACGATAGTTGCTGTTGTGTGTTTGCGTTCCCGGCGTTTGTAGAATCATAGAAAAGAACAGTAATTCTTATGTGGCCCAGAATCAACATGAAACTCCATGCGGCTCAGTACATGGGGAGTTTTATGCGACTCAAAATTCCTGGGAGCTTCATGCGGCTTTGAAACCTTCATGCGGCTCTGAAACCTTCATGCAGCTCAGAAAGCTCCATACGGCCTTATGCGGTTCAAAAGTCTGCCTGTACAGCTGCCATACAGCTTGCCATTATTACTCTGACAATAAAGTGACAGTTCTGACAGAAATGATGGCTCTGACATAAAGACGAGATGCGACATGCTCCTAAAAAGATGAGAAAATCTTCATAATATCTGACACAGTTCACAAATTCCAAAAGAAATTTTTTATGCGGATCGCTTGTGCGACTCCCATGCGGCTCGGCCATGAGACCACTCTCATGCGGCCTGGTCATGAGACCACTCTCATGCAGCTCAGTCAGGGGACCACTCTCACAAGGCTCAGTCAGGGGACCACTCTCATGCGGCTCAGTCATGGAGAACACTCTCATGCGGATCAGTCATGAGGCCACCCTTATGCAGCTCGGCCATGAGACACTCTTTATACGGCTCGGTTGTGGGACAGTCCCTCATGAGGCTCAGCCAGGACACATCATTTATGAAGCTCACCACATGTACAAGAGTATCAGTTGAGACATGTGGCAGGAGTTGGCCAAGTCTTAACAATTCGAATTTATTGCAAGCAACAGATCATAACAGTTCAGATTTATTACAACAAACAGATCAACCCTCATGAACATTGTTCAAGGAGAGAAAGAGCTGTCAAGGAACTACATTGAGCGGTTTTGCCAAACCGCGATGAATTTGCCCTCCCGTAATCCAGACTCTTCCTTAATTGAAATTTGCCAGAAGAGACTGCTCCCCACAATCAGCCTCTGGATGGGCAAAAGTCAATTTAAGGACTGGAAGACCTTCATCATCAGTGCCACTAGCGCAAAAGCCAAGTTGAAGAAAGCTCGCCAACTGGGATTGAACATCTCGGATGGAGAAGACAAGGGCGAACGCCCTAATGCCAACAACAACAATAACAACGGCGGCAGTTCCTCTAACAAGCGAGACACCAAGGGCAAACAGGCTATGGTGGTCGATACAGCCCAGAAGCCTGAACCAAAGCAGGCTGAGAAGCAGTAGCCTTAGATGACTTACTCCTTTGAGGATAGCCATGTCAAGCCCATCTTTGACATGCTTTTACAAGGAGATAGGATTCAGCTCCCTCCGCCAAGGCGTGAACCCCGACCTGCAGAGATGGAGGGCCCAAAATACTGTCACTACTATCGCTATGTCCACTACGCTACGCAAAACTGCTTCTAATTGAAGCGGTACATCCAGAACCTCATCGATTCTAAGGCTCTGGTCATTGATTTCGAGGAGGTAACCGTGGCGGCCAATATAGTGTCGATCCAATTCGGTAGCTTCCTTCCAACGAGGACCCAAGATGGCGTCGTACCCATTCCCCGGGCAACAATGAAGGTCGCTAATCTTCCACCTCCCGGAGACCGGGCTGCTGGGCTGGTGCCCCTCACCACATCACGTGGGGAGGTCATGTGGGTCCACCCGGACTTGGTGCCTGAAGTAACTCAGTCTGCGTCGCCCTCCACCGGCAAGAAGAAGGGCGAGAAAGTTAAGTCCTGCCGCACAATCTCAGCCGACGTCGAAGAAGCGACATCTGTCGTTACCCGGTCTGGTTCACAAACTCAACCCATGCCTGGTAAGTCGGATGAAGAACGTCGGCCGGTCACTGCTGATGCCCCAGGACCTTCTCAGCCTTCGCCGGCCGATAAGTCCAAGCCAAAGGAGACCCGCTTTGACAAGCTGTAACACCCAGTTTTCCAGATGAGGGTAATTTTGAAATTTTATAATTATATTATTATATATTGATATTTATTTTACATTATGATTTTTGGTAATTTTTTTAATCATTTTTTTAACTATTTAAAAAAAAACTGTTTTAAGTCATGGCTTGTGATTTTGATGCCTTGCTAGTGTAACCTGAAAGATTGTCTGACCTAGAGCCTGACCATGTCATTAGGATAATTTATTTCTACTTTTGAGCATGAGGGTGTTTTGGTCATGTGGCCTCTTTGAATTATTTTATGATTTGTTGCATTGATGGTTGTTAATTTTGACTTTTGGCTAGTGTGACTTAAGAGACTGTCCTAGACTTTGACCTTGACCTTGGTGACTTAGTCGACTTGGCATGGGACCCTAATCAAGATTAAGTTGGTCTTGGTTGACTTAAGTTGGCTAAGTTTCATGGAGAGAGTAGGAGGATTTTTACATTGGACCAAAGGCTAAGGACTTAAGCTTGTGGGCTAGCAAACTTGGCCCAAGGCCCAATATGAGAAACCCTAACCCTAGCTCTTCATTTTAGGCAGCCACAACAGCCCAAACAAGACCTAACTTCAGTCTATAAAGTGTCTCTTCAAGACCACTTGCCTCTTTTAGAACATCCCTTTTTAGGAAACCCTAATTTCTTCCCCAAATTGTCTAACTCCTCCATTTCTCCACCAAATTGATCCCAACCTCTTGCAATTGGATCTAAATCTGGAGGGGAGATTGAAGGAGGCTTGCTTGCAAGGAGTGGAGCTCTTTTGGGCACAATTTGAGGAAGAGGGATTCTCTAAATTGGGGCTTTTCATTGAGACTTGCTCTCAATAGGTAAAACCTATTAAAACCCTTCCATTTCCCAATTTCTTTGCATGGTTGCATTCATTTAGTTCAACCCTAGTTGTCCCTCAAGATTGAGTAAAAATCGTGCCCGTTTGGTGTCCGTATACGTATCAACGTATGTACATAGGTGTTCGACGAAATGTATCTTAGAACTTTTCGTTCTTGGTTTTCAAAACAAAATATATATTTGGGTAGCTAATAATGTGTAGATCATGAATGTATGTGACTGAGCACGATTCTGTAGATTTTTTGTGTCCAAATCAGATACGCACCTCGTATACGACACCGCGCACAGGCCCCGTGCAGTGTCCTGCTGCCACACATTCATATCCGACACGACACGACTCGGTTGGACACCAAAATTGGTGGAAACCTGCGGGCAATGACTGACACAATACACGTAAATTTGAGACAATTTTATTGAGTGGTTTGAGAGAAAATCCACTCGTACTGACCCACGCTGTCACTATCCGCACGTGAAAATGCACACCGATACGCACGTTTGACTTCGATACGGCAACACGCTGACACGGTTCAGGGTCATAGACATGTAGCCCTATCATTGGCGAACATGTGTGCACGAGCTCGACACACTTCGAGCTCTGTGTCGTGTACAATCGGACACAACATGGCCGTACGATGATTAATTCCACTATTTTCTGTTACTGGTTAGACTTTATTTTTGACACTTGTGTCCTGATTCTTGGACACGTTAGGGACCACTAGGACACGTGGGGTTTGCCTATACACAGTGCACGTGTTTCCCCTATTTATTTTGCATTACATTTCTTATTTTGGTTTTGGAATTTAATGTTGAATTTTGAATTTCACTGGAACTGTGTGTTCCAGTTTTGGGAAATTCAAGATTGTTTGATTATTCTGAGATTTCATGATTTACATTGGGTTAACCTTCCCAAGTATGTTCAGTAATGATCCTATCCACACCATGTAATGTTATGTCCTGCATATCTGCCTACATGGGTTTCAGTCGAGCCATGTGCTGTCCACACATCATGTCTACATTCTTATTGTTTAAGTCTTACATTCCATATTACCATGTGATGACTGTCCATTTCTAGTTCCCTACGTTTGATATTAGATATCTTGGTTCCTTTGGTATCAGTCATGAAGGGGGGATCTACCTGTTCGAATAATGTAGTAGCCTTAGACCATGTCCTGCATTAACTTGCCAATTGCATTGCATATGCATCTGCTAATTTGATTCCTGCACATAGTCGACATCCATTACCTGATGCACCAATTGCATTCACTGTAAGAGAAGATATCCTGGATCATTCCCTGCCTTGACACATTGTTCTGCAAATATTTCTTGCATTCACTCATTGTCCTGCATCTGCATGATCCTGCTTCCAAATTCATGCAATGCACTTGGTCGCATGTCCTATACCATGACACTTTTACTACACCCATATAGGCTACCTGTCCTGCAACACACAGCTTGCCTGCATTTGGCCTTAGACACACTGCACTGCCTACATTGTTGTCCTGAATCCAGGATGTTGTTTCCTCATGTTGCACATCCTGAACAGCATGTTCCTGCTACATACAGACCTTATTGCATATCCTTGTATTTAATACCATACACACACATGTTAGTTAGAAAATTGTGTCTGAGAATAAGATTTAGTAGGTTTCCAGATTTCCTTTCCTCATTTCATTTTACTTATATTTTCTTTACTTTTGGTTGTACTGCCATAGGGAGGGTATTAGGGAGTTAAAGGAGTAGAGGGTTGGCTTACAAATTTGGAGCTAGAGGAAGGTAGTGGCTTGAGTTTTAGCAGTGGGTTCAGTCTTGATACTGATATAGTATCAGTTAAGCCTGATTTCGAGGGTAACATTGGTATTGGGTTGGATCCCGAGGGGTTAGCTCCTGGGACTTGATTTGGGAAGAGAGCAACAGCAGGCCATAGCAGCAGTACAGGGCAGTAGGCATTTTGGAAAGAGAGTGTGTCTTTGTGTCTTGTGAGAGTGTGTGTCTTGATAGAGAGTGTGTGTGTTGTTATGTGATAGATAGAGTGATAGATATTTGAGGTTAGATAGATAGATGTTATATAGAAAGTGAGAGGGGTATTGGGGGCTAGGCAGGTAATAGATATAGTTGTGGTTAGGAGAGAGGTTATGAAGTATTGTGGATAGGCTTGGCTTGAATTTGTAGCAGCTAGCAGCATTTGCATGGCAGCTGTCTTGTCCTGCCTGCAGCAGCAGTAGCTGCAATTGCAAGTGCAATGAGCATTGCCCTGCCTTGGCTTGCATTTGCATGGCAGCAGTAGCTTGGCTGGCCTGGCTTTGCATTGCAGGGCAGTAGAGAGCAGGCTGGGGCTTGGCTTTGTAACAGCAGGCCTGATTAGGCTTGGCTAGGCTTGCATTGCATTAGTTGGGGCTGTTCTCAGTCCTGGGGCTGAGTTTAGGTTGGGTCATAGTGTACCTTATATGTATGAATATGAGTGATTGGTATATGGTCAACTTAGGAGCTGAGTGTGTGGGAATTAAACAGTGTGGAGTTGTGTGTGAGAGATAAAGGTTAGATATTGAGGCTATGTGTGTGTGTGAGTGTATTAGAAGGATTACATGAGGGTCCATGGGTTATCAGATATAGGTAAGGGTATGAGTGATTTATATGTTAGGCTAATACTAGGCCTATGTAGATACATGAGTTTTGAGGGTATATGGATATATAAACAAGGGTATTAATGTGAGGTATGTTTGAGATACAAGGGTATATCTATATGAGTATGATATATAAATATAGGTTATTTGATATTTTAGTATAGATATAGGCTGAGTGTCCTTGGGTGAGTGTTTAGAGTTAAGGATTAGTTAGTAGGATGGATATGTTATGAATTGGTTAGTTGGCCTTATAGTCTAGTAACCCAATACCCTATACTTGGACAATATTGACTTGTTGACTTGGTAAATAGGTAGTTGACCAAGATAGTCTTGTTGTTGACCTAGTTTGACTAAATGTTGACTTGGTTTGACCCAGAGTTGACCAAGTTTAACTTTGACCTAGATTGGCTTAGAAATCATGTAGATTGCATCATAAACTTCATTTGTCTTATTTTAAGCATATTATGACCTGTATTCCTCTGTTTAGGACATTGTGACCATGTTGCAGACATCTGATAATACATTACTCTTTTCAGAGTATCAGGCGAGTACATTCTCTGATAGTTCTCTCATTTATTTGTCAATTACTGTACTTCAGTTCTAGTTAGTTGTATGTAATTCTCTGTTACCACACGTATGGATATTTCTGGATTCATGTATACGACACACATACCATGTTGTCTGGCCTCTATTACTGGTATCATCATATTTGGCTTCTATTACTGGAATCACCCTGGAATCACTTGCTGGTATCATCACATTTGGCTGGACTCATCTTGAATAATTGTGTCAGATTTCTGGATTCACTTGCTGGGAGGGAAAATACTAGAGTAAGACATGTAGACATACCCTATTTCTGGAATCATCCTTTGCTGGAATCAAACTAGAATGATAGCCATCTCACACCCGGCCAGGTGTATGATGTGCCGGATTACTATAGCCGTTTACATGTCGATCTCAGTATTTTAAAACACACTGCTAGAGTATAGGCTGGACTCACCCTGGAATCATTGATCACTATGACTGGAATCGTCCCTTACTGGATTCATCTTGTATTAGATTCATCTTGTACTGGACTTACATTGGAGTTACACTTGTCTACATTGCTGTCTGGACTTTATATCATATTACCCTGGTTCAGCTAGTTCTATTTTTTTAGTCTTCATTGCTATGATTCTTCTCTTATTTAGTTATTTACTTTCTTTGCACTTTATCTGTCTTTTTACCATCACCTGAATATAAACTGCCATATATATCAATACAACTGTCTATAACTGCTCTATAGTTCTCTGTCATTTAGTTGGGTTTTTTAGATGAGATGTGCTCGTTCCTGTCCTGACTGGACCTGTTGAAATTTTACAGATGATTGCCCTGAGGACACATGCCCTACATATTACAGACCAGGAGATGGCTTAGCTACCTATGGCCCCGACACTCAGGAGTGATCGAGAGTTTAGCTAGTTTGTCTGTTTTAGCCTTCATGTTTTAGAACTGGAGTTGTATATAAGTAGTAATATGATGTTTTGAGATTGTTGGAGATTATGTTATTTTAGTATTTAGTTTTATTGTTGTATTTAGTCTTAGTTTTTATCTTCTGTGTTATCATATCGTGCTTAGACTGTGATTGAGATTACATTATATCTATACTTGTCCTCCGTTCGGAGTTGATATTTTGACAAGTATATTATATAATTGCGTGATTGGTTGGTTAGATAGTGACCTAGAACAGCGTTCTACCGTCGACACTGCGGCGTAGGCTGGACGTTGTTACGTACTCGTACGCTCACGGTGGGTGCGGGTCATGACACGTTTTTAGTAGTGGCCCATGCAGGTCTCGAGAGTCGCATTAGTGCGATATCGTGATAGTACGATGACTTAGTCGTACTGCTGCGAGCCTGCGATAGGATTGAGAGATAGGCTTTAACGGAGAGGTACCCAATCACAGTTAGGACTACTTGAGAAGATTCCTGGGATGACCCTTGAGAATCTCATTATGAACTTCGATTTGAAAATCCTTTTCCTCTTGTTTTGATTCACCCTCACTCCTTGATGTTTAAAGGATCTTAGACAATTAACTTCCTTCATCGTTATCCTTACTTATATTTTGTCTATCTTATGTTGCTAATTTAGCACCAGTTTTGCAAGCTTATCTTATTCGAGCTTAATCATGACATATTTTATTGGGGGCTGGTACCCACTAATATATTGTCTAATCAGAACCGGTGCATGATGGTCTGATCAACCTATTGCACTTTGGTTCGCTTTTCATATGTTATTCTATGTGGAGGAAGACATAGTTAAATTTGCCCTAGAGTCTCATCCACGACAGCTTTGGCAATTCTATTTTGAATTATTTCCATCGCCTATGAACCCTGTATTGTACTTAATAGCATCGTCTTGAACTCTTTATTGTTTTGCATTTCACATATTTCAGAAAGAAAAGGCACTGTACTTGATAGATCAACCCAAGGTATCACGTTTAGTTTCCCTACCCAAAGGAAGAAATTGACTTATTTCTATATCCTTGCATCATCCTTTAAATTCTAATTCTTTGATCATGACCAGTTGACCGGGTCATCCTCCTTATCATCCAGTGTTTGAGGTCTTATTCAATTGAATTAATTCAATTGTGACATGGATATCAAATCCTGGATACTCGTGCTCAGATTTCAATGGCCTCGTTCTCCATCTTGCCCAAACTTCGATATATCATGAAATTGATCAACTTAGATCGTGCCGGGACTAAATCTTCTTTTATATATATTGTATTATTGGATTTCAATGCTATTGACACTCGTGCCTTAAACTTTCGGTTTTGATCATCTTGGAATGGTAATCCTTCATAATTAATTCCTAGTTGTCTTTACCAGTTTCATGTAGGATGGTAGACTGTCCCACACCTTAATGATTTGTTGCTCCATTATCTTTCCAGCAGAACACCCTATATTGCTTGCATGTTGATACCATGGGACTGTTTGATCTAAAATGACTAGTCCATCTAGATGTGACCTTCAACTGCTATGGTTGACTATGACTCTATATATTATTCTTCAAATTGTATGAGTTAGAAATTGCTTAGAGACTTTGATTGTGGGTGGTTGACCTAGAAGGAGTACGACCAACTTAAATTTCGAGGACGAAATTTCTCTAAGGGGGGTAGGATTGTAACACCCAGTTTTCCAGATGAGGGTAATTTTAAAATTTTGTAATTATATTATTATTTATTGATATTTATTTCACATTATGATTTTTGTTAATTTTTTTAAACTATTTAAAAAAAACTGTTTTAAGTCATGGCTTATGATTTTGATGCCTTGCTAGTGTAACCTGAGAGATTGTCTGACCTAGAGCCTGACCATGTCATTAGGATAATTTATTTCTACTTTTGAGAATGAGGGTGTTTTGGTCATGTGGCCTCTTTGAATTATTTTTTGATTTATTGCATTGATGGTTGTTAATTTTGACTTTTGGCTAGTGTGACTTAAGAGACTGTCCTAGACTTTGACCTTGACCTTGGTGACTTAGTCGACTTGGCATGGGACCCTAATCAAGATTAAGTTGGTCTTGGTTGACTTAAGTTGGCTAAGTTTCATGGAGAGAGTAGGAGGATTTTTACATTGGACCAAAGGCTAAGGACTTAAGCTTGTGGGCTAGCAAACTTGTCCCAAGGCCCAATATGAGAAACCCTAACCCTAGCTCTTCATTTTAGGCAGCCACAACAGCCCAAACAAGACCTAAATTCAGCCTATAAAGTGTCTCTTCAAGACCACTTGCCTCTTTTAGAACATCCCTTTGTAGGAAACCCTAATTTCTTCCCCAAATTGTCTAACTCCTCCATTTCTCCACCAAATTGATCCCAACCTCTTGCAATTGGATCTAAATCTGGAGGGGAGATTGAAGGAGGCTTGCTTGCAAGGAGTGGAGCTCTTTTGGGCATAATTTGAGGAAGAGGGATTCTCTAAATTGGGGCTTTTCATTGAGACTTGCTCTCAATAGGTAAAACCTATTAAAACCCTTCCATTTTCCAATTTTTTTGCATGGTTGCATTCATTTAGGTCAACCCTAGCTGTCCCTCAAGATTGGATAGAAATCGTGCCCGTTTGGTGTCCGTATCAGACACGTATCAACGTATGTACATAGGTGTTCGACGAAATGTCTCTTAGAACTTTTCGTTCTTGGTTTTCAAAACAAAATATATATTTGGGTAGCTAATAATGTGTAGATCATGAATATATGTGAATGAGCACGATTCTGTAGATTTTTTGTGTCCAAATCGGATACGCACCTCGTGCACGACACCGCGCACAGGCCCCGTGCAGTGTCCTGCTGCCACACGTTCATATTCGACACGACACGACTCGGTTGGACACCAAAATTGGTGGAAACCTGCGGGCAATGACTGACACCATACACGTAAATTTGAGACAATTTTATTGAGTGGTATGAGAGAAAATCCACTCGCACTGACCCACACTGTCACTATCCGCGCGTGAAAATGCACACTGATACGCACGTTTGACTTCGACCCAGCGACACGCTGACATGGTTCAGGGTCATAGACATGTAGTCCTATCATTGGCGAACATGTGTGCACGAACTCGACACACTTCGAGCTCTGTGTCGTGTCCAATCGGACACGACATGGCCGTACGATGATTAATTCTACTATTTTCTGTTACTGGTTAGACTTCATTTTTGACACTTGTGTCCTGATTCTTGGACACGTTAGGGACCACTAGGACACGTGGGGTTTGCCTATACACAGTGCACACGTTTCCCCTATTTATTTCGCATTGCATTTCTTATTTTGGTTTTGGAATTTAATGTTGAATTTTGAATTTCACTGGAACTGTGTGTTCCAGTTTTGGGAAATTCAGGATTGTTTGATTGTTCTGAGATTTCATGATTTACATTGGGTTAACCTTCCCAAGTATGTTCAGTAATGATCCTATCCACACCATGTAATGTCATGTCCTGTATATCTGCCTACATGGGTTTCAGTCGAGCCATGTGCTGTCCACACATCATGTCCATATTCTTATTGTTCAAGTCTTGTATTCCACATTACCATGTGATGACTGTCCATTTCTAATTCCCTACGTTTGATATTAGATATCTTGGTTCCTTTGGTATCAGTCATGAAGGGGGGGTCTCCCTGTTCGAATAATGTAGTAGCCTTAGACCATGTCCTGTATTAACTTGCCAATTGCATTGCATATGCATCTCCTAATTTGATTCATGCACATAGTCGACATCTATTACCTGATGCACCAATTGCATTCACTGTAAGGCAAGATATCCTGGATCATTCCCTGCTTTGACACTTGTTCTGCAAATATTTCTTGCATTCACTCATTGTCCTACATCTGCATGATCCTGTTTCCAAATTCATGCAATGCACTTGGTCACATGTCCTATACCATGACACTTTCACTACACACATATAGGCTACCTGTCCTGCAACACAGCTTGCCTGCACTTGGCCTTAGACACACTGTACTGCCTACATTGCTGTCCTGAATCCAGGATGTTGTATCCTCATGTTGCACATCCTGAACAACATGTTCCGGCTGCATACAGACCTTATTGCACATCCTTGTATTTAACACCGTACACACACATGTTAGTTAGAAAATTGTGTCTGAGAATAAGATTTAGTAGGTTTCTAGATTTCCTTTCCTCATTTCATTTTACTTATATTTTCTTTACTTTTGGTTGTACTGCCATAGGGTGGGTATTAGGGAGTTAAAGGAGTAGAGGGTTGGCTTACAAATTTGGAGCTAGAGGAAGGTAGTGGCTTGAGTTTTAGCAGTGGGTTCAGTCTTGATACTGATATATTATCAGTTAAGCCTGATTTCGAGGGTAGCATTGGTATTGGGTTGGATCCCAGGGGGTTAGCTCCTGGGACTTGATTTGGGAAGAGAGCAACAGCAGGCCATAGCAGCAGTACAAGGCAGTAGGCATTTTGGGAAGAGAGTGTGTGTCTTTGTGTCTTGTGAGAGTGTGTGTCTTGATAGAGAGTGTGTGTGTTGTTATGTGATAGATAGAGTGATAGATATTTGAGGTTAGATAGATAGATGTAATATAGAAAGTGAGAGGGGTATTGGGGGCTAGACAGGTAATAGATATAGTTGTGGTTAGGAGAGAGGTTATGAAGTATTGTGGATAGGCTTGGCTTGCATTTGTAACGGCTAGCAGCATTTGCATGGCAGATGTCTTGTCCTGCCTGCAGCAGCAGCAGCTGCAATTGCAAGTGCAATGAGCATTGTC
Source organism: Iris pallida (assembly GCA_029216955.1). Taxonomy (NCBI): domain Eukaryota; kingdom Viridiplantae; phylum Streptophyta; class Magnoliopsida; order Asparagales; family Iridaceae; genus Iris; species Iris pallida. The sequence continues at coordinate 8,424,530 of JANAVB010039017.1, forward strand.
CTGCCTTGGCTTGCATTTGTATGGCAGCAGTAGCTTGGCTGGCCTGTCTTTGCATTGCAGGACAGTAGAGAGCAGGCTGGGGCTTGGCTTTGCAACAGCAAGCCTGATTTGGCTTGGCTGAGCTTACATTGCATTAGTTGGGGCTGTTCTCAGTCTTAGGGTTGAGTTTAGGTTGGGTCATAGTGTACTCTATATGTATGAATACGAGTGATTGGTATATGGTCAACTTAGGAGCTGAGTATGTGGGAATTAAACAGTGTGGAGTTGTGTGTGAGAGATAGAGGTTAGATATTGAGGCTATGTGTGTGTGTGTGAGTGTATTAGAAGGATTATATGAGGGTCCATGGGTTATCAGATATAGGTAAGGGTATGAGTGATTTATATGTTAGGCTAATACTAGGCCTATGTAGATACATGAGTTTTGAGGGTATATGGATATATAAATAAGGGTATTAATGTGAGGTATGTTTGAGATACAAGGGTATATCTATGTGAGTATGATATATATATATATATATATATATATATATATATATATATATATTTATATATATATATATATATATATATATATATATATATATATATATAGGTTATTTGATATTTTAGTATAGATATAGGCTGAGTGTCCTTGGGTGAGTGTTTAGAGTTGAGGATTAGTTAGTAGGATGGATATGTTATGAATTGGTTAGTTGGCCTTATAGTCTAGTAACCCAATACCCTATACTTGGACAATATTGACTTGTTGACTTGGTAAATAGGTAGTTGACCAAGATAGTCCTGTTGTTGACCTAGTTTGACTAAATGTTGACTTGGTTTGACCCAGAGTTGACCAAGTTTGACTTTGACCTAGATTGGCTTAGAAATCATGTAGATTGCATCATAAACTTCATTTGTCTTATTTTAAGCATATTATAACCTGTATTCCTCTGTTTAGGATATTGTGACCCTGTTGCAGACATCTGATATTATACTACTCTTTTCAGTGTATCAGGCGAGTGCATTCTCTGATAGTTCTCTCATTTATTTGTCAATTACTGTACTTCAGTTCTAGTTAGTTGTATGTGATTCTCTGTTACCATACGTATGAATATTTCTGGATTCATGTATGCGACACACATACCATGTTGTCTGGCCTCTATTACTGGTATCATCATATTTGGCTTCTATTACTGGAATCACCTACTGGAATCACCCTGGAATCACTTGCTGGTATCATCACATTTGGCTGGACTCATCTTGAATAATTGTGTCGGATTTCTGGATTCACTTACTGGAAGGGAAAATACTAGAGTAAGACATGTAGACATACCCTATTTCTGGAATCACCCTTTGCTGGAATAAAACTGGAATGATAGCCATCTCACACCCGGCCAGGTGTGTGATGTGCCGGATTACCTATAGCCGTTTACATGTCGATCTCGGTATTTTAAAATACACTGCTAGAGTATATGCTGGACTCACCCTGGAATCATTGATCACTATGACTGGAATCGTCCCTTACTGGATTCATCTTGTATTAGATTCATCTTGTACTGGACTTACATTGGAGTTATACTTGTCTACATTGCTGTCTGGACTTTATATCATATTACCCTGGTTCAGCTAGTTCTATTTTTACAGTCTTCATTGCTATGATTCTTCTCTTGTTTAGTTATTTACTTTCCTTGCACTTTATCGGTCTTTCTTACCATCACCTGAATATAAACTGCCATATTCATCAATACAACTATCTATAACTGCTCTATAGTTCTCTGTCATTTACTTGGGTTTTCTAGATGAGATGTGCTCGTTCCTGTCCTGACTGGACCTGTTGAAATTTTACAAATGATTGCCCTGAGGACACATGCCCTACATATTACAGACCAGGAGATGGCTTAGCTACCTATGGCCCCGACACTCAGGAGTGATCGGGAGTTTAACTAGTTTGTCTGTTTTAGCTTTCATGTTTTAGAACTGGAGTTGTATATAAGTAGTGATATGATGTTTTGAGATTGTTGAAGATTATGTTATTTTAGTAGTTAGTTTTATTGTTGTATTTAGTCTTAGTTTTTATCTTCTGTGTTATCATATCGTGCTTAGACTGTGATTGAGATTACATTATATCTATACTTGTCCTCCGTTCGGAGTTGATATTTTGACAAGTACATTATATATTTGCGTGACTGGTTGGTTAGATAGTGACCTAGAACAGCGTTCTACCGCCGACACTGCGACGTAGGCTGGGCGCTGTTACGTACTCGTACCCTCACGGTGGGTGCGGGTCGTGACACATTTTTAGTGGTCTTGTAGAAGCATGGAAAAGAATAAAGAAAGGTTCATGCGGCCAAGGATCCCCATGCGGCTCAGAGAGCCCATACGGCTCAGGGATCCATGCGGCTCAAGAGTCTATGCGGCTCGAATAATTCTATGCGGCCCAGAGAGGAGCCATGTGGCCTTCAACAGCTCTTTCCTTCGTCTTTTGCTGACAAATGACAACTCTGACAAAAAGGCGCAATAATGAGTGACGTAATGGCGCGTTCCTGGGGAAGAGGAGAAAATCTTCTCACAGCTGGCAGAATCCATCAAATCCCGAGGCATGCGGCTGCGGTCGCCCATCTTCATGCGGCTGCATCCTTTATGCGGCCGCCCATCAGCTTGCGGCTGAGACACCCATGCGGCCGCACATCAGCATGCGGCTGTATCCTTTATGCGGCCGCCCATCAGCATGCGGCTGCATCCCATATGCGGCAGCCCATCAGCATGCGGCTGCCCACTCCCATGCGGCTGCCCATCTTCATGCGACTGTTCATCCCCATGCGGCTGCCCATCTTCATGCAGCCATTTAGCCTCATGCGGCCCACTCATCTGCGGCTCTGCCAAGATGGCCAAGTGGAGACACGTGGCACTTTTCATGATGATTGAGACACGTGGCAGTCTTATCTTCCTGGAATTACGGGTGTTAACAAATCATAATCAAATTTGTTGTAATAAGTGCCCAGATTAAATCAAATCGAGCAAATTAGACACGTGGCAGGCCATTACAAGTCGCGAATATTCATGGCAATCAACATTTATTGTCCACAGAGATTTAATGCAATCATATTAATTGCTTAAATCTATTATATGCAAGATGGACGGCCCAGATTAATTAACTTTCAGACCGCCGACTTTTGAGAATGGGCAATCATTACAAACCCTAATGATGCCCCCTACTCTTATAAATAGCAAGGTGCCATTCCTTTATAAAAGACCCCGGCTCGGATCCAGAGAGAATCAGAGAGAGAATATACAGAGATCAAAAGGACAGAGGAGCATACAGAGAGAACAAAGAGAGTATTTCTTCATCAACGCCAAGTACTTCTTCTCTAGAGCCAAGGCTGCACCCGATCGTCTAAGGAGTAAGGCAGAGCTGCCGTCGCTTTCCCGAGCCTCTATCGTCACCCCCAGAATCTAAAATAAACAATTGTACTTAGATTGCTGTACCTAGGTTTTTGTCCCTAGGCTTTCTTTGTACAAGCGAGTTTGTATTGTGAGTCTAAGTTCAGTCCTTCGATAATTGTTCTGTTCTTTTACAATCAATGGCAAATACGATGGCGACTCTACTGGGGACAAACTTCTCCATGGCTGAGGAGTTGGTGACGCAATCAGATGCAGCCAAACTTGGCTCCACACAACAGAAGATGATCGTCCGCTTCGACCAACAGGCGTTTTAAGAAATGCTCTCTGAAAGAAGCGTTGGCCCGGTCCAGAAGCGAACCCGCACAAAGACGGCTCGCAGGGAGTGGAGGCCAAAGTCATTTGCTCCTCCCCAAGCTCTGGACGGAGTACTCTCTGCTACCCAAGACGGCGAAGGCAACTCTCATGCGGACCCACTTCAAGCCATAGAAGACTCTGCTGTCCCCAAGTCCGACAGAGAAAAGCACTACGATGCTGGACTTGCAGGGGCAAAGAGTGATTCTATGTGCTCCAGGAAGAAATCGAACAAAGGCACTAGCCGCAAAACAAAGACTCATGCGGCCAAGATTGCCAGCCGCATGAATGATGACCATACGGCCGAAACTGCTAGCCAAATGCATAACACTCATGCGACCAGGATTTCCAGCCGCATGGAGAAGACCTATGCGGCTGAGACTTCCAGCCGCATGAAGAAAGCCCATGCGGCTACGACTGCCAGCCGCATGAAGACTATTGATTCCAGCTGCCTGCTCCACGCGGCTCTGTCTTCGACCGCCTCTCCTATGGTCCTGATCTCTCGTGCTCCCGAGAAGACATGTCTGACTCTCTCCAGCACCACTTAGACTCTTCCTATTATGTGCCCTCACGCACCAGAGTGAAGAAGTCTAGGGCAGCGCAAGCTTGGCAAGCTCAGTCCGCTGACCCAACCTCTGACTATCCGAGCGTTCCACATACTATTATGCGGGCCTCTGATGGGAAGTTGTAAAGAACCACTCGAGTCCGGCCCCCGGCAGCAAACGGACAGGATGGTTCCCAAAAGTCTTCCAAAATCCAGGGAGCAAACATGGTCACTCCGGACCCATCTGACTTGCGTGAGGCTATCCTCCACAAACGCAAGGAAAGAGAAGGGGCCTCGGGGAGCAAAGAGTCCTCCCACGGACGTCACTGCACCCAAGTCATCGTCAACTGCTGTTGCAATAACACGACGGTACGAGAAGACCGACAGTTCGTCTTCCAAAGACTGCAACAACCATGTTCAGAAGATGAGGCACTTCCCGTCGTCTCCTGCAACTCGGCTCAGAAAATCCCCACCGATGGGAGAGGGAAGAAGACAAATGTTTCCAGCCCGAAGATTTTAACCACAATGACTAAGAAACTGTCGTCTAAGCGGGTGCCCACCACCGGAGTTTTCCAAGGTACCCGTTCAAAGACGAAATCTGCTATAGTGGGAGATTCATCGTCCACATCACTGGGGGTTGCTGGAACTGGGGGTAGCACTCCCCCGAACCTCCACGACAATCCGATGTTCCAAGAAGACGAGCTGGGGGAAATAACTCCTCCATCAGATGCAGCAAATCCCGACGTCCCCGAGGACGTCCACAACTCCCAAGACGAGGCAAACTTGGAAGGTGGGGGTACTATTCCTTCTGAGTCCGAACCAGAGAAAGACATTCCCACATACCCCGATGACTTCTCGTTACAGGGTTATGATTCGGAGTGTACGTCATCCACCGTCCCTTCCACTTCTACTCATGTCAGGACGGCATTCATGACAAACGACGAACAGGATGGTCCCAGTGATCGCCAACGCATCGACACTCTGGAGGCCATACTGCGCACTTTGGTCAAATCCGTGGACGAGATCAAAGCAGCCCTCCCTACTCTGCAAGGAGGGACGCCTGGCCAAACAAACTTAGGTCCCGCAGTCAATGCAGACTCAAACTCAGCGGCACCAAACCAGGGCAATATTCCTCCAGAAATATCGGCTCCTACCGCTGCAGACGAAGCCAGGGAGGCAAAACGAGAGGTCCAGGAGCTCCGGGCTATGTTCCACGCCCGAGAAAACTGCCAAGACCTCAGGATACGACAACCGTATCCCGCTGCGTGGAGAGATGTTTCCTTTCCACCAAAGTGTAAACCATTCCACATCAATTCATATGATGGGAAGACCTCCGCAAGTCGGTACATCACCTACTTCGAGGTCACCACCGACCATCTGCCCCATGACGATGCCATCCTTACACGATTATTTATTGGGGCATTGGAAGGGGTCGCCTTCGACTGGTATCGCAACCTGCCAGATAACTGCATCCACTCCTTCGCCAGCTTCAAGCGCATGTTCTTGGAGAGATTCTACGAAGTAGGACAGGACGTCACAATGTCTACCCTCATGGACGTCGTTCAAGGGGAGAAAGAGCTGACAAGGAACTATATTGAGCGGTTTTGCCAAACCGCCATGAAATTGCCGTCCGGTAACCTGGATTCCTCCTTGATTGAAATTTGCCAAAAGAGATTGCTCCCAACAATCAGTCTCTGGATGGACGAAAGTCAATTTAAGGACTGGAAGACGTTTATCATTAGTGCCACTAGCGCCGAAGGACGGTTGAAGAAGGCTCGCCAACTGGGATTGCACATCTCAGAGGGAGAGGACAAGGGCAGGCGTCCTAATGCCAACAACAATAATGGGGGTAGCTCCACCAACAATCAGGACAACAAGGGTAAGCAGGCTATGGTGGCCGACACAGCCTAGAAACCTGAGTCAAAACCGGCAGACAAGCAATGGCCACAAATGACCTACTCCTTCGAAGACGGTCACGTCAAGCCCATCTTGGACATGCTCATACAAGGAGACAGAATTCAGCTCCCTCCACCGAGACGGGAACCTCGGCCGGCAGAAATAGAGAGCCTAAAGTACTATCATTACCACCGCTACGTCCACCATGCTACACACGACTGCTACCAACTGAAATGGTACATCCAACATCTCATCAATTCGAACGCTCTAGCCATCGATTTCGAAGAGGTAACTGTGGCGGCCAATATGGTGTCAGTACAATTTGGCAGCTTCCCTCTAACAGAAACTCAAGACGGTGTGGTCCCCATCCCTCTGGCGACAATGGAGATTGCTAATCTTCCACCTCCTCGAGATCAGGCTGCTGGTCTAGTGCCCCTCCCCACATCACGGGGGGAGGTCATGTGGGTCCATCCGGACCTGTCACTCGAGGTGACTCAATCCACACCACCTTCCATTCGCAAGAATAAGAGTGGAAAAGTCAGATCCTGCCGCACAATCTCGGTAGATATCGAAGAAGCCACAGCTGTCGTCACTCGGTCTGGGGTACAATGCCAACCTGCGACTGATAACTCGGCTGAAGATCATCAGCCAGCTACTGCTGACGCTCCGGGACCTTCTCAGCCTCCGACGACCGACAAGCCTATTTTGAAGGAGACTCGCTTTGACAAATCCCTCCGGAAAGAGGCACCTCAGGGGCTGGAGAGGCCCTACAACTTCGACATCTTGGCGCAATTGGCCAACACACCGGCTAAATTATTATTATACGAGCTCCTGAGACTCTCAAAGGATGTTCGCGCAGCTTTGAGCGACGCACTCCAAAATGCCGACGCTTATCTAGCTCAGGTCAACCTCACGGGAGAGAGCCCGCCTGCAGATCTCCAAGACAGCGCTTGCACGGGAGCGATGCCCAACATTGTCTTCACTCCGCAGGATATGCTCATCAAAACCAACCTGTACGATCGTCCGTTATATTACACTAGATACATCGGCGACGTAAAGGTGGATCGGATGCACATTGATCCTGGTTCTTCTATAAGCATCATCCTGAAGGGTCTGTTACATCATCTCCGTATTCCTATGCATCGCCTGACGCCAACAAGCACCGCCATCAGCGGTTTCAATTCGGGCAGGAGCTACCCTATCGGAAAGATTCGCTTGAAGTGCCAAATTGGCGATCTCCAGTCAGAAGTAAACTGTTATGTCATAGATGCGGACACTTCCTACAATATCCTCTTGGGATGCCCTTGGATACAGGATTATATGATCGTGCCTTCCATACTGCACCAATGCTTCAAGTATGTCGACAAACACGGCTTCGTGAGGACAGAATTTGCCGACATCGATCCCTTCAAAGGGGTCGAATCCTACTACTCAGACTCCTGCCTATACGAAAAGTCGAAGAGGCACCTTGATGAAGGAGATGTGCAAGCTCATACCGAGACAGCCACAGGATCAGAAGAACCTCTGACGATCCACCTCCAAGCCGCAAACCTGGCAAGTCCGCACCCCTAACAGCTACTCTCCGTAAGGACGCAATCAGCCTCTCGGCACAAGAAGAGCAAATGATAATCCGGCTGCCAAGGTCTAGCCAAGTGCCAAGACCTACAACGGAGCTACTAACAATCAGGCTGCCTAGAGTCGGCCAGCCACAAATGGAGAACCTCAACCCCTCCGACAAGCCAATGATGATACGCCTTCCCAAGAAGAATCGTCACCCCGATGCAAAGTCTGGGGCATCTAGCGAGCCAACAACTCCCCTCCCAGCATCGAGTACCAAACTGGGGGTCGCTAGTTTACCAACAACTCCACGTTCTGCTCCAGCAGCAGAACCCCTGACGATCAAGCTGTCCAGGTCATCCTCTCAGTCTTCATTATACATGAGGTGGCCGAAGAAGAACCGAAGCTAGCCAAGTGTCTGGCTGCCCATACTGATGTTCCCTTCGCGGACGATTTAATCCTGCTAGAAAAGATACCTTACTTCATCAATAAAGGGCTATCTTTGAACTACCTCGAGCTTAATAAGCTTTGTACAATGTATGCTATAGAACACGGTATAGGCACTCACCTACACACACAGGTGACAAATGTTTACACTGCAAACCAGCTTACTCCAGTGGAAGACGCTTACCGCATAATCGAGGAAGAGGACCATCCAATCATCTTCGGCCGGAAGGACGACCCACAACCCTTCACCATAGAGAAGTTTGATCTTGAATCAGATGCCGGGAGACTGCCTCTATATCTTTATAGCCTCCAATCCAAATACCTCATCCAAAAACAGGGGTATGATCTGGAGACTACGCCAGGCTTGAACTACGGCACTGGACGACGATTACCTTTAAAGCTACCAGTCCGGCTGGCAAACCACAGGACTACTACAGTAAGACCCGATATGGATTAGGGTATATTACGTCCGCAATGACCCCTAAAAGTTCAGATTAGGAATGCGACTGGCATTCACATTCAACTGGGTCACCAACTTCTGATTCAGATACCAGCATCGGAGACGTATTCAGACAAGTCCTGTCAGTCAACATGGCATTCGTCGACGCTTACGAAGAAGATGAAGATATTTCTGAAATCCTCAAGTTAGAGCCGTGGGCCCAACAGCTGGATACACAATGGGAAAAATGGTTCGAACATAGAGAACCTCCTACTGAAGATGAGGTTATACAGGTCGACCTCGGCAACGAATCTTCTCCAAAACCAATCTTCGTCAGTAAAAGCCTGACAGACGAAGAGCGAGAATCGCTACTGGAACTTGTCAAAGAATACATTGATGTGTTCGCCTGGAGCTATGAAGACATGCCAGGACTAAACCCCGAGGTTGCCCTTCACAAGCTCAACATTTGGCCGGATGCAAAGCCAGTCAAACAACAACAGCGACGCTTTCGCCCGGGCATCATGGATGCAATCGAAGCCGAAGTCAACAAACTCATAGCCAGCGGCTTCATACGCGAGGAGCAACATCCAGACTGGGTCGCCAACATAGTACCGGTCCTCAAGAAGAATGGAAAGATTCAAATCTGCATCGACTTCTGCAATCTAAACGAGGTATGTCCCAAAGATGAATTCCCCCTCCCTATCACAGACATCATGATCGACAACATATGCGGCTTCAAACACATGTTATTCATGGATGGTTTCTTGGGGTACAACCAAATCAAGATGTCTCCTAACGACGAAAAGCATACATCATTCCGAACACCGATTGGCACATACTGCTACATAGTCATGCCTTTCGGTTTAAAGAATGCTGGCGCCACATATCAAAGAGCCATGAGTATCATCTTCAGGGATCACTTGCGCAAGGCCATGGAGTGCTATGTTGATGACATCGCCGTCAAGAGTCGCCATAAGGGAGACCATCTGTAGGATCTGAGGATGGTATTCAACCTGATGCGAGCACACAACCTGAAGATGAATCCCACAAAATCCTTCTTGGGCGTATCCAGCGGAAAGTTCTTGGGTTTTATCATCACCGCCCAGGGTATCCACGTAGACCCTGAGAAGACAAAGGCAATCATGGAGATGGGTCCCCCGAGAAATCTCCGAGAACTTCGAGGCCTCCAAGGGAGGTTAGCTTACATCAGGAGGTTCATTTCCAGCCTCTCCGGGCGTTGTCAGCCATTCACCCATCTCATGAAGAAGGGCGTCTCATTCGTATGGGACGAAGAATGTCAGCGTGCCTTCGATAGCATCAAAGAATATTTGTCGAACCCTCCAGTCCTGGTGGCCCCTGTTGCTGGAAAACCATTCTTGCTATATGTACGAGCAATGGAGCATTCCTTCGGCGCTCTGCTGGCACAAAACAACGATGCGGGCCATGAACAAGCTATATATTACCTCAGCCGAATGATGATTGGGCCAGAGCACCGATACACCGCCGTGGAGAAGGAATGCCTCGCCCTGGTGTTCGCCACTCAAAAGATGCGGTACTATGTCACAGGACAAACCATACATATGATATCACGAGTCAACCCCCTCAGGGTCCTCATGACGAAACCAGGGGCACTCAGCTCTCGCCTCGCTACATGGGCAATATTACTGTCCTCCTACCATATGATCTTCGTCCCATAAAAGGCTGTTAAAGGTCAAGCCCTGGCAGACTTTTTGGCAGCCCACCTAGGCTCGGAGTCGTCCAGAATATATGAAGGAATCCCAGATGAGGTCGCCGACTCGCATGCAACCTCTCACGATGATATATGGCGAATGTTCTTCGACGGCGCCTCAAAGACAAGACCTAAGGGCAACATCGTCGTCGGAGTCGGGGTAGTGCTGGTTTCTCCTTCCGGATTGGTGATCAATCGCGCTTACTCCCTCACAGAACCCTGCTCTAACAATGTGGCCAAGTACAACGCTTTGGTCATTGGCCTCCAACTTGCAAGAGAACTGGGGGTAGAATATCTTGAAGCATACGACGATTCACAGTTAATCGTCAATCAGATCCGGGGTTCATACGAAGTCTGCCATGAAGACATGATCCCCTATCACCAAATAGCAATCAACAATATTTCGTCATTTGAGGGATTTTTCATCGAACACGTTCCCAGACTCCAAAATATCGAAGCCAATGCCTTAGCCGGCCTTGCCGCTTCCCTAGCGGTTCCAAACTATGCTCATCAATCGGTGGATGTGATAGGCCATGAACTGGTCTGTCCCAAGAATAATGTTCAATTTGTGGCGAGTTATTCCGCTCAGACGATCGACAGAGCACAAGACTGGAGACAACCATTCATTGACTTCGTAGTCTACGATATTCTGCCAGAGGACCCAAAGGAAGCCACCTCTATCAGAAGGCGTTCTCTCAGATTCTTCTATGATACAGAGACGAAGATGCTGTATCGCTGATCCTACGATAGATTATTACTGTGATGTCTGTCAAACGCAGAAGCCAAAGAAGCCGTATGCAAAGCTTATAATGGTGTATGCGGGCCCCATAAGCCTGGCCCAAAATTGCAAGACCGTCTTCGCCGAATGGGCTACTACTGGACCACGATGGTGGCAGATGCGATAGACTACACAAGAAAGTGCAAAGCCTGTCAAGTCCACACAAACTTTTTCTACCAACCATCCGAATTTCTACATCCGACGGTAGCGTCATGACCATTCGAAGCATGGGGAATGGATATCATCGGTCCGATTACTCCACCTTCCTCCCGAGGACATCGCTTCATACTCGCAATCTCAGATTACTTCTCCAAATGGGCGGAAGCTGTTCCGCTTGCAGAAGTCAAAACTTCAAACGTGATCAACTTCCTCAAGCATCACGTCATCTATCGCTTTGGACTGCCCCGAAGGATCATCCACGATAATGGTCCGCAGTTTGCAAGCCACGCCTTCTATCGATTCTGTGACAAACACCGAATCCAGAATATTACTTCGACGCCATACAATCCAGCAGCGAATGGGTTGGCAGAAGCATTCAACAAAACCATCATCAAGTTACTCAAGAAGTTCGTGTCGTCCAATAAACGTGACGGGAACGAGAAGCTTGGTGAATGCTTATGGTCTTACCGTACTACAGTCCGAACAACCACAGGGAACACACTATTCTCTCCGGTGTACGGAAGTGAGGCAGTTCTCCCATTGGAGACTCAAATCCCCTCGCTCTGCGTCGCTCTCACATACCAATTGACGACGGACGATAACTACTTCGCCGACTATAAGAGTTGGAGGCCTTGGATGAAAAGCGCCTCTTGGCTCAGCAAAGAATCGAGCTATACCAAGCACGCATCTCCGGAGCCTTCAACAAGAAGGTTAAAATCAGAACATTCCAAGTGGGCGATCTCGTCCTGGCAGTTCGAAGGCCGATGGTCATGACTCACAAAATCGCCGGCAAATTCCAACCAAAATGGGAAGGTCCATTTATCATTGAGGCTGTATTCTCCAACGGTGCTTACCGCCTCGCAAAACAAAATGGAGACTTGCTCATGCTGCCCGTCAACGGCAAGTTCCTGAAGAAGTATTATGTCTGAACGACATTTTCCAGATTATCGAGTCATGTGCCCGCTGGTGCCGCTGAACTCATATTCACAAAAATTCCAGATTATTGAATTATGTACCCGCTGGTGCCGCTGAACTCACATCCACAAATTCCAGATTATCGAGTTATGTACCCTCCGGTACCGTTGAACTCACATTCTCTAAATTCCAGATTATCGAGTCATGTACCCGCAGGTACCGCTGAACTCACATTCTAACTCTTCCAGATTATCGAGTTATGTACCCGCAGGTGCCTCTGAACTCACATTCCAGTCACTCTTTTAGGTAGTAAGTCATGTATGATCATACCTCTGAACTTATTTCACTGAAAGAGCTCCTCCCTCATGATCCACTACCCGCACTCTCAGTGCATAAAAAGGGTAACGGATCCATAAAATTTCCAAAATGACCACGTCGATGTTACCTCTGAGTCGTTTCACTTCCGCCAAAAACAAATCACCCCTCTACATAGAACTTCCATGTCCTCATTACCTCTGAGTCGTTCTATGTACCCCTTCATGGAGCCCACTCCTGCCATGTCCTCGTTACCTCTGAGTGGGAAGCCTCCATCGAAGAAACCCTCATATTTGCCATGTCCTCATTACCTCTGAGTAAATATGTTGGTCCTCCCTCAACTGATTATCTGTACCAAAAAAAACCCAGGGTACGCCGAGGATAATAGGTCCACAAATATCCTCCGTTGAGTCTACTCCTGCCATGTCCTCATTACCTCTGAGTAGGAAGACTCCACAGTAAAACCCTCATACTTGCCATGTCCTCATTACCTCTGAGTAAGTATGTTAGTTCTCTCTCGTCCTATTATCCGTATCCTGAACCAGGGTACGCCAAGGATAATAGGTCCACAAATGTCCTCTGTTGACCACAAATATCCTCCGTTGAGTCTACTCCTGCCATGTCCTCACTACCTCTGAGTAGGAAGGCTCCGCGGTAAAACTTCCATACTTGCCATGTCCTCATTACCTCTGAGTAAGTATGTTGGTCCCCTTTCATCCTATTATCCGTATCCTAAGTCAGCGTACGCCAAGGATAATAGGCCCACAAATGTCCTTTGCTAAGTTTCTTAGTACAGGCCCATCATTTCTCATCATGCCTCGGGAGCCCATCTGCTACATGGCATTCTTTCTTCCGATAACAGGAGCATCCATGACCACCTTACCGTGGAACTGTTCTAGGTATACCCAATCAAACTTGTTATCCGTACCTAAAACCCAGGTATGCCAAGGGTAACAGGTCCACAAACAAGCCCCCCATGTGGGGCAAACATCTTCATAACACTACAAGCACAACAAAGCAGTACAGGTAAAGGGTAGAATAAAGCATACTCTTTTATTTGGAAGCCAAAAAAAATATTACATGTTCTGGGACCATGTCCCCCTAAAAAAGAACATAACAAAAGAAAGAAAAGGCCGACTATTGTTCGGCATTACATAATTCTAGGAGGCGGTTCTTCACCAAGGCGGTCCTCCGGTCAAACCGCTGCTTAGCTCGGCGCTCCGCTTCCTGGGACAACCGTTCCACATCATTAAAATACATGTATGCCCGCCAGCCATCTTCCATCTTCTTCAAGGCGAGCTCCAGATTGGCAGAAGCTCGACTAAGTCTGTCGACCTCCTGGATAACAAGTCCCTTTTCGGCACGGGTGGCTTCGAGCTCAGACTCCAGAAAGGCCAGCTTCCTCTGGAGCTCGAGGATCTGTTCCCTGGTGTCGATTACCCCACGGGAGGCGGCCGCTTTCCGAGTCGTATAATCTTCATTTCTACGACTCAATTGATCGTATAACTGGGACAGATCACGGCGGTCCTTCAGTATGGTCGGCTTGATCAATTCCCGAGCAAGCCTCACCTTCTCCACCGCGGTTTTGAGGAAAGTGCGCTCTTGATCTATTGCCGCAGATAAATCAGCTTGCCGTAGCACGTGAAACTGGGTCACAAGTCGATCAGCCTCTAGCAGTTTGGGCTCCAGAAGCGCAGCTAACCCCACCCCGCCGGAGAGTGTTCTAAGGATGTCGATTTGGCTACCGGCGCACTGACGAGCCATAGCAAAGGGAGTCCCCCTCTCCACAGCTGCCTCGATCCCTCTCTTCAGGTGGCGGTAAAAGCTGTCAACCACATCCAGTGACACTTCATCCTAAACTTTTGTAGAGGACGGCGTCAAAGGAAGTGTGGCTGGCAGTGTCGAAGGAGTAGCATCGGAACTTGCCATCCCTGCCATCAGGGAAACAAATTCTGTGCGAAAAGACGCATGAATAGCAGCTAGCTCCTCTTCCGTCGCCCGAAGAGCTTGGATACTTGGCAAGGCGGAAAGGTTAACCCCCAAAACCATATTCGCAGAGGAGGACGCAGGAAGCATTGTTCCCGTCCCCGGCTGTGCCGCCACTTGAGCCCCCGAACTCGACCCAGCCGGAGGCCCCTCAAATAGGTTGGAAGAGAAGGAGGCACACGTGTTACCACCAGATCCCTCCGGTAGAGTCCGCCCCGACAATGTCCGTCGCCGACAATAAAGGGGCGGGACCTGTACGTCCAAAACAACCATCAATCGACGTAACCCAAAGGATATGATGATATAGTAGATAGGCCTCCTCACAAGTTAAGATTCAACTTATCTTACCAGGGGAGGAGCTTGGAGGCCGCAGCTTGCTCGCAGCTGGCATAGTCTCCTCACCCGCGACCTCCAAGTTGAATTCAACTAGTTTTTCTGCCCCAGACACCTCTGAAAGGGAGCCAGCCAATTCAGCATCACCCCGTTGAAATTCAGCTGTCTCAGGGACAGGTACAGTAGAACCCCCGTCCCCATGGGTTAAGGTCTCAGCAAGGTGGGACTCCTCGGCCGCCTCCGGAAGAACCCCAGCAGAAATGATAGCGGTACACATATCATTGACCAAAGTGGTCAGGGCCGGATCGACCTCGGCAGTCGGGTCCCGAGAAACTGACTCCTCTGACGCCTACAAAGAGCAAAAGAAAATGATTAGGCCATAGTTTAGAAAAAAGAAGGAGAAGGTAGTTGAAATTCAAATCACCTCAGAAACAGTGTCAACATTCTCAATAAACAGCCTGCGACGTCGTACCGCAGCTCGCTTCGTGGAGTAGGCCCTGCCATCATCAGTGAACGTATGCCTGCTTTACTTACGCGAAGGACCAGGCACAGTAGGCGGCTGCCCCACCACCTCATCCGGTACAATAGGAGGCTGATCTCCCACCTTCTCGTCCGAGGGATGGAATGAATCATCGGCATCCTGCTCATCATCCTCTTCTCCTGCTGTAGTAGACTCCGAGTCCGACACAGGAACCATATTCGCCTTCTTCTTCGACCCCTCGGGATTCTCTGCCAAGCCAGTACCGACAATAAAGCTGGTGCTCGTGTCAAAATTAACGGGAGGCTTGCTCGTCGCAACATGATAGAGGGCCGCCATGTACAAAATATCCCCTGGCGTATTAACATCGGGGACCGAGAAGCTAGCTCGGGTATGAACCGCATTGTAATAATGCCAAGCCCTGATACCATCAAGGACACTGCCCTCAAAGCCTAGGCAAGAACTGGGACAATCAAGGAACAGCTGGCTATACCCGAACTGGCAGGAGAACTAGCTGGGCAAGTAGGGCTCCAGGTATACGTTATTGCGGTAACGATATACTAGGTGCGCTGGACGAATATTGCGCAGCCAAAGGAGCATTTTCTCAGATAAAAGGAGGGAAGGTTCAATGCTATCAACATGTACACCCCTCACTTCTCTAGCGGTAAATTGAGGAACAGACACAAAGAAGTCGTGTCCGTCTACTCTCGCCAACGCCTTCCGACAGGCTGGCATGGTGTTATGTTCCCAAGGCTGACGATGGTATCGGAAAAGGAAAGCGTCATCAGCAGTAACGCCATCCTCTGCTCCGGGCCTCATCAACGACCGATAATGGATCAATAGCCACCCCATTAGATAATGGTAGGGTAGCTCTATTCGTTCAAAGTCCAGTGTCGTCTCACGGGCAATGACTTTGGACGAAAAGGCACGGAGGCCGTGGTGTATACTACACACCATGGCCGAAAGAAGGGCCAGCCTGACTCTGAAGACCAGCTTCACGGCCGGAAGGATGAAGTGGCGGCTGATCCTTTTAATAGAACTTGCCTCTCCCGAGACTACGCAATTCCGTAGCCACACCATCAAGAATCCGACCAAGAGCGCTTTTTCAGACATCTGTCGGGTACCGTGGTAGAAATAGCTGAAGGAGTCAGTACGACTCCCAAATTTGTTACTGGTGGACCTCGACCTCTTGTCATTCGGCATCAGGTTTTTTATCTCCTTCTGGGTCTGAGGACCTCGAGAAGAAACCCGGCCAGAGGGACTGAATTTGAAAAGATACGAGACCCAGGACGTAGTATGGGAAGCGTTCCCTTCTGAGCTATTGTTCTTCTTGATAGCCGTTTGGTGACAGATACTGTGATGGCATAACAGTTCCTGGTACACGGCAATGAAACCCGGAAATCGTCGATCCAGATCCTCGAATTCCTCGTTTGTCAGGGTGTATACTTCAAAGGCCTCGTCCCCCCCATGGCAGCTTAAAAATAGCATACATTTCATGGAGAGCAAGTCTCAACTCCCCTCCGGGCGCGACGAAAGTTCCCGTCCGTCGATTATACATTTCCAAAAGAGCCATGAACAACGGCTTATTAATGGGTAACCCATAACAGGTGCCCCAGATGGCATAATAGAGGTCAATCTCCCGAAGGAATGCCTCGTATTTCCTCAGGATCTATGAGGTCAGGTTAGCCCACGTAGGGATGGGATTTATCCAGTTCAACAGCGACAACCTGCCAACAGGATAAGACCCCTTGTGAACGAGCTGATTCAGGAAGGTATCGGCTAGAGTAAACGTGAAGTTGGGACCATATACGTTTATGAAGGTACCCGAAATTAGTCCCATCACGCTCCGACTGACCGAGTCCCTGCTCGCACATGCTGACCTAATATTCTTATTATAATGGATGTTGCCCACGAACATCCCCGATTGGGTTAGAGTTAGGGAGCCCACCATCCGCCTGCTCAACGGTACCATATTGAACCACGAGAGGGGAAAATGACGTTCCATTTCGGGAATATGGATCTCCACCCCGTCCACAGTAAAATCCTAGCTCTCAGAAATGTCCAGCACTCGGGGGTTCTTTATGGATAGAGCATCCCCGAAGAGAAAGGCTGGTTTCAGATACTCTCCTTCCAGCCTTCCCAAGTTCATCATAGTACAAAGAAAGTGGAAAGGCTGGTTATTGATGGCGCTCACCCTCTCCAAAGGCTCATCGACGGGAAGCTGATCTGACACACGTCGAACCAAGTCGTCGAGCTGTACACCCATGGCATATTAGGCTGAACTCACCAAAAGCTCTCCTGCTGAATTGATTGGCAGATCCACTGAAGAAAGAACAAAACAAACAGGATTAAAAGATGGTTAAAACGAAACCACTTGAAGTTTCTTAAAAAAGCTCCTATGAGCCCATGTGGCTCGGTTCGACGTAGCCTTATGCGGCCCAATGAAGCTGGGTTTCATGCGGCACTGCTTCGATAGAGCCTATGCGGCTCGGTTCAACGTAGCCTTATGCGGCCCAATTCAGTTAGGTTTCATGCGGCACTGCTATGATAGAGCCTATGCGGTTCGGTTGAGCTTATGCAGTTCCACCTAAGCAGACGAGATTATGCGGTCCAAATTCATCAGGAGCTCATGCGGTCCAGATTCATCAGGAGCTCATGCGCTCCTGTTCAATGGGATATCATGCGGTTCAAATATAGAAGTGCTCTTGCGACTCAAGTCCTTCTCATGCGGCTCAAATACAGGACCTGCCCTATGCGGCTCAGATATGAGAGGGTCATGCGGCCCATGCAACATATGCGGCTTCATCATGTTGAACTTGGCCAGTTCAATAAAGATGAAGAACGAAGGCTTGTGCATAAAATATGCAACAGAGCCATGGGTTTTTAGAGTTCAAAACGTTCAATATTTCATCCAATCCTTACCCTTAAAAGCAGGATGGACGTCAGGGTGCACGTTAGGCGTCGTAGCCGACGAAGAAGCCGCTTTCTTGCCCTTCGCAGAGGCAGCTTTGGAAGACTTGGGGGCCATGGTCGTCCGACGGTCGGAGAAGGAAGACAGAGACAGAAAATTAGGGCAGCAAGAATTGAAGACGAGAGAGAGAGTAAAGAAATCTCTCCGACTGAACACGTTCATACTTATAGGCAAAAAGGAGGGCGCTTCGATCCATGTGCGGCATGAAAATCGACTCTTCGGTTATCAAGACGAACCGACTAAATAAAGGCCAAACTTTTAAGATCCTGCCCCAAAAAAGCGGCCTTGAATCTGACAGCAAATCAAAGGCAATCAATGCAAAAGATTTGCACATATGGCATGAAGACGTGGCAAGGAGCCCATGCGGCTCAGATGGCCATGCGACTGGAACGACCATGCGGCTGAGACACCCATGCGGCCAGAACATCCTATGCGGCCAGAGGAGTTTATACATAGCCATACTTCTTATTCAAATTATTTCAATTTTGCAAATTGAAAACTTTGAAGGGGGTCTTGTAGAAGCATGGAAAAGAATAAAGAAAGGTTCATGCGGCCAAGGATCCCCATGCGGCTCAGAGAGCCCATGCGGCTCAAGGATCCATGCGGCTCAAGAGTCTATGCGGCTCGAATAATTCTATACGGCCCAGAGAGGAGCCACGTGGCCTTCAACAGCTCTTCCCTTCGTCTTTTGCTGCATTTAATGCCCTGACGGCTGACAGCTCTGACAAATGATAACTCTGACAAAAAGGCGCAATAATGACTGACGTAATGGCGCGTTCTTGAGGAAGATGAGAAAATCTTCTCACAGCTGGCAGAATCTATCAAATCCCGAGGCATGCGGCTGCGGTCGCCCATCTTCATGTGGCTGCATCCTATATGCGGCCGCCCATCAGCATGCGGCTGAGACACCCATGCGGCCGCCCATCAGCATGCGGCCGTATCCTTTATGCGGCCGCCCATCAGCATGCAGCTGCATCCTTTATGCGGCCGCCCATCAGCATGCGGCTGCCCACTCCCATACGACTGCCCATCTTCATGCGATTGTTCATCCCCATGCGGCTGCCCATCTTCATGCAGCCATTTAGCCTCATACGGCCCACTCTTCTGCGGCTCTGCCAAGATGGCCCAGTGGAGACACGTGGCACTTTTCATGATGATTGAGACACATGGCAGTCTTATCTTCCTAGAATTACGGGTGTTAATAAATTATAATCAGATTTGTTGCAATAAGTGCCCAAATTAAATCAAATTGAGCAAATTAGACACTTGGCAGGCTATTACAAGTTGCAAATATTCATGGCAATCAATATTTATTGTCCACAGAGATTTAATGCAATCACATTAATTGCTTAAATCTATTATATGCAAGATGGATGGACCAGATTAATTAACTTTCAGACCACCGACTTTTGAGAATGGGCAATCATTGTAAACCCTAATGATGCCCCCCACTCTTATAAATAGCAAGGTGTCATTCCCTTGTAAAAGACCCCGGCTCGGATCCAGAGAGAATCAGAGAGAGAATATACAGAGATCAAAAGGACAGAGGAGCATACAGAGAGAACAAAGAGAGCATTTCTTCATCAACGCCAAGTACTTCTTCTCCAGAGCCAAGGCTGCACCCGATCGCCCAAGGAGTAAGGCAGAGCTGCCGTCGCTTTCCCGAGCCTCTATCGTCACCCCCCAGAATCTAAAATAAACAATTGTTCTTAGATTGTTGTACCTAGGTTTTCGTCCCTAGGCTTTCTTTGTACAAGCGAGTTTGTATTGTGAGTCTAAGTTCAGTCCTCCGATAATTGTTTTGTTCTTTTACAATCAATGACAAACAGGCTTTGTGATCAATCGGGCGTACTCACTCACGGAACCTTGTTCAAACAACGTGGCTGAGTACAATGCCTTGGTTATCGGCCACCGACTTACAAAGGAACTAGGGGTAGAGTACGTGGAAGCATATGGCAATTCACAGTTAATCGTCAATCAGATCCGGGGTTCATATGAAGTTCCCCTATCATCAAATCGCAATCACCATCATTACGTCCCTGAACGGATTCTTCATAGAACATGTTCCCAGACTCCGGAACATTGAAGCCGACGCCTTAGCAGGATTGGCCGCTTCTCTGGCGATCCCAAATTATACTCATCATTTGGTTGACGTAATAGGCCATGAATTGGTCTGTCCTAAGAATAACGTTCAATTTGCTGAGAGTTATTCTGCCCTGACAGTCGACGAAACACAGGACTGGAGGCTTCTATTTATCGACTTTGCAGTCTATGGCATCTTGTCGGAAAACCCAAAGGAAGCCACCTCTATTAGAAGACGTTCTCTCAGATTCTTCTATGATACAGAGACAAAGATGCTGTATCGGCGATCTTACGATGGACTACTGCTTTGGTGTTTGTCAAATACAGAAGCCAAAGAAGCTGTACACGAAGCTCACGACGGCATTTGTGGGGCCCATCAACCTAGCCCAAAATAACAAGACCGCCTTCGCTGGATGGGCTATTACTGGCCTACGATGGTGGCAGATACGATAGACTATGCAAAAAAGTACAAAGCTTACAGGTCCACACAGATTTCATACACCAATCATTCGAGTTCCTATATCCGACGGTGGCATCCTGGCCATTTGAGGCGTAGGGAATGGATATCATTGGTCCAATCACCCCACCATCATCCAGAGGATACCGTTTTATACTGGCAATTATGGATTACTTCTCCAAATGGGAAAAAGCTGTTCCGTTTGCAGAAGTGAAGACATCAAACATGATCAGCTTCCTCAAGCATCACGTCATCTATCGCTTTGGACTGTCTCGAAGGATCATCCATGACAATGGTCCACAGTTCGCAAGCCACGCCTTCTATCGGTTTTGCGATAAATATCAAATCCAGAATATTGCGTCAACACCATACAACCCGGCGGCTAATGGTTTGGATGAACCATTTAACAAAACTATAATCAAGCTCCTCAAGAAGTTTGTATCCTCAAACAAACGCGGCTGGAATGAAAAGCTTGGTGAATGCTTATGGGCGTACCGTACTACAGTCCGAACAACCACTGGGACCACACCATTTTCTTTGGTGTACGGAAGTGAGGCAGTTCTCCCACTGGAGACTCAAATCCCCTTGCTCAGCGTCGCCCTCACTTACCGATTGACGACGGATGATAATTACCGTCGCCGGCTACAAGAGTTGGAGGCCTTAGATGAGAAGCGCCTGTTAGCTCAACAACGAATCGAGCTTTATCAAGCACGTATTTCTGGAGCCTTCAACAAGAAGGTTAAACTCAGATCATTCCAAGTGGGCAATCTCGTTTTGGCAGTGCGGAGGTCGATGGTTAAGACTCACAAAACTGCCGGCAAATTTCAGCCAAAGTGGAAAGGCCCATTTATCATCGAGGCTGTATTCTCCAATGGTGCATACCGTCTCGTAATGCAAAATGGAGACTTGTTCATGATGCCCATCAACGACAAGTTCCTAAAAAATATTATGTCTAAATGACAACTTCCGAATCAACCGAATTGTTGAGTTATGTACCTTTAGGTACCGCTGAACTTATACTCTGATTACTCCAAATGAATCCATATCGCATCTTCTGGGTAGTAAGTCATGTATGATCGTACCTCTGAAATTCCACCCTAAAAGAGCATTTTCCTCATAATCTATTGTCCGTATTTTTAGTGCATAAAAAAGGGTAACAGGTCCACAAAATTTCTGAAACAACCACGTCGATGTCACCTCTGAGTTGTTTCTCTTCCATTACAGACAAATCACCCCTTACGTAGAACTTCCATGCCCATATTACCTCTGAGTTGTTCTATGTACCCTTCATGGAGTCCACTCCTGCCACGTCCTCATTACCTCTGAGTAAGTATGTTGGTTTTTCTTTCGACTTATTATCCGTATCCAAAACCAGGGCACGCCAAGGATAATAGGCCCACAAATGTCCACAATTGACCACAAATGTCCACAGTTGACCACAAATACTATACTAGGTCCTCTGGTACATGCGCCTCATTTTCTCATCATCACATGCCTTTGGAACCCAGCTGTTCTATGGCATTCTTTCGTCCAATACCAAGAACTTCCATGTCCGCCTTACCACGGGGTTGTTCTAGGTATCTCTATCAAACTTATTATCTATACTTAAAACCAAGGTATGCCAAGGGTAATAGGTCCACAGAAAGTCCCCCAGTGGGGCAAATATCATAATACCAAAGATACGATACAAGCACAACAGATAATTGATGATATAAACATAGTCATTCATTGAAAATCAAAAGTACTACATTTTCTGGGACCACGTCCCTGTCAAAAAGATGAAGAAACATAATGAAAGAAAGAAAAAGCCGATTATGGTTCGGCGACGTACAGCTCTCTGAGACGCTCCTTCAGCTTGGACGTCGACCGCTCAATTCTCAGGGTAGCCCGGCGCTCAGCCTCTTGCGTCAACTTCTCTGCATCCTCCAGATGCGTATGTGCCTGCCAACCGTCATCAAGTTTCTTCAGTGCACGCTCCAAGGCATCTGAGGTTCAGGTGACCTTGTCGGTCTTCCGAAAAATTAGCTTCTTGTCTTCGCACGAGGCCTGGAGCTCAGATTCCAAAGAAACCAATTTTCTCTGAAGCTGAAGGATCTGCTCCTTAGTATCGGCTATTCCACGAGAGGTGGCCTCTTCCCGAGCGATACAGTCCTCTCCGTTGCGGCTTAGTTGATCGTACTTCAGAGACAAATCTCAGAGGTCCTTTACCAGGGCAGGCTTGGACGTCTCCCGTACCGTCCTTTCCTTTTTCATGGCTGTTATAAGGAAGGCACGCTCCTGATATATTGCTGAAGATAGATCGAATTGCCGCAGTCCTTGAAATTGACCCACCAGTTGATCAGCTTCTAGTAATTTGGGCTCCAAAAGCTCGACCATCCCTGTCCCGTCGGGGAGCGTCCTGAGGAGTTCGATCTGGCCACGGGCATATTGACGGGCCAAAGCAAAAGATGTCCCCCCCTTCACGGTAGCTTCAACCCCTCGCTTCAGATGGCGGTAGAAACTATCAACCACGTCCTTCGACGATTCATCCAGAACTTCCGAAGAAGATGGCGTCAAAGGAAGAGTAGCTGGCAGAGTTGAAGAAGATGCACCCGAACTTGATGCCCCTGCCACTAGGGAAACAAGTTTCGAGCGATAGGATGCCTGAATAGCAGCCACGTCCTCCTCCGCATCTTGAAGGATTCGGAGACTGGGCAGGGCAGAAAGGTCGACCTCCGGTGTTGGAGCTACATTAACCAAGGAGGGTGTAGTGACCATTTCTCCCCACCCCAATGCTATCACTACGTCTCCTCCTGAACCCGATCCGGCAGGAGGTCCCTCGATATGAGTTGGAGGAGGGGGAGGCATACTTTCTTCCACCAGATCCCCTCTGGTGACTTCTCCCCCGATAATGTCCGTCGTTGGCAGCGAAGGAGCAGGACCTGTATGTCCGGAGCAACCATCGATCAGCTTAACCCGAAGGATGTAAAGATAGAGCAAATGAACCTCCTCACTAGTCAAGACTTGACTTAGCTTAACAGGAGAGGGTTGCTGAAGCTGAGGCTCGCTCACAGCCACCGTATCCTCTTCACCAGCGACATCTGAGCCGAATGTAGCTGCTTCCTCTGCCCCAGCCGCCCCGAAGGTAGACACAATTGGGCCAGCATCACCCGGATGAAGTTTAGCAACCTCGGGGATTGGCTCAGTAGAGCCTACATCACCCTGGGTTGAGATGTCAGCAACGGGAGGAACCTCTGCCATTGCCGAGAGAACCCAGGCGGAGATAAGATCGGCACTCGTAGCACTAATTAAAGTGGCTAGAGCCGGGTCGACCTCAGAGACAGTAGCTAGTTCTGGAGAGTCTACTTCTTCTGATGCCTACAAAGAAAAGGAGAATGATCAGATCATAGTTCAGAAAAGAAGAGTTAAAAAATATAGTTGTAATTCGATTCACCTCCGAAATGGTATCAATATTCTCGCTTCTCTCCCTAATCATTGGCCCACGAAGCTTGACAACAGCCCATTTTCGGGAGTAAGTAATGCCGCCAACAACGGACTAACGCCTGTTTTGCTTACGTGAAGGACTAGAAACAATAGGGGGCTGATCTGCTACCATATTATCTGCAAGAGGAAGAGACAAGTTATCGGGGTCATCCACTTCGTCCGTATTGGTAGACTCTGAGTCTGACACATCAACTGTATTCCCCTTCTTTGTCCTCTTCTTGGACCCTTTTGGCTTCTTCTCTAAGCCAGTACCGACAATGAAACTGGTACTTGGGTCAAAATCGTTAGGAGGGTTGTTCACCATAACATGGTACAGAGCCGTCAGGTACAAAATTTGCCCTGACACCCTAAAATCAGGTACAGAGAAGCTGGTACGGGTGTGAACAGTGTTATAGTAATGCCAAGCCCGGATGCCGTCAAGGACGCTACCCTCAAAACCCAGGCAGGAGCTGGGATTGTCCAAGAAAAGCTGACTGTACCCAAACTGTCGAAAGAATCGACTGGGCAAGTAAGGCTCCAAGAAGACGTAGTCACGGTTGCGATATACCAGGTGTGCAGGACGGATGTTTTGTAACCAGAGGAGCATCTTATCGGACAAGAGGTGGGGAGGCCCAGTACCATCAAGATGTACACCACTCACTTCTTCATCAGTAAAATAAAGAACATATACGAAAAAGGTATATCTGTCCACTCGCCAGCGCCATCCGACAGGCTGGCATGGTACTGTACTCCCAGGGCATACGGCGATACTGGAAGATGAAGGCATCATCAGCAGTTACGTCATCTTCTGGGCCAGGCCTCATCAATGACTGGCAGTGCATCAACAGCCAGCCCATCAGATAATGATATGGCAGCTCGATTCATTCAAAGTCCTTCGCCGTATCACAGGCAATGACCTTGGACGAGAAAGTACGGAGGCCACGATGTATGTTGCATACCATGGAAGGGAGAAGAGCTAGTCTGGCCCCAAAGACCAGCTTCACTGCGGGAAGGATAAAGTTACGGCTGGTTCTCTCAATAGAATCAGCCTCTCCCGAAACCATGCAGTTCTGCAGCCATACCATCAGAAATCCTGCCAGGAGAGCCTTATCAGACATTTGCTGGGTATCCTGATAAAAGTAATTAAAGGAGTCAGTTTGACTCCCAAATCTGTCACCCGTGGTTTTCACTCTCTTGGCAGTCGACACCTGGTTCTGTACTTCCTCCCGGGTTCGAGGACTTCGGGGAGAAACCTGGCCTGAGGCGCCTAGCTTAAAAAGGTAACTGAGCCAGGTCTTGGTATGAGGAAGGTTCCCTTCCGAGCTATCGTCCTTCTTCTTTGGCGTCTATTGGCATGTACTATAGTGACATAGTAGTTCCCGGTAGACAGCCATAAAGCCCGGGAACCGCTGCTCCAACTCCTAGAACTCTTCATTCATAGGGGTATACGCTTCAAAGACTTCGTCTCCCTAGGGCAACTTGGAGACTTTACGCATCTCGTGGAGGGCAAGTCCCATCTCCCCTCCCGGTGTAAAGAAGGTCCTCGTACGATGATTGTACATCTCAAGAAGAGCCATGAATAACTTCTTGTTTAGGGGCAGACCATAACAAGTGCCCCGAATGGCATGATAGAGGCCAATCTCGTGCAGGAGATTTTCGTATGTCCGCAAAATCCACGTATTCAAGTTGATCCATGAAGGGATAGGGTTCATCCAGTTCAGCAGCGCCAACCGACCAATGGGGTAGGACCCCTTCTGTGCAAGCTGGTTCATAAAAGTGTCAGCTTAAGAGAACCAGAAGTTGGGACCCTACACATTTAAAAAACTACCAGGGGACAACCCCATCACGTAGCAGCTGACCGGTGTCCTGCTCGCAACCACCGACCTCGAGTTTCTGTTATAGTGAATATCACCCATGAACATCCCTTGCTGGCTCGGAGTCAAGGAGTCCACCATTTTTCGGTCGGTTGGCAGCATGTTGAACCACGACAGCGGGAAGTGGCGCTCCATCTGAGGAATATGGATCGCCATCCCGTTATAAGAAAAACTCCAACTTTCAGATAGATCTAAAACGTTGGAGTTCTTTACAGTCAGGGCATCCCAAAAGAGGAATGCAGGTTTCAGGTGTTGACCCCCCAATTTCTTCGAATTTATCATGTCCGAGAGAAAGAAGAAAGATTGGTTTTTGATATCCCTCAGCCTCTCCTCAGGTTCATCTTTGGGAAATTGGTCTGACACATAATCAACTATGTGGTTGAACCTCACACCCACAGCAGATTGGGCTCGACCTACCAAGAGTTCTCTCGCAGGATTGACTGGCAACTTCACTGAAAAAAGATAAAAGAAAGAAGTCAGAAGATAGCCAGAGAAAAACTACTTAAAGCTTTCTGAGCTTATGCGGCTCTGTTAGCTGGGTCGTTATGCGGCTCAGTTCATAAGGAGCTTATACGGCTCTGTTTAGTGGGTATTGATGCGGCCCAGTTTATAAGGAGCTTATGCGGCTCTGTTTGGGGGGTCTTCATGCGTCCCAGTTCATAAGGAGCTTATGCGGCTCTGTTTACTGGGTCTTCATACAGCCCAGTTTATAAGGTGCTTATGCGGCTCTGTTTGGTGGATCTTCATGCATCCCAGTTCATAAGGAGCTTATGCGGCTCTATTTTGTGGGTCTTCATGCGGCCCAGTTCATACGGTGTTTATGCGGACATGAGGATTACTCTCATGCGGCTCGGACATGAGGCATACTCTCATGCGGCTCAGTCATGAAGTAAACTCTCATGCAGCTCAGACATGAGGCATACCCCATGCAGCTCAGACATGAGGAGTTCATGCGGTCCATACGGCACACTGAACTTGAGCAGTTCAGTGAAGAACGAAGAAAAAGGCCCGTGCATAAAATATGCGACATAGCCATTATGGTGAGGGTTCGAAACCAAGTAGTTTTCTTCCCAACACACTTACCGTCAATAGCAAGATGATCGTCGAGGTGAACTAAGATCGCCGACGAGGAGGCAACTCCTTTGCCCTTCGTCGCAGCACTGGAGGAAGCCTTGGGAGCCATTGATGATCGAAAGAGGAGAAGAGACGGAGACTAGGGCAAAAAAGCTTGAAGAAAGAAGAGAGTAAAGAATCTCTCTCTTCAAAAATTGCTCATATTTATAGGCTGGCGGGGCGTGTGAACCGATAGACGCTTTGGATTTCGTGCTGCCTAGAAGATAAAGTCGACCCTTGGGATTCTATCCCCTTTCATGCAAAAGACTGCTCAGAATCATCAAAGCAAATCTAAATATTTAATGCCGACTCTTGGGATCCTATCCAAAAGACGCCTTTAAAATCAAAACAAATCAAGAACAATTAATGGGACGCCTACGTGGCACAAGACCAGCATGCGGCCATAGAAGCTTATGCGGTCAGAGAAGCCTATGCGGCCAGAGAAGCTTATGAGGACATGCCCATTCTTCTTATTCAAAGTATTTCAATTTTACAAATTGAAAACTTTGAAAGGGGTCTTGTAGAAGCATAAAAAAGAACAGTAATTCTTATGCGGCCCAGAATCAACATGAAACTCCATGCAGCTCAAAACTTGGGGAGTTTCATGCGGCTCAAAATTCCTGGGAGCTTCATACGGCTCTGAAACCTTTATGCGGCTCAGAAAGCTCCATGCGACCTTATACGGTTCAAAAGTCTGCCTATACAGCTGGCCATTATTACTCTGACAATAAAGTGACAGCTCTGACAGAAATGATGGCTCTAACATAAAGAGGAGACACGACATGCTCCTAAAAAGACGAAAAAATCTTCATAATATCTGACACAGTTCACAAGTTCCAAAAGAAGTTCTTTATGCGGATCGCCTGTGCGACTCCCATGCGGCTCGGCCGTGAGACCACTCTCATGCGGCCCGATCATGAGACCAGTCTCATGCGGCTCAGTCAGGGGACCACTCTCATGCATCTTAGTCAGGGGACCACTCTCATGCGGCTCAGTCAGGGGACCACTCTCATGCAGCTCAGTCATGGGGAACACTCTTATACGGCTCAGTCATGAGGCCACCCTTATGCGGCCCGGCCATGAGACACTCTTCATGCGGCTCGGTTGTGCGACAGTCCCTCATGCGGCTTAGCCAGGACGCATCATTTATGTGGCACACCAAAAGAGTATCAGTTGAGACACGTGGCAAGAGTTGACCAAGTCTTAACAATTCAGATTTATTACAACCAACAGATCATAACAGTTCAGATTTATTACAACAAACAGATTAAGATTATTCTTAACCAATCCCCAACTGCCCATTTCTCAAGACGCAGTTACGAGGATGTGGCCTAACATTAGCCACGTGGCTGTACACCCCACTCATCACAAATTCCTATAAATAGCATGGGATTATTCCTTTGCACACAGACAAGAGAGCAACACAGAGTAAAAGACACAGAAAGAGAGAGTATTTTTTCGCCGGAGCCGAGGTTGCGTTCGATCGTCCAAGGAGTAAGGCAAAGTTGATAGCAATTTCTCGAGCCTCTACCGTCACCCCCCCAGAATCCAAATTAAACAATTGTACTTAGATTGCTTTTCCTAGATTTTGTTCCTAGGCTCGCTTTGTACAAGCGAGTTTGTAATTGTGAATCAAGGTTTAGTCCGCCCATAAAACTGTTCTGTCCTTAGATAATTAATGGCAAACAGCGTTGTGCGCGCGCGGCTTGTTGTCCGTCGACGTTGGCAGACCGGCGGAGGTTCCTCGGTGGCGCGAGGTAGTCGCACGGAGGCAGGGGCGTGCTGTGTTCGTTTAGGGTTTAGGTTGGCGCTAGGTTTATTCGAGAGATTTTCGCTCTCCCTTTCTTGGTTATATATGTGTTGTAAGGGGATCGGGCCTATGCGGGTTTAATATATTACTTTAATAGGAACATTATCATATGGAAATTTGTTTTTTTTTCTTTTTTAACTATATATATATATATTTTTAACTAAATTTTTTTAACTAATATATATATAGCCCTATATATATTTTATATATATATATATATATATATATATATATATATATATATATATATATATATATAATATTTTTAGTAACTGTTATCATATTTCCGAAGTAAAAATATAAATCTAATAGCATTAACCCTTATATTATATATATATATATATATATATATATATATATATATATATATATATATATATATATATATATGTATATATATATATCTTTACCAACCTTTTTAATTAATAATATTCACTTATTTAAAAGGCATAAGTACGAGTATATATGTATATAGCCTAAAATTCAAAAATCCATAGAAATAGTTAAGAAAGTTATTTCTAATAATTCCAAGATAAAAATATCAATTGGACATCAAAAGTATTGAGATATATAAAATAACTTACTTAGAAAATATACTTATTTGGATCATTAAAATAACTTACAAAATATATCTAAATTATACGTCTACATGAACGTCTTTGGATGCACTACATGACCACACGAGTTTGGGGTTGGATTGGGTCAAGTCCAGGCTAAATTGACATGATCGGGTCTCCTAAAAAGTCAGTAAGCCTTAATAACTATTTAATTAAATTTTTATATGGGTTAAGTCCCAACTTTGACTGGTTTTCCTAGTTAGAACACACCTATGGCTCGGTCTTCCCTACCATGGCTAAAACACTAGTCAAAGCACACGACTACACTCTCCATACCAAAATTCCTAGTCGATATGCATCTCTAACTTAATCATGACCAAGGCCATATATAAATGTAGTATTAGGCTATTATAAATATAATCATATATATACGAAATTGTATCTAATCTATTTGGTCCAAATAAATTCAAAATTAATTCTACTAAGTCATGGCAACTTAACATGGCTCTACCATATGGGGTTGGCTAGGTTTGGGTCCAAATATATTTTTTAGTCGAATCGAAGTCGAAGAATCAACCATTGAGTCTCTTGTGCCATTCGCAAATAAATAGCACATAGGAACTCGATTGAGTGGCACACCCTTGGCATGCGTGTCATAGGCTCAAAATGTGTCAAAACCATATATTAGGTCAAATGTTTTGATCTATGTCGAATTATGAACTCAAGTTGGAAGTTAGGTCAAGAATTATGGTAAATAATCAAATGGCCTAAATTTGACCAGAAGTCGTGCGAAGTCAAAAGAATGCTAAGGGACAAGTTTGGATGGGAAATGATATATCAAGTTGAAGGTGGACTTGCCTACTTCGAAACTTATGAAGGACATTTCGAAAGATTAGCATTTCTTGTGCTCCAAAAATTAAAGCTACGGAAAAGTGCATCTATATTCATAATTAATAAGAAAATATAATACAATAAATATACAATCATCTAATTGTATAAAATAAATAAAAAAAATCCCAAAAATCAGGGTCATTACAATAATTGTGAGGACCTAATTTTTTAGAATTATTTATTTATTTATTTATTTTATATGATTTCTATTTGTTAGATTTAATTTTATTTTTCATTATGATTATAGATGTACTTTTTCGTAGCTTTAATTTTTGGAGCAGTAGATGTGCCAATCTTTCAAAACTTCATTCATGAGTTTTGAAGTAGACGAGTCCACCTTCAATTTGACATATCATGTCCCATTCAAACTTGTCTTCCAACATTCTTTTGACTTTGCACAACTTTGGATCAAATTAGGCTATTCGACCATTTATCGTAATTCTAGACCTAACTTCGAACGCGAGTTCAAAACTTGACATCGATCAAAACCATTTGACCTAATATATGGTTTTGACCCATTTTGAGCCTACGGTATACATGCCAAGGGTGTGTCACTCAATCGAGTTTTCATGTGCTATTTATTTGCGAATGCATAAGAGACTTATTAGTTGACTTTTTGAGTTCGATTTATGTAGAAAATATATTTGGACCCTAACCTAGCCAACCCCACTTGGTAGAGCCATGTTAGGTTGCGATGAGTTAGTAGAAAATATTTTGGATTTATGTTAGGCTAAATAGATTTAATTAAAATTTTGTATATATATGATTATATTTATGATAGCCTAATACTATATATGTGGCCTTAGCCATGGTTAAGTTTGAGATGCATATCGACTAAGAATTATGGCACAGAGAGTGTAGTCGTGTACTTTAATTAGTGTATTAGCTATGCTAGGGAAGGCCTAGATATAGCAGTACCCCTACTAGAAAAACTAGTCAAAATTGTGACTTGACCCCATATAAATGATTTAATTAGTATTTATTTAAGATTATTGATTTATTTTATGAGACCCGGTTGTGTTAAACTATTCTGGACCTGACTCGAACCAAACCCATGCCCATTAGTTATGTGGTGTGAACAATGAGATACATGTACATATATGTTGTATATATATTGGCATTTAAATGATCTAGTAGGTATTTTATGAATGTTTGTCATATATATATATATAACATATGTGTTATTGATATTAAAATATTATTTTATAGGTGAATGAATATTGTTAAAACTATTTTTAGATTCTACTATTTATAAAGTTATAGATTTTTTTCCAATTCTAAAATATTCTTAGAGTTATTTTTAGTAGAACTCGACTTAGTATATATATAATATAAATAATGGGTTATGTGCTATATGTATACATAAAGGTATCTATATGAATATTATATATTTATTAGATATATATACAATATTTTATAAGATTCTAATTATCGTTTTATATTATAAATATATATATATAAATATATATGGTTTTCTTTAAAAATACAGAAATTAAAATCACACGAGATTTTGATTTATCGCGAGATAGAATTCTTTTACCAAATCGTTGTACACCCGACCCCAAAGAACAGGATTTATATATATATATATATATATATATATATATATATATATATATATATATATATATATATATTAACAAAAAAAAGGGAGGAACCCTAGCCAAAACTGTCACACTCAGTTTTCAATTTCAAGGATATTTTAGTAATTGTTATTTATTTCAATTTTTATGATTTTTATTTGAATTTTTATCTATTTATTAATTAGATTGATTGCAGTGTGATTTGATTGATTGTAGACTAGTGACTTGGTAGTTTGACCTTAGTCAACCTTCACTAGAAGCCTAATAATGTAATTAAATTTCACATTTTGGTTTTTAAAAATTTATTTAGATTTAATCTCTATTTTTGGAGTAGTTTAGATGATTTCAGTCATTTTAACCATTTTGGCCTTTTTGTGATTTTCTGAATATGTTGACTCATGATTGTGCTAGCAACTGGTTTAACCTTAGGGGACATTGTATAGGGACTAACCATGCCTTAGAATTATTATTTTCATTTTTTAAATTTATTTTTATGCATTAGATTATTTTAAGGCTTTAATTGATTTAATTTAGCCTTTTTGCATGCTAGCTTTTAACCTTTTGACTTGGGCCCATTTTTACTTGAGAAGGAGTTGGCCCAAGTGAAACCCTAACCCTAGGAGATCCCCTTGGCCGCCCAATACAGTAGCACCCCCTCCCCTTTGCATTCATTTGTGAAGTTTTGAGCCTCCACAAAGAAACCCTAAAAGATCTACCTCTCAAAAACTCATAATTCCTTCATCCGGAGTCTGTTTCTTCCCAAACGAACTCCGTTGTGCTCGTCGAGGAGAGAAGAATCTGTTGGAGCATTTCTGTCAGCCCTTATTTTTCAAAATTAATTTAATTAGTGATAATTAGTTGCTAATGGCCTAATTAGCCTTAAAATAATTTATTATGATTTTAGGAATTTTTCTAGAATTTTTAAATGATTTTTAAATAGTTTTTAAATTAAAATATATCACTTTGTAATTAATTAAAATGTTTTAATATAGTTTTGTAATTAACTAAATTGTTTTAATAGTATTTTGCAAATATTTAAATTATTTTAATAGTAGTTTGTAATTTATTAAATTATTTTAGTTCGGGTTTGCAAACTATTATTTGCATTTAGATAGGATTGGACCTATCTATAATTCCTAAAAGTTTGAGGACCTTACTGAAAAACCTACCTACCCCCCCCCCCCACGATCTCTCTCTCTCCTCCCCACGACTGGCCAGCTGCCGACGACCGACCCCCCTTTCTTCTCCGACGAGACCTAACCCTAATCCTAACTCCGGCGAACACAGCACCACCTCCCCATCGACTATCACCCCCATCCACCACCACCATTCGAAGCACGACGACGAGGCCAGCACAGCGCCACCCAAGCGCCATGCCGACGTCGCCTCCTCCGTCGTTCAGCGCTTTCGAAACCCTTTCCGAAGTCGGACACGTGAGTAACAGTTCTAAAATTGTGTCGTACGTATCTCGTGCTCACGTATGTGATTCGCCGTGTCCTGACGAGCATGATGGTAAGACTGCACACGAAAGACTAGACCCGTACGTGTCGTGCTTAGCACGGACACACGACTCATGTGTCCTTAACTGTCAGGACACAGAGTTATTTTATCGGGTTTAAAACATATTAACTTAAACCTAAATAAATCTAACCAGAACCCTACCCCTAACACAAAGCTCGGGCTGACCCCCTGGCCAGCCCGACTGCACCCAAGAACCCGACCCCCCTGGGCCGAGTTCGAACCCCCCCACGGGCTTGTAACTCTTTGTATTTTTGTGTATTTTAAGTACTGCAACCATTTGGTGTCCAAGCCTAGTATGGGTTTTTGGGCTCAAATGTGTTTTCACACATTCATGACCTATACAAGTCATATTGGACTTGATTCATGGCCTTGGGTCCTGTATTTGAACTCTGGTTCAAATTATGTACATGGACAAAATACGCCGATAATTAATTATTTAATTTCAGATTGTGTACCATACTGTTTTTGAATTTCTAAAAATACTTTAATTGTTGTTAAAATTCTAAAAAAATAGTATTTAGATACTATGTTAATTTAACATAATTTTTACAGTATTTAATTTACAGTTTTGCCACTATTTTGGCATATGAAACCAGAACTCATTTTTTGTGTACTTATAAAAACTGATTTTTATAAAATACATGTACTGGTTAATAAATTCCAGAAAAATTATAATAAATTTTTATAATTAACAAGGATCATTTTGGTACTTTACTTTATATAAAATTGTGTTTTTTGTCTATCTCAAAAATTGTTGGAACACAATATACAGTTGATTTATTTATTGAATAGTTACGACTTTTAATGTTTTGTGTAAATTTGAGTTTTAGTCGTATTAAATCCCACCCCGCACTAGTGTAAAGGCCCTAGAAAGTTAGTTATAGTATTGAGTCACCCCACATTGGTCTCCTATGCTAAAGTCATCATTTTGGCTAGGTGTCCAGTCACAAGTCGTGTTGCACCACTTAGTGTCTTAGTGTTTAACTTAGTATAAAAACTAAGTTTATGTATCTATTTCTACAGTGACGAGTCACCAGACATCTATAGCATTTTTATTGCTGCTTTGAGTCACCCCACATTGGTCTCCTATGCTAAAGTCATCATTTTGGCTAGGTGTCCAGTCACAAGTCGTGTTGCACCACTTAGTGTCTATAGCATTTTTATTGCTAGAGGTAAGTACTTTCTTCAAACTTTACATACTGTTACAACAATAAAATGCAAATCCAACCATGTTAAATGTTGATCCTTGGGGTAGCAAGTTAAATCTTCACATGTTGTACTTTCAGTCACTACCATGCTTAGACCAGTCTTTATGTATCTCTCACATAATTAGAATATGGGTTATGGGGAAACTGTTAGTAGTGTACATGATCATGTCCCCTTTCTTCGTACGTATGTACCGAGCAAAGTTTTATTTTATATGAATACTACGCCGTAGGCTTTATCTCAAATCGGATTTGTACGTATGTACATCTATCGCCTTATCACTTGTACGGAAGTACATTTCATTATGTGCCCCTGTACATTGTACACCAATTGACGATCATGTACCTGCTACAGTTTTAAATATTACATATACATCTGTCTCTATGACATATGTGTCCTTGCCATGATAGATTCTGTGATGCCATGTTTTCAGTTTATTCCTCTTATGTTCATTTCCATGTTTCATATGCTAGTTTGTTAGAATCAGTACTTGCTCCCGTCCTGACAGGATAACGTTGTAGGTATTCTTAATGAGAAGGAGTTGCTCTGCGACTCATATTATGGAGTTACTGCCGAGGACCAGGCTTTGCCTTATGAGGATGTACCTGCGGGAAAACTCGTCTAGTTTGCATAGTTGTTCGAGTTATTTAGTGTAGTCATGTATTAGACTACGTATTTTGTTACTGGACCTGTATCCAGTTTTACATTTCAGACTTGTACTTGGACTTATTACTATATGAGACGACTTTTGTTTTTGGAGCATTTATGACTCTTCTTTACTTATAGAACTGTTAGCACATTTAGTCTTATCTTGTTATCTCTAGAACAGCTTACTGTGCTTTATCTCAAGCTTAGGCTGGACATAAATCGGCCTGGCCCAATAATTTAGGTAGCGGGTCGTGACATGTTTTTAGTGGTGGCCCATGCAGGTCTAGACTAAATTGTTTGGTTACGTTATTGTACCAAGCATGCCTGCAATTAGGAACTTAAGGTAATTAGACAACATTAGGAATGACGCTTAGAACACCTAGAGGAATACTAGTATTGCAACATAGGAAATATATCACATGCTTGCTATTATGATTAGATTTTCTTGTCTATGATTGTTTACTTTAAAGAGTCCTTATAAGTCCTTTTTATTGTAATTAGATGGTGCTTACTCGTTCATCCCAGTATGTCACACCTGAGAATGGCACACTCCCTATCCAGTCAGCTGATCAGTTGACCGATACACCTCCACCTCCACCTACCATATTCCCCCACTCCACAAACGCAGATGCCTCCACCACCTTCCACATCACAGTCCCAGCAGGACCCGATACTTCTACCACCACCT
This sequence comes from Iris pallida, assembly GCA_029216955.1. Lineage (NCBI taxonomy): Eukaryota > Viridiplantae > Streptophyta > Magnoliopsida > Asparagales > Iridaceae > Iris > Iris pallida. The sequence goes on from JANAVB010039017.1 coordinate 8,460,701, forward strand.
ATCACTATACCTACCCAGGCTTCCGTCACACTCGACGGGAACTAACTGCTCACTCTGATCCAGGGGTTCCTAACGACCCATCAGGAGCAAACCACCCTACTCCGCCAGAGCATGGAGCGTTCTGAGGAACGTACCGTGGTCCTACCACCTGTAGAGCCACGGCAGAGAGCGGGGACGATCAAGGACTTCATGGGTCTGAACCCCAAGGAGTTCTCAGGGACTGAGGGCATAGTAGTAGCAGATGACTGGCTAGACTCGGTAGAGAGGAAGCTCCTTGGAGTTAGGATGCCGGATGACCTCCAGGTCGAGGCAGCGAGATTTCTGCTGATAGACTTGGCAGGAGTTTGGTTCCAAAATGAGCCGCCATTCGCGAGAGGAAGAGCCAATTGGGATCAGTTCAAGACCCAGTTCAAGAAAAAATTCTTCTCGACCACCGCTAGGGTAGCCATGGGGCTACGATTCCAGAACATCCAGCAGGGGAACTGTTCTGTTGATGAGTATGCGGTAGAGTTTAGTCGCCTGAGCCGTTTCGCTCCTAGTCTGGTTGCAGACCCAAAGGAGATGACACATAGGTTTTGCCATGGTCTAGTTCCAGACATCGGCATTCTTATAGTGGCGAACGGTACGACTGACTACTACCAGAGCCTAGAGTTGGCACGGAGCATTGAGGAGCGTCTTCAGTCTTGCAAGAGGTCGGCTTCTGTACACCTCGAGGGACCGTCCAAGTGTCAGGCTTTCCAGCAGAGAGCCTCGATGCCACACCAGCAGACATACCGTCCTCCCACACCACATCACCCGACCTCGCCAGTTAGAGCCCGGGGACCCCCGGCAGCAGAAGAAGGGAGCTATGTGTTCTTTCTGTGGAAGACTAGGGCATGATTACTCCATCTGCAGAAAGAGGTTGAAGCAGTGCTTAGCTTACGGGTCTGCCACACATCAGCTTCGGGACTGCCTAGCAGCCAAGGGACCTAGAGGGCCGCTTCCGACTCAGCAGCAGAGGTTTGGGCAATATCTGCAGCAGCAGAAGGGACCCCAGGGAAAGGCTTATAGTCTAGCCCTTGAGCCGAAGCCGGAGCAGGTTTCGGAGCCAGATTATTTGGCTGACGTCATCACAGGTCATACTTATTTGCATACTTTTCTAGCTCTATGCTTGTTTGATTCTGGTGCATCTCATAGCTTCCTGTCATTAGAGTTTTTGCATAAACACCACTTAGTAGCTACACCTACCGAGGAGATTAGTAGGGTAATGACGGAAGGAGGACCAGTGCCCATTAGAGCTATCTATAGATGCTCTATTACTATAGCCGGGAGAGAGTTCAGGGGACGATTCTTTGTGATGCCACTTCCCGGTTATGATATCAAATTGACGATGGACTGGCTTAGCTATGCCCATGCAGCTATAGACTGTCATGAGGGTAATATTCTGTTCAGTCCCCCAGGCATAGCACCATTCAGTGTCAGGAGGACAGGGCCGGAGATCAGCCTAGAGCCGAACTGTTGTGCGACAGTTGGGGAGTTAGCACCGCCACACCCTATCATTTGGGAGTTTATGGATGTATTCCCAGAGGATCTTCCAGGACTTTCGCCTGACAGAGATGTGAAGTTCACCATTGATTTAGTACCGGGTTCATCACCAGTATCCCGGGCTTGCTATAGAGTGAACCCCAAGGAGGCCGCAGAGATAAAAGAGCAGATTGATGACCTGTTGAAAAAGGATTTTATTCGATCTAGTGCTTCTCCATGGGGAGCGCTAGTGCTCTTTGTGCCTAAGAAGGATGGTACAGTTCGGTTGTATATTGACTACCGGGCCTTGAATACCATCACCATTAAGAACAAATATCCTCTGCCCAGGATAGATGATTTGTTCGACCAGTTGAGTGGGGCGAAAGTATTTTCCAGGATAGATTTGAGATCCGGGTACCACCAGGTGAAGGTCAGGGCAGCAGACATCCAGAAGACGGCATTCAACACGAAGTACAGGCCGTACGAGTTTTTGGTGATGCCATTTGGTCTCATAAATGCGCCAGCTGTCTTTATGAATTTGATAAATAAGACATTTCACCAGTATCTGGATAAGTTCGTCGTAGTATTCATCGACGACATCCTGATATACTCGAAGACGTCGGAGGAGCATACAGAGCACTTGCGGACAGTTTTGGGAATTCTGAGGCAGGAGAGGTTGTTTGCCAAATTGTCGAAGTGCGAGTTCTTTTTAGACCGAGTGGAGTTTCTCGGCCATGTAGTTACTGGAGAGGGAATCTCGATGGACCCCAGGAAGATTGCTGCAGTTGAGACATGGAAGACTCCGACGTCAGTTTCAGAGATCAGGAGCTTTTTGGGTTTTGCCGACTATTATAGAAAGTTCGTCCAGGACTTTGCTAGGATAGCTGAACCCATGACGAAGCTGACATGGAAGGACACAGAGTACATCTGGTCGAAGGATTGCCAGGCAGCATTTGAGGAGCTGAAGAGGAGGCTGACGATCGCTCCAGTTCTGACATTACCTTCAGGATCTGGAGGTTTCACCATATACAGCAATGCTTCGGGAAAGGGGCTAGGATGTGTCCTACAGCAGCATAGAAAAGTGATTTCTTATGCATCAAGGCAATTACGGACTCATGAGCGAAACTATCCTACCCATGACCTAGAGTTAGCTGCGGTGATCTTTGCACTCAAGTTATGGAAACATTACTTATACGGAGAGCGTGTGGAAATCTTTACTGACCACAAAAGCTTGAAGTATGTGTTCATGCAGAAAGAGCTGAATATGAGGCAAAGACGATGGTTGGAGTTGATGAAGGACTTCGACATCGATTTACAGTATCACCCCGGAAAGGCAAATGTGGTGGCGGATGCGCTGAGCAGGCATCCGATGGCATGGTATCTGATGATAGATCGACATTTGCGGGAAGATCTGGAGAAGCTCGGTATCGAGATAGTTCGGCCAGGATCAGTGATACAGATGATGGCGCTTGACATTCAGTCAGGTTTGATGGAGCAGATCAGGAAGGCACAGTCTACAGATGAGAGCCTTCGCAGACTTCGGGCCCAGGCTTTAGCTGGATTGCTGGAAGACTTTACTATAGCAGAGGATGGATCCTTGAGGCATGGCAGCTGATTGTGCGTACCGAAGGGAGAGCTGATAGAGGCAGTCTTACAGGAGGCACACCGATCGAGATATTCTATTCACCCTGGTGCTAACAAGATGTACCGTGACTTGCGGGAACATCTTTGGTGGAACAGGATGAAGAGGGATGTATCACGTTTCATTTCGAGATGTCTAGTTTGACAGCAGGTCAAGACAGAGCGCCAGAGGCCAGCTGGTCTTTTATTGCCGTTACCTATTCCCGAGTGGAAATGGGAACACATTACGATGGACTTCGTCTCAGGGCTTCCTCGTTCCCAAGTAGGGAAGGATGCCATTTGGGTCATCGTGGACAGGCTGACGAAGTGTGCGTACTTCATACCCTTCAAGGTGGGGCTTTCTACCGAGAAATTGGCGGAGCTATACATGCAGCAGATAGTGCGCTTGTACGGAGTACCAGTGAGCATCGTGTCGGACAGAGACAGCAGATTCATGTCCCACTACTGGAGGAGCTTGCAGGAGGAGTTGGGCAGTCGGCTCAAGTTCAGTACGGCGTACCATCCGCGGACAGATGGGCAGTCCGAGAGGACGATACAGACGCTGGAGGACATGCTGAGGACTTGTGTGCTGGACTTTGGCAGATCATGGGAGAGCCATCTGTACTTGGTAGAGTTTTTATACAACAATAGCTACCAAGCCAGCATCAGTATGTCTCCTTTCGAGGCCCTATATGGACGACGATGTCGTACGCCGCTCTTTTGGGATGATGTTGGGGAGAGAGTTATGCTTGGGCCAGAGATGATCACGGATACAGCAGAGAAGGTCGGGATAATCAGAGACAGGCTCAGAGTAGCTCAGGACAGGCAGAAACACTGGGCTGATGCTAGTCGCAGACCCATGGAGTTCGCAGACGGTGATATGGTGCTAGTAAAGATATCACCTACTAGAGGGACGATTCGGTTCGGATGAGGAGGCAAGCTGAGCCCCAGATACATCGGGCCGTTCGAGATACTTGGCAGGATCGAAGAGGTAGCTTACAGGGTTGCACTTCCACCCAACCTAGCAGGAGTTCACGATGTCTTTCACGTATCCCAGCTGAGGAGATATGTTCCGGACCCCAATCATGTGCTAGATCATTCAGAGTTGGAGATCGGACCGAGCCTTGCAGTTACTGAGCAGCCAGTGGAGATATTAAACAGGAGAGAGAAGAGGCTGAGGAACAAGGTTATACCCTTAGTACGAGTAGCTTGAAGCCGTCACTCTCCGGGTGAATCTACTTGGAAGAGGGAGTCAGACATGAGGGAGAGATATCCTTACCTGTTCGACCCAACCGCTGCGAGGGAACCACCCGTTCCCGCTTGATACCTTAGAGGTTAGTTTCGATCGTAGCCTTAGTAAATTGTTGCAATGCTTGCTATGTTAGAAAATTGTAGGGTCTTCAATCCTGGTAAATTTCGAGGACGAAATTTTTCAAGGAGGAAAGACTTGTCAGCCCCTGTTTTTTAAAATTAATTTAATTAGTGTTAATTAGTTGCTAATGGCCTAATTAGCCTTAAAATAATTTATTATGATTTTAGGAATTTTTTTAGAATTTTTAAATGATTTTTAAATCATTTTTAAATTAAAATATATCACTTTATAATTAATTAAAATGTTTTAATATAGTTTTATAATTAACTAAATTATTTTAATAACATTTTGTAAATATTTAAATTATTTTAATAGTAGTTTGTAATTTATTAATTTATTTTATTTCGGGTTTGCAAATTATTATTTGTATTTAGATAGGATTGGACCTAGCTGTAATTCCTAAAAGTTTGAGGACCTTATTGAAAAACCTACCCCCCCACGATCTCTCTCTCTCTCCTCCCCACGACTGGCCAGCTGCCGACGACCGACCCCCCTTTCTTCCCCGACGAGACCTAACCCTAACCCTAACTCCGGCGAACACAGCACCACCTCCCCATCGACTATCACCCCCATCCACCACCACCATTCGAAGCGCGACGACGAGGCCAGCACAGCGCCACCCAAGCGCCACGCCGACGTCGCATCCTCCACCGTCCAGCGCTTTCGAAACCCTTTCCGAAGTCGGACACGTGAGTAACACTTCTAAAATTGTGTCGTGCGTATCTCGTGCTCACGTATGTGATTCGCCGTGTCCTGACGAACATAATGGTAAGACTGGACACGAAAGACTAGACCCGTACGTGTCGTGCTTAGCACGGACACGCGACTCATGTGTCCTTAACTGTCAGGACACAGAGTTGTTTTATCGGGTTTAAAACATATTAACTTAAACCTAAATAAATCTAACCAGAACCCTACCCCTAACCCAAAGCTCGGGCAGACCCCGTGGCCAGCCCGACCATACCCAAGAACCCGACCCCCCTGGGCTGAGTTCGAACCCCCCCTGTTGTTTGTTTTATTTTCTTTTTTTGTTTTGTATTATTAAGTTATTATATATATATATATATATATATATATATATATATATATATTTTATATATATATTTACTGTTTTATATATATATATATATATATATATATATATATATATATATATATATATATATATATATATATATATGTATATATATATATATATATGTATATATATATATATATGTATATATGTATATGTATTTCTTTATGTATATTATATTTACTGTTTTATATATATATATATATATATATATATATATATATATATATATTTTTTTTTTTTTACTGTTTTATATATATATATATAAAATATATATATATATATATATATATATATATATATATATATATATATATATATATATATATTATGTATATATGTACATATATATATTAAAATATATATATATATATATATATATATATATATATATATATATATATATATATATATATATATATACATATATATATATATATATATATATATATATATATATATATATATGTGTTATATATGTATATGTATATGTATATGTATATGTATATGTATATGTATATGTATGTATACATAACTATTTAGCCTCTATAATTTACATAATATTGTACATATATTATACTTTAATATATGTAAATATACTTGTCATATTTATATGACTACTATGTATAATTTCACATTGTTAAAATATTAGTATTTATGTACTTTTACCTCTTTGTATTTTTGTGTATTTTAAGTACTGCAACCATTTGGTGTCCAAGCCTAGCATGGGTTTTTGGGCTCAAATGTGTTTTCACACATTCAAGACCTGTACAAGTCATATTGGACTTGATTCATGGCCTTGGATCCTGTATTTGAACTCAGGTTCAAATTATGTACATGGACAAAATACGCAGATAATTAATTATTTAATTTCAGATTGTGTACCATGCTGTTTTTGAATTTCTAAAAATACTTTAATTGCTTGTAAAATTCTGGAAAAATAGTATTTAGATACTATGTTAATTTAACTAATTTAGCATAATTTTTACAGTATTTAATTTACAGTTTTGCCACTGTTTTGGCATATGAAACCAGAACTCATTTTCTGTGTACTTATGAAAACTGATTTTTATAAAATACATGTACTTGTTAATAAATTCCAGAAAAATTATAATAAATTTCTATAATTCACAAGGATCATTTTGGTACGTTATTTTATGTAAAATTGAGCTTTTTGTCTATCTCAAAAATTGTTGGAACACAATATACAGTTGATTTATTTATTGAATAGTTATGACTTTTTAATGTTTTGTGTAAATTTGAGTTTTAGTCGTATTAAACCCCACCCCGCACTAGTGTAAAGGCCTTAGAAAGTTAGTTATAGTATTGAGTCACCCCATATTGGTCTTCTATGCTAAAGTCATCATTTTGGCTAGGTGCCCAGTCACAAGTCGTGTTGTACCACTTAGTGTCTTAGTATTTAACTTAGTATAAAAACTAAGTTTATGTATCTATTTCTACAGTGACGAGTCACCAGGCATCTATAGCATTTTTATCGCTGCTTTGCTTTGCTAGAGGCAAGTACTTTCTTCAAACTTTACATACTGTTACAACAATGAACTGCAAATCCAACCATGTTAAATGCTGATCCTTGGGGTAGCAAGTTAAATCTTCACATGTTGTATTTTCAGTCACTACCATGCTTAGACCAGTCTTTATGTATCTCTAACATGATTAGAATATGGGTTATGGGGAAACTGTTAGTAGTGTACGTGATCATGCCCCCCTTCTCCGTACGTATGTACTGTCACGCCCCAGAACCAGAATACTGGAGATCGGGGGCGAGACAAAGCCAGCTACGTATATCAGAGTATGCCAGTACCCCAAGATACGGTCAAAGCTGTCTAGAAGACAAGTGGGTGGACTCTAGCAAGCCACTGACGACTCCTAAGGTCGAATAATTCCTATCTCAATCCAATCAATGTAAGAAACAATAAAGAGTAAATCATATATGAGATGGGTAAGGCGTCCCAAACACAAGTACATACATAATCATGAGAGCTGACATAATAAAAGATATATCAACTGACTATACAAAAGGTACGTAAATGTACAACTAGCAGCTGTCCAGAATATACATCCACGCCGTACTAAGACGGAGGAAACAAAACCCAGAAATAAGGACTAACATATGTCCTTGGCTAATACACCACAAAATGAGAGTACAAGATAAAGTGGGAAATAAAGGTAACCCACTCGCTAATCCATATCGGTCCTCTGAGTGCGAACCATCCGGAGGAGAAGACGGTAGATCCTCGTGATCAACTATGGAACCTGGCCATACAAAACCAGTGGGGTCAGACCCCAAATAGCAAGTACCACAAGGAAGGCTCGAGGTGAACGACAAAGTCCAACAACAACACAACAACATAATGACAGAAATAAATAAAGATGGTTCGAGACTAGTACGGTACCAATGCACGTGTCTCGAGAATATAAATGACTGAATGGAAATACTAAACAATATAGCTATGGAACAAAATAATTCGATGAGCAACAAGGGGTTTAGGAACTACTAGGAATCGGAGCTACAACCCTTAAACCAAACAAGGACCGGGGTTACAGATCTTTTCCCTAGCAGAACTTAGCCTCTGGCTACTCACCAACAAAAGAGCATATAAGGTAACACACAATCAAAAGTGCACGGCCAATCATTGACTACGGCTTGATATCATTAACTAGCTAGGGTTATCACAATCCTAATTACTAATATGCAAGTTGAGAAACTTCACTACCACCTACGCTGCAGTAACTCGGATGGCCAAGGGGGCGACGACGGTAGAAGAAAAGAAATAAAATCAACCAAACAATCTCAATCAATAGTAGATAAAATCTACTGCAAAAATGAAACATATCAATAGTAGATAAACAACATCTACTCAATAACATATCAATAGTAGATAAACATCTACTCAATCAATAGTGGACAGGGGCCTACGCCAATCGGGGTTATCCTTGCCACTGTGGGGGCCCATAGCGATCCGAGTACGCGGTAGCATGAAGTGTCCTCCCCTCCCAATGATCTATATGAGTTTACTAGTCAATTACCTATAACATTCATTTTTAATTCTCAAGTCGTGGACACTCAAGAATCGTCCTATAATGACGAGCCATGGGTACAAGTCATTTGCGAGATATCTCTGGCAAATGTTCTCAATACACATTACGCGCGATACAATACTCACACTCGATTGTCCATTGCCAAGATGCAAATAGATTAGACATTCAACAAGCTATATCCACGGTGTCAAGAAAGAACATGTACTCATATCTCGGGTCTAGAAATCAATAAGAAAATCAAGTCATGAGTGCGCTACTATGCGCCACTAAATCGAGCTAGGCATATATATAATAATTTGGAGTGCACCATAACAGGCCACTATCTATAATCTGGACATAGAACAATACGTGAACATAAGCATGTACCATATATATAGAGTGTACAATCATTATTTAACTATCAAAGGTCATCTAATCATGTTAAGAGTCCATTACAATCGAAAAATTATCAAAAACGGACAAAAACGGGCAAAAACGGACAAAAACAACCTAAAATAGCCTAACCGGATTATCCGGCTGATTACTGCAGATTTTTGACGGATTTTCCGAAATGTAACAGCAAGTTTTGTGGTGCAAGTTCAGATTTTCCGACGGATTTCCGCAGATTTCCGACGGATTTTCCGAACCGTCACAGAAAGTTGATTTTTGAACTCAAAACTTGTTTCGGCCATAAAAACTTCGTTTTAAATCGAAATTCGGACTTTTAAAAGTCAAAATTGAATAGAATTGAATTTTCTACAACATAGAAGTATTATTTTTCACAAATTAAAACATTTGATAGATCAAAACTTCAAAATACTCGAAAATCATATCTAGAAACTCAGATCTACGCAATATTGTCGATCAAAACCAAAAGTGCTATATACGAAAGATGTTAACAATTTAGAGGAGCATATTATAGAACAATAAAACTTTAATTTCTATGGAAAACAAAAACAAAGTATGGTCATGTCACTTTTGAGCAAGATGTACTTGCCTAGGTTTTAGCAACCGAGCCTAATCTTCCACTCCACCACCAAGAAGGGTTCCGAAACCAGACTCTAGGCCTCAAGGCAAAGCCTTCCTAAGCTTGAGTAAGAGAGAAGAGAGTGAAGAGGAAATGGTGAAGGAAAAAAAAGAGAGAGGAGAGAGAAACTCATAGGATATATATAGAAGGGGTGAATTAATCTTAGCCGTTGGATCGTGATCCATGTCACATTCTAGGTCAATCCTAGCCATTGAAAGAAAACCAATTGTCCATTGGATAATAGAATGCATCTATACTATTCACGAAAATATCTAAACACTATTCATCAAAATATCCAAAACACTATTCATGAAAATATCGGAAACACTATTCATGAAAATATCTGAAATCGAAAATATTTAAAATATGGAAAATTTGTCCGGGCGGTATACCGTCGGTATACTCCGGTACACCGTCGGCATGCCGGCCAAGGGGAAAATCTATAATTTGGGAAAATTTTAAAGCGTTCCAAAAATCAAGAAAATACGAAATACAATACAAAATACGTATCCGTATATAAATACTGATACTGTGAGACGAATCTCACATGTACCGAGCAAAGTTTCATTTTATATGAATACTACGCCGTAGGCTTTATCTCAAAGCGGATTTGTACGTATGTACATCTATCGCCTTATCACTTGTACGGAAGTACATTTCATTATGTGCCCCTGCACATTGTACACCTATTGACGATCATGTATCTGCTACAGTTTTATATATTATATATACATCTGTCTCTATGACATATGTGTCCTTGCCATGATAGATTCTGTGATGCCATGTTTCCAGTTTTTTCCTCTTATTTTTATTTCCATGTTTCATATGCTAGTGTGTTAGAATCAGTACTTGCTCCCGTCCTGACAGGATAACGTTGTAGGTATTCTTACTGAGGAGGAGTTGCTCTGTGACTCATATTATGGAGTTACTGCCGAGGACTAGGCTTTGCCTTACGAGGATGTACCTGCGGGGAAACTCGTCTAGTTTGCGTAGTTGTTCGGGATATTTAGTGTAGTCATGTATTAGACTACATATTTTGTAACTGGACCTGTATCCAGTTTTACATTTCAGACTTGTACTTGGACTTATTACTATATGAGACGACTTTTGTGTTTGGAGCATTTATGACTCTTCTTTACTTATAGAACTGTTAGCACATTTAGTCTTATCTTGTTATCTCTAGAACAGCTTACTGTGCTTTATCTCAAGCGTAGGCTGGACATGAATCGGCTTGGCCCAACAATTTGGGTAGCAGGTCGTGACAATTTCTAGAGTGGAGACGGAGGTTTTTGCTGGAGGAAAATCGGCCGACACGACAACCGAGGAGCCCCGTTCATTGAGTTTTTTACACTCAATAGGTAGACCCTAATCTACCATTGCAAATCTAGTTTTTCTTTCATTTGCATCCATATAGGTGCCCTAGCCTTGTCCACAAAATTTGGTGAGATTTTGACTCCGTTTGATGGAGGTATCGGACACGATTCGGTCCTTTACGGCACGTGTTCGACGAAATGCCACTTAGGATAGAAAGTTGTTGTTTTTTATTCTGACTTCATGGATGTTTAGATAATATGATTTTGATAAACTTTCGTGAAGACGGTTTTGGTTTTGGCATCGTATCAGCGGCGTTTCGGGCGACGGACGCACGTGCACAAATCCCGTGCACGAGGCCATGCGTTCCCTGTTGTCCGCGCGTGATTTCTCGATGCACAGAGCATATTTTTGCATGACAATTTGTGAGCACGTGGGGGCAACCTCTGCCCCCATGCTCGTAAAATTTCACGACTTTTCGTTGAGCGAGCGCGGAGAAATCGTGCGTGCACCGTTCAACCAATGTGCATTCAGCCTGTCATTTTTATCGCGGAGACGGACTTCGTGCACGCACACGATGCAGCGAAGACCCGTTCTAGGACCCGGAACATGTCGAACTAGACCTAGACAACCCGTAGGACGAACCCCGAGTCACGGCGTGGCCCGACGAGGGAGCAGCGAGGCCGGAACCACGCGCACGAGGGCGCGCGCGCAGCAGGCCGCGCGGGTGCCGGGGCTGCGTGCGCTGCTTCGGGCGGCGTGTCGCCGTGTCATCATGTCCTAGACCTACCCCAGGACCCCCCAGCTACGTGCACAAGCACGAGGCTTTTCGTTGTGTGTGCGGCGCTCAATCGAGCGAGAACGCACGCGTATCACGCGGTATCAGAAAATTCCGATACGCGTTCTGTGGACACGATACGGACACGATTTCGAACCCGAAAGTATACGAACGCATCACGTGGGTCGAGACCAACGTGTATGCCGAGTTTCGCGGGTTCTTTTGGTGTATTTTGCATTTTGGGTCGTTGTGTTAATTGGATGAGTTTCTTTGATTTTGATTTTTTTCGAGTTAAATGTGATATTTTTGATTTCCAGCTTCTTAGCTTCTAAAATCTGAGTTTTCAGGACTTATATGAGTTTTCGGATATGTGGGAACCAACGCTTGGGTTTATTTCATAATTTTTTGTCAATTATGAGTATTTGCACTTTTCTATATATATATATATATACATATAACCCCGCTGAAACCCATTGCTATGTTCAAATGCGTTATGAATGGTTCGAGGGATTTGATTCCAGATTTTTGATTCTTTAAACCATTTCAACCATTGCGAATTTTTCTATTTAAGAGTTTGTATATATATATATATATATATATATATATATATATATATATATATATATATATATATATATTTTTTTTTTTTTTTTTTTTTTTTTTTTTTTGTATATATATATATATATATATATATATATATATATATATATATAAAAAGAAAAAAAAATATATATATATTTTAATATATATATATATATATATATAAAAAATATATATATATATATATATATATATATATATATATATATATATATATATATATATATATATATATATATATATATATATATATATTTAGCTTCTTACTTTATATATATGTATATAATAGTATATTAATTTGGGTAATACCATGGGTATGTTTTACTGTTTTTAATCTCAGATTTACCCCATTTCAGTAAGCACCAGTACACACACACACACATCATCTTTTGTTAGAAATAGGGTTTGGTTGTATTGTATATACACATGTGTGTATATACCTATATGTATATAGGTTTTATGCTTGGAAACCCTCTTGGAACAGATTATAGTTGTGTATATAACTATAGGAGCCCTAGGACAGATTTGGTTTGTCATTTCGAGCTTAGTTTAGTCGAATTGGCCGACATGTTGACCAAATTGACAAAAGTCAACTTTGGGTCAAACTTGATCCAATTCAACTCAAACGAACTCCAAATGACCTAGAATTTTTGTATGACCTAGAAATTAGTAGACGGACTAGTTGATCCAGGTTTAACCAGTGTTGACCAGGTTTGACCAGAGTTGACCGAGGGTTGACTTTGACCAAAATGGACCTAGAAGCATGTAGACTTACATTGTAGCTATTTCTTTTAATATTGTGGACTTGGTTGTGACATGTGTGTACTTTAAATAGGTTTACATTATCCCAGTTTAGTTACACCTCATCATCAGCAGTTTGATTTGCCAGGCGAGTACATTCTCTGATCTTTTTATACTTCTTTGGATATGTTCTCTTGTTATAGACTAGTATACTTGATGCTGACACGATATTCACACGGATTAGTATCCTATGGATCTTTTCATGCGATGTTATCCCCTCGGATACATCGAGTATGTCATGTTTATGTACTTTATCATGGCCATCATGTACTCCATGTATTCATATTTATCCATGTGCACTCATATATTATTCATGTACACTCTTGACCATATGAGCTCCATGTATACAGTAGTTGTTATCCATGTGCAATAACATAACATGTATTGATCCTTGTGTATTGATTGGGGGCAGGGAGATTGTAGTTGGTTATGTGATCATTATCCCCAATAGGTATCCATGTGCACTCTATAGCTGTATCCATGTGCAACCCAAACCGTTTACATAACCAATTCATGCTCTAAATCACGTAGAAGGTTACATTTCTCTATTTATCATATTATATCTCATTTTATAGTCTCTCTCTTGTTGATTTTCTTTACAGCGATTCATATATAGTTTTCTATAGCTTGCTTTATATGTCCATTCCTGCTATGAACTGTTGTGAGAGATATGTGCTCGTTCCGTCCTGACTGGGCATGTTGAAAATTTTACAGGTATTGATAATGAGTACTGCCCTACTTATTATGGCATTGGCTTAGACGACACTGGCGACGTGGACCCTCAGGAGGATCCAACAGTCGCTGAGGACTTGCCTATAGTCTAGCTGAGACTTAGTATTTTATTGTCTTTCTTTTTGTGACATTATGAGTTGTCCTTGAGATTTATTCTGGTGGTTTACATCTAGACTTTTATTTATGTTGTGACTCTCTTGTAATTTTCTATTCTATTCCATCTTAGTGTCGTGATTGAGTACTTATTATTTACTCTCCATTCGGAGCTTATTCTAGACTGTATTAGATATTGTCATTCAGGACAGCGTTCTACCGCCGACACTGCTGCGTAGGCTGGGCGTATTCACTTCTCGTGCTCTTTCACTGGGTGTGGGTCGTGACACATTTTTAGTGGTGGCCCATGCAGGTCGACAATCACAACTAGTATGATTCGTAGTGGTACTCGAACTAGAGTATCATTACAGCCTACAGTAGGATATAAGATATAAGTTAAGGTACTCAATCACAATTAGAATTTCCTGAGAGATTCCTGGGACGACCCTTGAGAATCTCATTTTGAGCTTCGATTTAAATTCCTTTTCCCTTATTTTAATCCACCTTCCTCCCTTAATTCTTGTATCTTGTTTAACTCTTTTCACCAATATCCTTACTTTCTTGTGCTTAATTATAATGGTTAGGAAGATGGCTATACTGCTATATACTCATTGGTTAAACATATGGCTAGAAGGATTACATTAAGGAATTGGAATACACGGAGACTTTGATTAAGCTATAAGGGCATTTTTCTAAATGGATGATTTAATGATTAGTAGTTTGTAAGTTGGGATATTACCAAGGAAATTTATCATGAGATTCTAAGTAGTAATCACCGGAGGATTATAAACTTTTATTTTGATACTGGAGGAAAATAGTTAGAATCTATATAAATCGATTTCAGGAATTGATGTGAATCATGAATTATTGGATTATGATTATACATCTTTGAACGTATATAGATTGGTTTGATAATGATCAAAAAAGGGGGTGGCAGTATGAACTATTAAATTGAGTCGTATAAGTTGCGATGTATATGTTTATTGAATTTCAAATTTAAGTGGAAGCAATGATATTAAAATTTGGTTTAAAAAATTAGGAAGATATAAAAACGATTGTTTTGGAAGAGAAAAAAATCTCAAATTTGGAATCGTGTCAATTGATTAAAGATTTAAAAATCTATTTAGATTTTGGTTTAAGAAGTAGTGATTATGTTTCAATGACTTGGAAAGAGAAATTATGGTTGATAAGCGCGTTAAAATACTGAGCTGTAAATGCTAGATTGCCGTGATAAGCTAAGTGTCTATCTTGAGGATTATTTGAGACAATAGGGAGTTTTTTTTAAAAGTTATAAAGTGATATAGAATTTTATGGATTCATGATTTATTAACTCTGGAGTTCAAAGTTGGATTGAAATGTTAAATTTTGGAAAGGTTAGTAGTAATGTGATAAAAATTATTATGAGATTCATGAAAAGGATTTAAATGTTAGTCGTGATTAGATTGGAAGGCTTAGAGTGAATACAAATTGAGGTAGTTATTTTGAAATCTCTTTTTAAAAGAATGTAAAGGTAGGCCACCAAGGTAACCTTAATAAGATAGAAGTGTTCGACACTAATTGCCATGTCATTCATAACTATGATAGTAGTATATACTCCAGTGTTGTCAGTCGTCTGCCAAACTTGTAGAACCCTAGAGGGGGGGTAAATAGGGAAATAAAAAATAACTAGAGCACAAGAAGTAATATATGACAAATAAAAGGAAAGAGTAAGAAGATCAAACACAAGATGTATCCTGGTATCCTCGCTTGAGGTAATGCAGTCCCGGAACTCTCTCTCGCTTAAATCCACTATTTAATCAAAATAGTACATACGAGTTTGGATCCGAAGAACTCGCCAACTTCAACACGAGTTTGGATCCGAAGACTCGCCAACTTCAACACACGAGTTTTCTTACGAAGGCTCGCCAACTTCAAACAAATGAGAAGAGAACTTGTTGATCTTATAACACATGAAGATCGAAAATTACAACTCTTAAATACTCTAGCACTTTGGGAGAGAATGACAATTAAAAGCTTGGTAGAGTATTAATGGTGGAGCTCTTGGTTGTTTGGAAAATTTATGGCAAGAGTTGGTGAAAGCTTCAAGAGGGAGAAGGCTTTCATTTATAGAGAAACCAAGAGTAGGTGGCATTTAATGCTCCTGAATACAGCTAAACCGGCATACCGTCGGTATGCAGCAGCATACCGTCGGTATACCGGTCGAACAGTAACGGTCATATTAATATTCGTTGGGAGCATTTAATGCTGCTATTAATGCAGTCCATAACATTCAAAAATCAAATTTCGTAAGCCGGTATACCGTCGGTATGTCGCGGTATACCATCGGTATACCATTGTGTGTCACAGAACCTTTTTGTAATAAACAAAACGGTATACCGTCGGTATGCCGGAGCATACCGTCGGTATGCAAATGTTTGTCACAAAAGGTTTTATGGCTCACAAAATGGTACACCACCGGTATACTGGAGTATACCGTCGGTATTCCGACGTTTATCACAGAACGTTTTTAAGGCAAACAAAACGGTATACCGCCGGTATGCCGGAGCATACCGTCGGTATTCCGACGTTTGTCACAGAACGTTTTGTGGTCCACAAAATGGTATACCGCCGGTATGCCGGAGCATACCGTCGGTATGCCGACCATTTTTCACAGAAAGTTTGTGGACGATAAAAACGGTATACCGCCGGTATGGCGGAGCATACCTCCGGTATGCCGTTCTATAAGATATTGATTTTTGACTTAAAGCTTTTAGTTTGTCATCCAACCTTAAGTGTTTACAGATATACCTAGACCTTGTACAGACTCAAAATCTTTTAAGCAGTGTAGGAAGCCGTCTATGCAAGGAGCGCTGGTATCTGATTCAGTCTTCAATGCAATAGATGGTAGCACTTGAAAGGATAGATTTTATGTAGTAGAGCTTCTGAGAAGATATGAATCTGAAGACACAGAAAACTAAACTACGAAGATGTTGTTAATATATCAAAATAAAATGTGCCAACAAAACTATGGGACTGTATTTCAATCTTGACTTACTCAACCTTCCCTCAAATCTAGATCTTTATTTATGACTTTCTAACCGTTTGTATTTGATCGTTCCTTAACAGTATTCGCCTATAGAACTGTGTCCTAAATTATTTCACTGGATTCTTAATTAAATTTATTTCATGCTTCAACTTGATTTCCTTTATTCTTGTATTAGTTGTCACCTCTTGAACCCTTACCATGATACTAAAATACTTTCTGACTTAAATTCGAGATCCAACCATGACTCAATTCTTTCGACCCGACATGGGATGGTGTTATTCTTGTTCCTTAAATGCTTAACCTTGTACCTTATCTAGATTGCTTGACCAGCTTAGTTAATGATCTTGGACTATTTTTCTTCTTCATCATTACCTCCCTTACTTGTATTTTGACTACCTTATGTTGCTAATTTAGCCTTAGTTTTGCAAGCTTATCTCTTTTTCGAGCTTGATCATGACAAATTTTATTGGGTCGACCCACTAACATATTGTCTAATCAGAACCGGTGTATGATGGTCTGATCAACCTATTGCACTTTGGTTCACATATATTACTCTACGTGGATAGAGGCATAGTTAAACTTGCCCTAGAGTCTCATCCACGACAGCTTTGGCAATTCTTCTTGAATTATTTTTGTTGTCTATGAACCACGTATTGTACTCAATAGCATCGTCTTTGAACTCTTTTTGCTTTTGTCTTCCATATATTTCAGAAAGACAAGGCACTGTACTTAATAGGTCAACCCAGGGTATCACGTTTAGCTTCCTTATCAAAAGAAGGATAGTAGCTTATTTCCATATCCTCGCAGTATTCTTTAGGATTTCAATAGTGTTGAATTATAAATCCTTGATCGCGACCAGTCGACTTGGTCATTCCCTTATCATCCAATGTTTGGAACCTTATTCAATCGAATTAATTCAATTGTGACATGG
The DNA here is from genome assembly GCA_029216955.1 of Iris pallida. Classification (NCBI taxonomy): domain Eukaryota; kingdom Viridiplantae; phylum Streptophyta; class Magnoliopsida; order Asparagales; family Iridaceae; genus Iris; species Iris pallida. The sequence goes on from JANAVB010039017.1 coordinate 8,478,608, forward strand.
ATTTCAAGTCTTGGATACTCGTGCCTAGACTTCAATGACCTCGTTCTCCATCTTGCCCAAACCTCGATTCATCCTGGATTTGATCAACTTAGATCATATCGAGACTAAAATTTCTTATAGATATATATATATAGTGTGCTTGGATTTCAGTGTTATTGATAGTCGTGCTTTAAACTTTTGATTTTGATCATCTTTAGAATATTAACGCTTTATGGTTAATTTCAGTTGTTTTTTTATCACCAGTATTTGTATAGGATGATAGATTGCCTTACAACCTGATAATTTATTTTTTTCTTATCTTTTCCAGAATGGCACCCATGACCAGAGTATGTCCCCAGTGCATAGCTGCAATTTCGGATGAGACCAAGATTGTACTTTTCTCTTTATTGCTCAGGAGGTGTTAGTAGCCTCACCGGAGAATTTTCCTCCATCTCCTATCCTTCAGGAGAGGACTGTAGTTCAGCAGGAGACTGAGGGCCTCCCTTTGCCTCCTGGAGTGGTACCCCATGCCATCCCTGATAGGGCTCATATTTACAGACTCCTTCAGGATGTGCGGGAGGTACACATACTTCAGGCTGAGCTTATGAGAGAGCAGAGTCTCAGTTTTCAACTGTTGTGGGATTACATGCATTCGAGGGAGGAGCCTAGTCCTAAGAGAGCGAGGAGCAGTTTATATCCAGAGCCTCAGGAGTACCCAGGCTTTCAGTCTAGACCAACATATCCAGTTCAGATTTCTGTCCAGCAGAGGCCAGTTGAGTGGGTGCCTACCTGTACTTTCTGTAAGAAGCTTGGGCACCTATGGAAGGACTGTAGGAAGAGACTAGGATTATGCCTATTTTGTGGGTCGGCTACGCACAAGATACGAGACTGTCCTACAACACTTGCACCTAGTCGAAGCCTACCTCCAGGAGAGAGTTCCAGCTACCAGACCTAGTAGAGGTGAGTTCTTGACCCATACCTTATCCTATCTTTACGATTACTGTACCCTACCATATTGTTTGTATGTTTGATTCCATATAACTACTTTTGATCTAGTATGACTATAGTGGCTAGATGAGACCCAAGACTGATTATCTGCCATAATCATATATGATATCTTTCCAACTGCATGATTTAGATAAGTTTTCTTAAGACCATGATTGTTGGGGTTTTGACCTAGGAGTAGGATCATCTTAATTTCGAGGACGAAATTATTTTAAGGAGGGTAGATTTGTCACACTCACTTTTCAATTTCAAGGGTATTTTAGTAATTGTTATTTATTTCAATTTTTATGAATTTTATTTGAATTTTTATCTATTTATTAATTAGATTGATTGCAGTATGATTTGATTGATTGTAGACTGGTGACTTGGTAGTTTGACCTTAGTCAACCTTCACTAGAAGCCTAATAATGTAATTAAATTTCACATTTTGGTTTTTAAAAATTTATTTAGATTTAATCTCTATTTTTGGAGTAGTTTAGATGATTTCAGTCATTTTAACCATTCTGGCCTTTATGTGATTTTCTGAATATGTTGACTCATGATTGTGCTAACAACTGGTTTAACCTTAGGGGACATTGTATAGGGACTAACCATGCCTTAGAATTATTATTTTCATTTTTAGAATTTATTTTTATGCATTAGATTATTTTAAGGCTTTAATTGATTTAATTTAGCCTTTTTGCATGCTAGCTTTTAACCTTTTGACTTGGGCCCATTTCTACTTGAGAAGGAGTTGGCCCAAGTGAAACCCTAACCCTAGGAGACCCCCTTGGCCACCCAACACAGCAGCACCCCCTCCCCTTTGCATTCATTTGTGAAGTTTTGAGCCTCCACAAAGAAACCCTAAAAGATCCACCTCTCCAAAACTCATAATTCCTTCATCCGGAGTCCGTTTCTTCCCAAACGAACTCCGTTGTGCTCGTCGAAGAGAGGAGGATCTGCTGGAGCATTTCTAGAGTGGAGACGGAGGTTTTTGCTGGAGGAAAATCGGCCGACACGACAACCGAGGAGCCCCGTTCATTGAGTTTTTGACACTCAATAGGTAAACACTAATCCCATTACAAATATGGTTTTTCTTTCATTTGCATCCATATAGGTGCCCTAGCCTTGCCCACGAAACTTGGTGAGATTTCGACTCCGTTTGATGGAGGTATCGGACACGTGTCGGTCCTTTACGGCACGTGTTCGACGAAATGCCGCTTAGGATAGAAAGTTGTTATTTTTCGATTCTGACTTCATGGATGTTTAGATAATATGATTTTGATAAACTTTCATGAATACGGTTTTAGTTTTGGCATCGTATCAGCGGCGTTTCGGGCTACGGACGCACGTGCACGGATCCCGTGCACGAGGCCGTGCATGCCCTGCTGTCTGCGCGTGATTTCTCGATGCACAGAGCGTATTTTGTGTGAAAATTTGTGAGCACGTGGGGGCAACCTCTGTCCCCGTGCTCGTAAAATTTTACGACTTTTCGTTGAGCGAGCGCGGAGAAATCGCACGTGCACCGCTCAGCCACTGTGCATTCAGCCTGTCGTTTTTGTCGCGAAAACGGGTTTCGTGCGCGCACACGACGCAGCGAAGACCCGTTCCAGGACCCGGAACATGTCGATCTAGACCTAGACGACCCGTAGGACGAACCTCGAGTTGTGGCGTGGCCCGACGTGGGAGCAGCGAGGCAGGAACCACGTGCACGAGGGCGCGCGGGCACGCGCGCGCGCACAGCAGGCCGCACGAGTGCAGGGGCTACGTGCGCTACTTCGGGCGACGTGTCATCGTGTCCTAGACCTACCCCAGGACCCCCCCCAGCTACGTGCACAAGCACGAGGCTTTTCGTTGCGTGTGCGGCGCTCAATCGAGCGAGAACGCACGCGTATCACGCGGTATCGGAAAATTCCGATACGCGTTCTGTGGACACGACACGGACACGATTTCGAACCCGAGAGTATACGAACGCATCACGTGGGTCGAGACCAACGTGTATGTCGAGTTTCGCGGGTTTGTTTGGTGTATTTTGCATTTTGGGTCGTTGTGTTAATTGGATGAGTTTCTTTGATTTTGATTTTTTTCGAGTTAAATGTGATATTTTTGATTTCCAGCTTCTTAGCTTCTAAAATCTGCGTTTTCAGGACTTATATGAGTTTTCGTATATGTGGGAACCAACGCTTGGGTTTATTTCATAATTTTTCGTCAATTATGAGTATTTGCACTTTTATATATATATAGCTATGTATACATATAGATATATATATATATAACCCCGCTGAAACCCATTGCTATGTTCAAATGCGTTAAGAATGGGTCGAGGGATTTGATTCCGGATTTTTGATTCTTTGAACCATTTCAACCATTGCGAATCTTTCTATTTAAGAGTTTGTAAAAAATATATATATATATATATATATATATATATATATATATATATATATATATATATATATATTTTATATATATATATATATATATATATATATATATATATATATATATATATATATATATATATATATATGTAGCTTCTTACTTTATATATATGTATATAATAGTATATTAATTTGGGTAATACCATGTGTATGTTTTACTGTTTTTAATCTCAGATTTACCCCATTTCAGTAAGCAACAGTACACACACACACACATCATCTTTTGTTAGAAATAGGGTTTGGTTGTATTGTATATACACATGTGTGTGTATATACCTATATGTATATAGGTTTTATGCTTGGAAACCCTCTTGGAATATATTATAGTTGTGTATATAACTATAGGAGCCCTAGGACAGATTTGGTTTGTCATTTCGAGCTTAGTTTAGTCGAATTGGCCGACAAGTTGACCAAATTGACAAAAGTCAACTTTGGGTCAAACTTGATCCAATTCAACTCAAACGAACTCCAAATGACCTAGAATTTTGTGTATGACCTAAAAATTAGTAGACGGACTAGTTGACCCAGGTTTGACCAGGTTTGACTAGAGTTGATCGAGGATTGACTTTGACCAAAATGGACCTAGAAGCATGTAGTCTTGCATTGTAGCTATTTTTTTGATATTGTGGACTTGGTTGTGACATGTGTGTACTTTAAATATGTTTACATTGCCCCAGTTTAGTTACACCTCATCATCAGCAGTTCGATTTGCCAGGCGAGTACATTCTCTGATCTTTTCATACTTCTTTGGATATGTTCTCTTGTTATAGACTATTATACTTGATGCTGACACGATGTTCATACGGATTAGTACCCTATGGATATTTTCATGTGATGTTATCCCCTCGAATACATCGAGTATGTCATGTTCATGTACTTTATCATGGCCATCATGTACTCCATGTATTCATATTTATCCATGTGCACTCATATGTTATTCATGTACACTCATGACCATATGAGCTCCATGTATACAACAGTTGTTATCCATGTGCAATAACTTAACATGTATTGATCCTTATGTATTGATTGGGGGTAGGGAGAGTGCAGTTGGTTATGTGATCATTATCCCCAGTAGGTATCCATGTGCACTCCATAGCTGTATCCATGTGCAACCCAAACCGTTTACATAACCAATTCATGCTCTAAATTACGTAGAAGGTTACATTTCTCTATTTATCATATTATATCTCATTTTATAGTCTCTCTCTCTCTTGTTGATTTTCTTTACAGTAATTCATGTATAGTTTTCTATAGCTTGCTTTATATGTCCATTCCTGCTATGAACTGTTGTGAGAGATATGTGCTCGTTCCGTCCTGACTGGGCATGTTGAAAATTTTACAGGTATTGATGGTGAGTACTGCCCTACTTATTATGGCATTGGCTTAGATGACACTGTCGACGTGGACCCTCAGGAGGATCCAACAGTCACTGAGGACTTGTCTATAGTCTAGCTGAGACTTAGTATTTTATTGTCTTTCTTTTTGTGACATTATGAGTTGTACTTGAGATTTATTCTGGTGGTTTACATCTAGACTTCTATTTATGTTGTGACTCTCTTGTAATTTTCTATTCTATTCCATCTTAGTGTCGTGATTGAGTACTTATTATTTACTCTCCATTCGGAGCTTATTCTAGACTGTGTTAGATATTGTCACTCAGGACAGCGTTCTACCGCCGACACTGCGGCGTAGGCTGGGCGTATTCATTTCTCGTGCCCTTTCACTGGGTGCGGGTCGTGACAAAAACCTCGCCATCCACCACACCACCATGGATACCGTCCGACATGCCTGTGCGCGCCGCCTGGGCCGCCGTCGACCGACCGTTCGGCTGGGAACAACAGGAGTAGTAGCATCTGGGCAAATTCGTCAGGGGATTTCTTCGTCATTACTCGGCCATCTTTCGATCCAATCAATCAGGTACGAACAAAACCCTAACACCTATGAATCCCATTAAGTATTTTATTCTCTTTCGTATTAAAATCTGTTAGAAATCTACCCAAAAATTATCGAAATATTGTTCGTAAATAGGGTGTAGCACCGTCCTATAACCGTATATTGGAGACCAATTTCGGTCGAACCATTGACCAACTTAAGAAACTAATTTAAAAGCTTCATAGAAAACCTATAGGGCTCCAAAACATTTTTTATAATTTTGGATTTCATCCACTGTTGTAGAAGCATGGAAAATGGTCCATGCGGCTAGGAAACCCCATGCGGCTCATAAAGCCCCTGCGGCTCATAAAGTCATGCGGCATAAGGGACCATGCGGCCCAAGACATCCCATGCGGCTCAGAAGACACGTAGCATAACAGTGTTCCCCTCCGCCCTATACTGCATTAATTACTTCGGAGGCTAACAACTCTGAAAAAAGTGACAGCCCTGATACAAGAGAGGTAATTATGACTCTGTCATAATGACAGACCCCTAGGGAAGAGAAAGAGATCTCTGACACAATCCCCCGAGATCCAAAAAAATGCCACGTGGCCTTGCCACGTGGGCATTCGTATGCGGCTCGAGCGAAGACTTCCCATGCGGTTCAGAATGAAGCCGTCCTATACGGCTCAGGCCGAAACAGTCTCGTGCGGCTCAAGCGGAGGCCTTTCCATGCGGTTCAAGAGGACCATTTCCATGCGGCTCAGGCGGATGCATCCCTATGCGGCTCGCAATGATCATCTCCATGCGGTTCAAAGATTCGAGGGGAGGGCCACTACCAAAGCAGTCCTGACACGTGGCCCAAACCTTATGCGGCCCAAACCTTATGCGGCTCAATCTTCATGCGGGTCAGATCCCCCAGTGGCTCCTAGGACACGTGTCCTAAGCCGATCAATTTTCCAGATTTATTGCAATCAGAGATTGGGTCAAATCCCAATAATCTGGGACACGTGGCAGAAAAATAAATTAAATTTATTCGCAGACATCAGCAGATCGTCATGAGGAAGATTTATTCTAATCAGCATTAATTACTGATGAGATTTGGTATAATTTACACTTAATGGCCCAGATTCATCACACTCAAAACTAATGGCCTAGATTGACTAATCCACAGGCCGCCGCCATCTCCAGGAAGCAATCATTGCAACCCTAATGATCACACCCCATTCCTATAAATAGCAAGGTGCCATTCCCTTATAAAATATACATCCCCTGGCAATATACACAACGGAGAGAGTGTGACCAAAGAGACCCCTTTTCGTGACCAGAGAGCATTAGAAGACTTGGAGGAAAAAGCAGAGAGGGAGCAAAGAGAGCATTTCTTCAACGCCGAGCAAATCTTCTGGAGCCAAGGCTACATACCGATCGTCCAAGGAGTAAGGCAGGGCTGCCGTCGCCTTTCCGAGCCTCTATCGTCACCCCCCTCCAAAATCTAAAATAAACAATTGGACCTAGTCTGCTGTACCTAGGCTTTCGTCCCTAGGCTTTCTTTGTACAAGCGAGTTTGTATTGTGAGTCTAAGTTCAGTCCTCCCATAAAACTGTTATGTACTTTTACAATCAATGGCAAACATGATGGCGACTCTGCTGGAGACAAACTTCTCCACGGCTGAGGAGTTGGTGACGCAGTCGGATGCAGCCAAGCTTGGCTCCATGTAACAGAAAATGGCTGTCCGTTTTGACCAACAAGCATTTGAAGAGATGCTCTCTGAAGGAAGTGCTGGCCCGATCCAGAAGCGAACCCGCACAAAGAAAGCTCGCTGCGAGTGGAGGCCAAAATCGTTTGCGCCTCCACAAGCTCTCGACGGGGTAATCTCTGCTACCCAAGGCGGCGAAGGTGATTCTCATACGGCTCCACTTCGAGCCGTAGAGAACTCTGCTGTCCCCGAGTCCGGCAGAGGAAAGCACTATGATGCTGGATTTGCAGGGACAAAGAGCGACTCTTTGCACCCCAAGAAGAAGCCGAGCACTCCTGTGGCCAAATCTGTCAACCACATGCAGGATGCTCATACGGGTGGATCTACCGGCCGCATGAAGAAAATCCATGCGGCCAGATCATCCAGCCGCATAAAGAAGACTCATGCGGCTGAGACTTCCAGCCGCATGAAGAAAGCCTATGCGGCTACGTTTGCCAGCCGCATACGGACCAACGATGACAGCCACATGACGCCTACTCCCCACGGCTCTATCTTCGACCGCCTCTCGTACGGTCCTGATCTCTTGTGCTTCCAAGAAGATATGTCTGACTCTCTCCAGTATCACTTAGACTCTTCCTACTACGTGCCCGTACGCATTAGAGCGAAGATGTCTAAAGCAGCACGAGCCTGGCGAGTTCGGTCCGCTGATCTGACCTTTGACCATCCGAGCGTTTCGCATACTGCTACGCAGGCCTCGGATGGGAAGTTGTACAGAACCACTCAAGTCCAGCCCCCGACGGCAGACGGACAGAGAGGGTCGCAAAAGTCTTCCAAAATCCCGGAAGTAAACATGGTCGGTCCATACCCATCTGACTTGCGTGAGGCCATACTCCACAAATGCAAGGAAAGAGAAGATGCATTGGGGTGCAAAGAGTCCTCCCACGGACGTCACTGCACCCAAGTCATCATCAACTGCTACTGCAACAGCGCGACGATACAAGAAGACCGACAGTCTGTCTTTCAAAGACTGCAACAGCCATCTTCACAAGAAGAGGCACCACCCGTCGCCTCCTGCAACTCCGCTCGGAAAGTCCCCGCTGATGGAAGGGGGAAGAAGACAAATGTTCCCAGCCCGAAGATCTCAACCACTGCGACTAAAAGATTGTCGTCCAAACGGGTGCCCACCACCGGAGTTTTCTAAGGTACTCGCTCTAAGACGAAATCTGCTACAGTGGGAGATTCGTCATCCACAACGCAGGGGGTTGCTGGGGCTGGGGGTAGCACCCCTCCGAGCCTCCACAGCAATCCGATATTCTAAGAAGACGAGCCCGGGGAGACCACTCTCCCATCAGGTACAACAGGTGCTGATGTCCCCGAGGACATCCATGACTCTCAAGACGAGACAAACTCGATGACTGGGGGTATTGTCCCTTCCGAGTTCGAATCAGAAGGGAACATACCTACATACCCCGATGACTTCTCACTACAGGGGTACGATTCGGAGGGTGCTTCCTCCACCGCTCCGTCTATCTCTCCTCATGTGAAGACGGTATTCATGACAGACAGCAACCAAGGTGGTTCCAGTGATCGCCAATGCATCGACACTCTAGAGGCCATACTGCATGCCTTGGTCAAGTCTGTAGACGAGATCAAAGCGACCCTTCCAACTCGCCAAGGAGAGACGCCTGGCCAAACAAGTGCGGGTCCCGCTGTCAATGTGGACTCGAACTCAGCGGCACCGAACCCGGGCAACAGTCCTCCCGAAGTAACGGCCCCCACCGCTGTGGATGAGGCCCGCGAAGCGAGAAGTGAGGTCCAAGAGCTCCGAGCCATGTTCCACGCTCGAGAAAACTCTCAAGACCTCAGAATACGGCAGCCATACCCTGCTGCATGGAGGGATGTTCCATTCCCACCAAGATATAAGTCGTTCAACATCAATCCTTATGATGGCAAGACCTCAGCAAGTCGGTACATCACTTACTTCGAGGTCACCACCGACCATCTGCCCCATGACGATGCCATTCTCACACGATTATTCATCGGGGCATTGGAAGGAGTCGCCTTCGACTGGTATCGCAATCTGTCGGACAACTGCATCCACTCCTTCGCCGACTTCAAGCGCATGTTCTTGGAGAGATTCTATGAAGTAGGGCAGGACATCACCATGTCTACCCTCATGGACGTCGTCCAAGGAAAGAAAGAGCTGACAAGGAACTACATCGAGAGGTTCCGCCAAACCGCCATGAAGTTGCCCTATGGAAACCCGGATTCCTCCTTGATTGAAATTTGCCAAAAGAGACTGCTTCCAACAATCAGTCTCTGGATGGGCGAAAGTCAATTCAAGGATTGGAAGACGTTCATCATCAGTGCCACAAGTGCCGAAGAACGATTGAAGAAGGTTCGCCAACTGGGATTGCACATCTCGGACGGAGAGAACAAGGGCAAGCGTCCCAACAACGATAATGGGGGTGGCACCTCCAACAATCGGGACAGCAGGGGAAAGTAGGCTATAGTGGCCGATACAGTACAGAAACCTGAGCCAAAGCCGGCAGACAAACAATGGCCGCAAATTACTTACTCCTTCGAAGACGGTCACGTCAAGCCTATCTTGGACATGCTCATACAAGGAGACAGAATCCAGCTTCCTCCACCAAGACGGGAACCGCGGCCGGCAGAGATAGAGAACCCAAAGTACTGCCATTATTACCGCTACGTCTACCATGCTACACACGACTGCTACCAGCTAAAATGGTACATCCAAAATCTCATCGATTCGAATGCTCTGGCTATCGATTTCGAAGAGGTAACCGTGGCAGCCAACATGGTGTCAGTACAATTCGGCAGCTTCCCTCCGACGGAAACTCAAGACGGGGTGGTCCCCATCCCTCTGGCAACAATAGAGATCGCTAATCTTCCTCCTTCCCGAGATCAGACCGCTGGTCTAGTGTCCCTCACCACATCACGAGGGGAGGTCATGTGGATCCATCCAGACTTGGTATCGGAAATGACTTGCCCCATATCGTCTTCTACCTGCAAGAAGAAGAATGGAAAAATTAGGTCCTGCCACACAATCTCGACAGACATTGAAGAACCTACAGCCGTCATCACGCGGTCTGGGGCGCAATCCCAACCTATGGGTGACAATCCAGCTGAAGATCATCAACTTACTACAACTGATACTCCGGGACCGGCTCAGCCTCTGACGACCGACAAGCCTAGGCCGAGGGAGACTCGTTTTGACAAAACCCTCCGAAAAGAGACATCACAAGGGTTAGAGAAGCCCTACAACTTCGACATCTTAGCACAATTGGCCAACACACCGACCAAGTTGTCATTATACGAGCTTTTGAGACTCTCCAAGGATGTTCGTGCGGCTCTGAGCGATGCACACCAAAACGCCGACGCATACCTCGCTCAGGTCAACCTCACAGGAGAAATCCCGCCTGCAGATCTCCAAGACAGTGCCTGTACGGGAGCAATGCCCAACATCGTCTTCACTCTACAGGACATGCTCATCAAAACCAACCTGCACGATCGCCCGCTATACTACACTGGATACATCGACGACGTAAAGGTGGATCGGATGCACATTGATCCTGGCTCTTCCATAAGCATTATCCCGAAGGGTCTGCTATATCATCTCTGCATCCCAATATATCGCCTAACGCCTACAAACACCGCCATCAGCGGTTTCAATTCGGGCAGGAGCTACCCAATTGGGAAGATTCGTCTGAAGTGTCAAATTGGCGACCTCCAATCCGAAGTCACCTGCTACGTCATAGATGCAGACACTTCTTACAACATCCTCTTGGGGCATCCATGGATACACGATTATATGATCGTGCCTTTCACGCTGCACCAATGCTTCAAATATGTCGACAAACACGGCTTCGTGAGGACGGAATTTGCTGATATCGATCCCTTCAAAGGGGTCGAATCCTACTACTCAGACTCCTGCCTATACAAAAAGTTGAAGAAGCATCTTGGTGAAGGAGATATACAAGCTAGTACCGAGACAACCACAGGATCAGAAGAGCCTCTGACGATCCACCTCCAAGCTCGCAAACCTGGCAAGTCAGTACCCCTTACCGCCACTCTGCGTAAGGACGCAATCAGCCTCTCGGCATAAGAAGAGCAGATGATAATCCGGTTGCTAAGGTCTGGCCAAGTGCCAAGATCCACAACAGAGCCGCTGACAATTAGGCTGCCAAGATCCGGCCAGCCTCAAACGGAGAAGCTCAATCCCTCCGACAAGACAATGACGATACACCTTCCCAAGAAGGGTCGTCACCCCGATACAAGGCCTGGAACTTCTAGGGAACCAACCACTCCCCGCCCAGCATCGAGTGCTAAGCTGGGGGTCGCTAGTTTGCCAACAACTCTACGCTCTGAACCGCTGACGATCAAGCTGCCCAGGTCGTCCTCTCAGTCTTCGTTTATACAGGGGTAGCTGAAAAGAAACCGGAGCTAGCCAAGTATGTGGTTGCCCACACTAATGTTCCCTCCGCAGATGATGTAATTCCCCTAGAAAAGATACCCTACTTCATCAATAAAGGGCTATCTTTGAACTACCTCGAGCTTAATAAGCTCTGTACGATGTATGCTATGGAACACGGTATAGGCACTCACCTCCACACACAGGTAACAATTGTGCCCACAGCAATCCAGCTTACTCCAGCAGAAGACGCTTACCGCATAATCGAGGAAGGGGACCACCCAATCATCTTCGGCCGGAAGGACGATCCTCATCCCTTCACCATAGAAGAAGTTGACCTTTGATCAGATGCCGGAAGACTACCTCTGTATCTTTATAGCCCCCAATCTAAATATCTCATACAAAAACAAGGGTATGATCTAGAGACTATGCCAGGCTTGAACTACGGCACGGGGCGACGATTACCTTTGAAGCCACCAGTCCCGGCAGGCAAACCACGGGACTACTATAGCAAGACTCGATGTGGATTAGGGTATGTAACACCCACGACGACCCCTGAAAGTTCAGATGAAGAATGTGACTGGCATTCACATTCGATCGGGTCACCAACTTCTGACTCTGATACCAGCATCGGAGATATATTCAGACAAGTCTTGTCAGTCAACATGGCATTCGCCGACGCTTATGAAGAAGACGAAGACATCCCCGAAATCCTCGAGCTAGAGCCGTGGGCCCAGCAGCTAGATGCACAATGGAAAAAGCGGTTCGAACAGAGAGAACCTTCCACTGAAGATGAGGTCATACAAGTAGATCTCGACAGCGAATCTTCTCCAAAACCAATCTTCGTAAGTAAAAGCTTAACAGACGAAGAGCGAGAATTGCTACTGGAAGTTGTCAGAGAATATATTGATGTGTTTGCATGGAGTTATGAAGATATGCCGGGGTTAGATCCCGACATTGCTCTTCACAAACTCAACATTCGGCCAGATGCAAATCCAGTCAAGCAGCAACAGCGACGCTTCCGCCCAGGCATCATGGATGCGATCGAAGCCGAAGTCAATAAACTAATAGCCAGCGGCTTCATTCGTGAGGAACAACATCCGGATTGGGTCGCCAACATAGTTCCGGTCCTCAAGAAGAACGAGAAGATCCGAATCTGCATCGACTTCCGCAATCTGAACGAGACATGTCCCAAAGACGAATTCCCCCTCCCTATCACCGATATCATGATTGACAACACCTGCGGCTTCGAACGCATGTCATTTATGGATGGATTTTCGGGGTACAACCAAATCAAGATGTCTCCTGACGACGAAAAGCATACATCATTCCGAACACCAATTGGCACATACTGTTACACAGTCATGTCTCTCGGTTTAAAGAATGCTGGCGCCATATATCAATGAGCCATAAGTATCATCTTCATAGAACACTTGCGCAAGACAGTGGAATGCTATGTTGATGACATCGCCGTCAAGTGTCGCCTTAAGGAAGACCATCTGCAGGATCTGAGGACGGTATTCGATCTGATGCGAGCGCACAATTTGAAAATGAATCCCACAAAGTCCTTCCTGGGCGTATCCAGCAGGAAGTTCTTGGGTTTCATCATCACCGCCCAGGGTATTCATGTAGACCCTGAGAAAACGAAGGCAATTATGGAGATGGGTCCTCCGAAAAATCTCCGCGAACTCAGAGGCTTTCAAGGGAGGCTAGCTTACATCAGAAGATTCATCTCTAACCTCTCCGGGCGGTTCCGACCGTTCACCCACCTCATGAAGAAAGGCGTTTCATTCGTATGGGACGAGGAATGTCAGCGTACTTTCGACAGCATCAAAGAATATTTGTCGAACCCACCAGTCCTGGTTGCCTCGGTTGCTGGAAAACCATTCCTGCTCTACGTACGAGTGATGGAACATTCCCTTGGTGCTCTGTTAGCACAAAATAACGATGCAGGCCATGAACAAGCCATATACTACCTCAGCCGAATGATGATAGGGCCAGAGCACCGATACACCGCTGTAGAGAAGGAGTGCCTTGCCCTGGTGTTCGCCATTCAGAAGACACGGTACTATGTCACCGGACAAACAATATATGTGATTTCATGAGTCAACCCTCTCAGGGTCCTCATGACTAAACCAGGGGCACTCAACTCTCGCCTCGCGACATGGACAATATTGCTGTCCCCTATCATATGATCTTTGATAAGAACATGAAATATTATATTTTTATCCCTTAATGTTCACTATTTTATGATCATTTTATGACTAAAGGTACTCACTCTATTTATATTTTGCTCTAGGATGCATTTGGAGACACTATGTGCAAAATAGAGCTAAAATGCAATTCTGGACAGTTTTGACACCTTTCACCAAAATGAGCATAACTTCCTCATCCGAATAGCAATTGAGGTCCTTTAAAATGATTCGGAAAGCTAAGACAGAGGGCTACAACTTTTACATTTTATGATTTTCGAGATTCTGGCTGCATCATGGACGAAATCAGGCATGAAGTCAGGTCAAAGTTGCTGTGAACAGAATTAGGAGCCAAAATAACCATTTTTGTACTTGCTTTATGACTTAGTCTTTTTTGGTTTGAGAAGTTTTAACCTTTAGAGGATATGTGGGAGATATTGTGGGCTTGAAAAAACTAATTTATGGTGTATAAAAGGGGTAGAAATCATGAGAAGAAAAAACACACAACACAACTCTTCTTCTCTTTCTCCAACTTTTCTTTTCAAGTTTTGAAGAACATGTGCGGCTAGAAGTCTTGTTGGTCGAAGTGTACGAAAGCCTTGGAATCAATAAACTTGTGAGATCTAAATTGCTTTATATATTTGAGTTATACTTTGAATATTGAATGTTTTTCTGTGCCAACTTTTATGATTGTTTTGTTTAATTACTAGGAGGCCTACTAGTTTATTATTCATTTCGATCTACCGCTAAATTAGATATCAAATCCGTAATAGTTTGATGTTTCTAATTTGTGAAGCAACCAAGCTTTAATAAAACTGCTTTGTTTTATTAGATCTTAGGAGAAAAACGTTTGACAAAATTAAATGCAACCGCTTGTGCTTGTATTGTTTTGCTTTATCGATCTCTTTGTTCTTTAAGAACTTGCTAGATTAAATCTATAGCGCTTGTCTTAGATTATTTAGTAAGTAAAGTTAATTAGGTCGCTTGTATCTGATTAACTAAGCCTAAGAGAGATAGGAGGATACTTCCAATGGTAAATGTTCAAAGTATGATTTAATTTATGCTTGCATCAGTGATCAATTTTATGATTTCCAATGGTGAATGTTCACTGAGACCAATATTTGTTCCTTGATTGATTTTAATACTTTAATTGCTTTAGCTCTTCTTAATTTTTCTTTTCAAAACTCTTTCCCCCAATCCTTGTTCACATAGCATAAAATTTATACTAATTACTCTCCGTGGGATCGATCCTTACTCTCTCTACTACATATAATTTTAAGAGTAAGGTTTTATTTTTGGGTGCCTGCGACAGCACACCAAATTTTGGCGCCGTTGCCGGGGAGTAATTTTTGTTAATGTTTGTGCTTTTGTGATTTTTATTTTGTTCTTTTATTAAAATAATTTTTTCTATTAGCCAAAAAAAATTTAACAGGACATGATGACCAATTCTCAACAATTTGGCACTTGGCTGGATCTTCCATCTAGGCACGCTAACGAGGTACATATTTCTTCTCTTCAACAACAAATTGCTAATTTAACTTCTCTTGTTCATCAAATGGTTGTAGGTGGTAACATGCAAGCAACAATGGCTTGTGAGATTTGTTTACAAGAAGGACATCCAACTGATATGTGTCCAATACTTCAAGATGAGCCCATTGTAACTCAAAATTACCTAAGTTACCAACAGTACAAGCAACCATATCCGCATGAAAAACAATCGGACCAAACTTCTAACTTTGGTATGTCTTTAGAAGATATTGTTAAGTCTCTTGCCACTAATACTTTGCAATTTCAACAGGATACGAGGGCCAGCATCCAAAGTCTGAACAATCAAATGAGCCAAATGGCTACAATAATTAATAATCTGGAGGCACAAAGTTCAGAAAAATTATCATCTCAAATAATAAATTCAAAAGACATTGCAGGTACAATTATTTTGAGAAATGGTAAAGAGGTGGACATTCTAGTAGAAGAATCACCTACGTCGTCAAAACAAGAAGAAGAGATCAACAACGTTGTAGACACGAACATTCCAAATGACGACGTAGTACCTAATCTAGAGGAAGTTTTTGAACTTGATGGCAAAGAAGGATTGGATGTTGCCATCAGTGAGCATCTTGAAAAAGTGGATGAGGAGTTATCGTTGAGTTCTAATATGCAGGAAACTGTAGCAGCATTCAATAATTTTACAGAAATGCAACAGTCAGGTAACTTTCCTTATATGTCATTGTCAATTTTTAACAAGATGTTTTTACCCTCTATTTTGCAGGCCTCCATTTAAGATGTAAAATCTTTGCGTAGTTGTCTCAAGTGTGCATAGAGTCGAGCCAACGACGTATTAAACAAAGGCGCTGCTTGGGAGGCAACCCAAGGGGAGTTTTTTATATTCTTGCATTTTTTTTTGTCGGTTATTTTCATTTAGACTTTTATTAGTGACAATGTCAGTTTTAATTGTAGGTAAGGATATTTATGTTTAGTTATTTTTTAGATGCATAGTTTTTTTTAAATAAATTAATTTAAAAATAAAATTTAAAGAAAATATTTTTTTTTTGCTCTCGGTTTATTTTCTTAAAAAAAGAGATTTGTTTTTGTGGTTTTCAATAATTCTTGTTGTGTATGCCATAAACAAGATTCAACTATGTTTGAAAATTTTTATAACATGATTGAATAAATACTCTTTTCAACTTAGAATTAATTAGTATAGTTATTTTCCTTAAGGATGGTTGTAACTAAATTTGGTAGACAAAAGCCGGTGAGGTTTTGAGCCTTTAGACTGACACATCAGTCTTACTATTTTCTTTGATGAGAGATATTCTTCCCTTGACTTGTTTCTCTAGAACTTGCTTTGATTCTCTTCAAGGTCACATCAACATATGCATACATGAACATGATTAAGGCGATTTTTATTTACGCTACTTAAGCCAAATAACCTTCTCTAAAATTATTTTTCCTTTGGTTGAACCCCTTTGAGCCTTATTGCTTCTATTTTTTTGAACCCATATTACATGCTTTAACCAGAAAAACATCCTTACCTAGGCCATAAAACTAGTGGAGCATTATGATATGTATGGGTGTATAAAATTAAGTGTGGGGGTACCTGAATTTCTAGTTGGACTACATATTTTTATTCTCAAATTTTTGAGTTTTATCATGAAACAAAATGAAAAAAAAGCAAAAAAAGGATGAAAAAAAAAGTGAGAAAAAGATGATGAGAAAAAGAAAGAAAAAAAAAGAAGTAATAAAAAAAAAATGATGGAGGAATTTACTTTTGATATTCATTTTCATAATTCTTCCTCCAATTCCAATAAAGGGGTATGTTGAATGCTTTAAGGTCAATTTGAAGAAGCTAAATGGGGTGATTGGTTTTATATATTTTATATATGCGAGCTTGAGTTAAATCATTTTTGCTCCACTAGTTTTGATGGCTTTTGAGCTACACTCCCAAAATATATCCTACCTTAATCCTAAGCCCCGCTACAACCCATAAAAAGTCCTTATGATTTGTGTTATGCATGTGATCCAAGTGGTGGAGAATGAGAAGATATGCAAGCTTATGGTAGATCATTTCTATTGGAATGAATTTGAGCGAAACACATACCCTTCAAATATACGAGAGTTGAGTATTTATTCCCGTGAGGGTCTACCAATTTAGTTTGCTCTATCTTCAAGTGAAAACACTTACTAAGGAATTAGAAGTTGTCTAAGAATATAATTTCATGATATGTTATGAGTTTTGAAAAACTATTTTATTCTTGATTTATGGCATTACACAACCTTGATTTTGTTTTGGAAAATAAATAAATTAGAGTTTTGTCTGAGGACGAACAAAAGTTAAGTGTGGGGGTATTTGATAAGAACATGAAATATTATATTTTTATCCCTTAATGTTCACCATTTTATGATCATTTTATGACTAAAGGTACTCACTCTATTTATATTTTGCTCTAGGATACATTTGGAGACACTATGTGCAAAATAGAGCTAAAATACAATTCTGGACAGTTTTGACACCTCCAAAATGAGCATAACTTCCTCATCCGAATAGCAATTGAGGTCCTTCAAAATGATTCGGAAAGCTAAGACAGAGGGCTACAACTTTCACATTTTATGATTTTCGAGATTCTGGCTGCATCATGGACGAAATCAGGCATGAAGTCAGGTCAAAGATGCTGTGAACAGAATTAGGAGCCAAAATAACCATTTTTGTACTTGCTTTATGACTTAGTCTTTTTTGGTTTGAGAAGTTTTAACCTTTAGAGGATATGTGGGAGATATTGTGGGCTTGAAAAAACTAATTTATGGTGTATAAAAGGGGTAGAAATCATGAGAAGAAAAAACACACAACACAACTCTTCTTCTCTTTCTCCAACTTTTCTTTTCAAGTTTTGAAGAACATGTGCGGCTAGAAGTCTTGTTGGTCGAAGTGTACGAAAGCCTTGGAATCAATAAACTTGTGAGATCTAAATTGCTTTATATATTTGAGTTATACTTTGAATATTGAATGTTTTTCTGTGCCAACTTTTATGATTGTTTTGTTTAATTACTAGGAGGCCTACTAGTTTATTATTCATTTCGATCTACCGCTAAATTAGATATCAAATCCGTAATAGTTTGATGTTTCTAATTTGTGAAGCAACCAAGCTTTAATAAAACTGCTTTGTTTTATTAGATCTTAGGAGAAAAACGTTTGACAAAATTAAATGCAACCGCTTGTGCTTGTATTGTTTTGCTTTATCGATCTCTTTGTTCTTTAAGAACTTGCTAGATTAAATCTATAGCGCTTGTCTTAGATTATTTAGTAAGTAAAGTTAATTAGGTCGCTTGTATCTGATTAACTAAGCCTAAAAGAGATAGGAGGATACTTCCAACGGTAAATGTTCAAAGTATGATTTAATTTATGCTTACATCAGTGATCAATTTTATGATTTCCAATGGTGAATGTTCACTGAGACCAATATTTGTTCCTTGATTGATTTTAATACTTTAATTGCTTTAGCTCTTCTTAATTTTTCTTTTCAAAACTCTTTCCCCCAATCCTTGTTCACATAGCATAAAATTTATACTAATTACTCTCCGTGGGATCGATCCTTACTCTCTCTACTACATATAATTTTAAGAGTAAGGTTTTATTTTTGGGTGCCTGCGACAGCACACCAATCTTCGTCCTGCAAAAAGCTGTCAAAGGTCAAGCCCTGGCAGACTTTTTGGCAGCCCACCCGGGCTCAGAGTCATCCAGGATATATGAAGAAATTCCAGATGAGGTCACCGACTCGAATGCAGCCTCTCACGATAACATATGGCGGATGTTCTTCGATGGTGCTTCAAGAACAGGACCCAAGGGCAACATCATTATCGAAATTGGGGTGGTGCTAGTCTCCCCTTCCGGATTAGTGATTAACCGCGCTTACTCCCTCACGAAACCCTGCTCCAACAATGTGGCCGAGTATAATGCTCTGGTCATTGGCCTCCGACTTGCAAAGGAGCTGGGGGTAGAATATCTTGAAGCATAAGGCGATTCTCAGTTAATCGTCAATCAGATCCGGGGCTCATACGAAGTTCGCCATGAAGACATGATCCCCTATCACCAAATAGCGATCGACATCATCTCGTCGTTCGAGGGGTTCTTCCTCGAGCACGTCTCCAGACTCCGAAATATCGAAGCCGATGCCTTAGCAGGCCTGGCCGCTTCCCTAGCAGTGCTGAATCATACCCATCAATCGGTAGATGTGATAGGCCACAAACTGGTCTGTCCCAAGAACAACGTTCAATTCGTGGCAAGTTATTCTGCTCAGGCGATTGATGATGCCCCAGATTGGAGACAACCATTCATCGACTTTGTCATCTACGACATCCTCCCCGAGAACCCAAAGGAGGCCACCTCCATTAGACGGCGTTCCCTCAGATTCTTCTACGATACAGAGACAAAAATGCTGTATCGACGATCCTACGATGGATTATTGCTTCGGTGTCTGTCAAACGCAGAAGCCAAAGAAACCGTACGAGAAGCGCATGACGGTGTCTGCGGGGCCCATCAGCCTGGTCCTAAATTGCAAGACCGTCTTCGTCGAATGGGCTACTACTGGCCCACGATGGTAGCGGATGCGATAGACTACGCAAGAAGGTGCAAAGTCTGCCAAGTCCACGCAGACTTCATTCACCAGCCATCCAAATTTCTACATCCGACAGTGGCATCCTGGCCCTTCGAAGCATGGGGGATGGATATCATTGGTCCAATTACTCCACCTTCCTCCCGTAGACATCGCTTCATACTTGCGATCACAGATTACTTCTCCAAATGGGCAGAAGCTGTTCCACTTGCAGAAGTCAAAACTTTGAACGTGATCAGCTTCCTCAAGCATCACGTCATCTATCGCTTTGGACTGCCCCGAAGGATCATCCACGACAACGGTCCGCAGTTCACTAGCCATGCTTTCTACCGGTTCTGTGATAAGCACCGCATCCAGAATTTTGCTTCGACACCATACAACCCAGCAGCAAACGGGTTGACAGAGGCATTCAACAAAATAATCATCAAACTCCTTAAGAAATTTGTCTCTTCCAACAAATGCGACTGGAACGAGAAGCTCGATGAATGTTTATGGGCGTACCGTACTACAGTCCGAACAGCTACCGGGAACACACCATTCTCCCTGGTATACGGGAGTGAGGCAGTTCTCCCTTTAGAGACTCAAATACCCTCACTCCGCGTCGCCCTCACTTATCAATTGACGACAGATGATAACTACCGTCGTCGGCTACAAGAGTTGGAGGCCTTAGATGAAAAGCGCCTCTTGGCTCAGCAACGAATTGAACTATACCAAGCACGCATCTCTAGAGCCTTCAATAAGAAGGTTAAAATCAGAACATTCCAAGTGGGCGATCTCGTTCTGGCAGTCCGGAGGCCGATGGTCATGACTCACAAAACCGCTGGCAAGTTCCAGCCAAAATGGGAAGGCCCATTTATCATTGAGGCCGTATTCTCCAACGGAGCCTACCGCCTCGCAAAACAGAATGGAGATTTGCTCATGTTGCCCGTCAACGGCAAGTTCCTGAAAAAATACTATATCTAAACGACATTCTCCAGATCATCGAATCATGTGCCCGCTGGTACCGCTGAACTCACATCCACAATTTTGCAGATTTTCGAGTCACGTGCCCGCTAGCACCGCTGAACTCACCCTTACAATTTTCCCAGATCATTGAGTCACATATCCGTTGGTACCGCTGAACTCACACTCACCATTCTCTAGATTCCCGAGTTATGTACCCTCTCGTGCCGCTGAACTCACATCCACAACATCCCAGATTATCGAGTCATATGCCCGTTGGTGCCACTGAACTCACACTTTCACAATATCGAGTCATGTACCCGCTGGTGCCTCTGAACTCACATCCCGGTCACTCTTTCAGATAGTAAGTCATGTATGATCATACCTCTGAACTTTCTTCCTATAACAGATCCTCCCTCATGATCCACTACCCGCACTCCCAGTGCACAAAAAGGGTAAACGATCCACAAATTTCTGAAACGGCCATGTCCTCATTACCTCTGAGTCGTCTCACTTCCGCCAAAAACAAATTACCCCTACATAGAACTTCCATGTCCTTATTACCTCTAAGTCGTTCTATGTACCCCATCTTCATTGAGCCCACTCCCACCATGTCCTCATTACCTCTGAGTGGGGAGGCTTCGTAGAAGAAACCTTCATACTTGCCATATCCTCATTATCTCTGAGTAAGTATGTTCGTTCCCTTTAACTTGTTGCCCGTATCCAAAACCAGGGTACGTTAGGGGCAATGGGTCCATGCAAAATGTCCCAATAAGGTGATTATTATACAGCAAAAGAGTGAAGCAAATATATTCCATTCATTCAGAAATCGGTTACATCCACGCGGTTACAGGAAAAGTTCTTTATGCAAACAAGAAGAAAGGCAAAACAAAGCAAAGACTACAGTTAGACATTTACGAGAAACCTCAAAACCCTAGTTGCAGAAATGCGTATACAACTCCCTCAACCACCTTACATATGAAGGATGCAATTGAGGAAGATCCTCGTCCAGAATAGGAGAATCAGAATTCCCTGCGCTGCCACCCTCAGCAGTCTCGGTAGTGGAGAGGATGTCGTCCCTCTCAGGCGCCAATTCTTCTTTCATCGCCTCCTCCTTAACAGAGGAAGGCCCCTGATTGATGCCAGGGAGCGGCAGCTCATCTACCACTGCAATCTCAGCATTCGGTGGAGACACTACAAGAACCAAAAGAAAGAAAAAAGTGATGATGAATGATGAAAACAGTCAGAAGATATTCAAAGATGTTCATGCGGCCCGTTTAAGACGACTTTTATGTGGCTCGGACATGGAATATATTCCATGCGGCTCATGGGACGTGTATGCGGACCATGTAATTTGAAAAAAACTCGCATCAAATGATTATGCACAAGGCAATGCAGTAGAGCAGCATCAGTTAGGGTTTCGAAGTACCCAATCTTCCACACAGTCCTTACCTTCGACGACAACATGAACGTCAAGACGAACGGGAGGTGCGGTAGTTGAAGACGAAGCCGACTTCCTACTCTTCACCACAGCCTTCTTCATTGCCTTTGAAGCCCTAGGTGCCATCGTTGTCTGTCGGTCAGAAGAAGAGAACAAGACAGAAATCTTAACCAAGAAGAGTCTAAGAGAGAAATCCCCCCAAATACCCTTCTATTTATATAAAAAAGGAGGACCACAGACCGACGCCTCGTACAAAGTAGTCGACTCTTCGGCTATCGATACAGACTAGCTAATTAAAGATCAGAAACTCTTGGGATCCTGCCCCAAAAAGGTTTGCATGCATGACATAATGACGTGGCAAAGAACTATGCGGCTGAGATATCCCTGCGGTTTAAAAGTCTCTGCGACTAAGCCATCCATGCGGCTGAAACAACTCTGCGGCTCAAAAGTTCATGCGGCTGAAAATTCCATACGGCCAAGACATCTATGCGGCTAGAAGAGCTTCCACACGGCCATGCTTCTTATTCAAAGTATTTTAATTTTGCAAATTGAAAACTTTGAAGGGGGTCTTGTAGAAGCATGGAAAATAGTCCATGCGGCTAGGAAACCCATGCGGCTTATAAAGCCCCTGCAGCTCATAAAGTCATACGGCATAAGGGACTATGCGGCCCAAGACATCCCATGCAGCTCAAAAGACACATGGCGTAACAGTGTTCCCCTCCGTCCTATGCTGCATTAATTACTTCGGCGGCTGACAACTCTGAAAAAAATGACAGCCCTGACACAAGAGAGGTAATTATGACTGTCATAATGACAGACTCCTAGGGAAGAGAAAGAGATCTCTGACACAATTCCCCGAGATCCATAAAAATGCCACGTGGCCTTGCCACGTGGGCGTTCGTATGCGGCTCGAGCGAAGACTTCTCATGCGGTTCAGAATGAAGCCGTCCTATGCGGCTCAGGCCAAAATAGTCTCATGCGGCTCAAGCGGAGGCCTTCCCATGCGGCTCAAGAGGACCATTTCCATGCGGCTCAGGCGGATGCATCCCTATGCGGCTCGCAATGATCATCTTCATGCGGTTCAAAGATTCGAGGGGAGGGCCACTACCAAAGCAGCCCTGACACGTGGCCCAAACCTTATGCGGCCCAAACCTTATGCGGCTCAATCTTCATGCGGGTCAGATCCCCCCAGTGGATCCTAGGACACGTGTCCTAAGCCGATCAATTTCCCAGATTTATTGCAATCAGAGATTGGGTCAAATCCCAATAATCTGGGACACGTGGCAGAAGAATAAATCAAATTTATTCGCAGACATCAGCAGATCATCATGAGGAAGATTTATTCCAATCAGCATTAATTACTGATAAGATTTGGTGTAATCTACACTTAATGGCCCAGATTCATCACACTCAAAACTAATGGCCTAGATTGACCAATCCACAGGCCGCCGCCATCTCCAGGAAGCAATTATTGCAACCTTAATGATCACACCCCATTCCTATAAATAGCAAGGTGCCATTTCCTTGCAAAATATACATCCCCTGGCAATATACACAACGGAGAGAGTGTGACCAGAGAGACCCCTTTTCGAGACCAAAGAGCATTAGAAGACTTGGATAAAAAAGCAGAGAGGGAGCAAAGAGAGCATTTCTTCAACGCCGAGCAAATCTTCTGGAGCCAAGGCTGCATACCGATCGTCCAAGGAGTAAGGCAGGGCTGCCGTCGCCTTTCCGAGCCTCTATCGTCACCTCCAGTATCTAAAATAAACAATTGTACTTAGTCTGCTGTACTTAGGCTTTCGTCCCTAGGCTTTTTTTGTACAAGCGAGTTTGTATTGTGAGTCTAAGTTCAGTCCTCCCATGAAATTGTTCTGTACTTTTACAATCAATGGCAAACAATTGTGCGTAGAGAAAATCGATTTCCAAAATTGAGAAAAAAATAAAAAATTTGTTTTGAAAACATAAAAAATTTCCCGATACGGGATTCGTCCTGTCAAACCGGGCGATGTTGTCACAACCCATGAGCATCAAAAGACGCGTATGGATGTTCCGGATGTGTGGGCTTTGACGGAACTCGAATTGGTTGCGTGTGTGCGACGAATTCGATACGTATCCGTCAGAAATCACCATATCGACCCTTTTGCAAACTAGCCAATTACTTTGTGCACGTTCGTCACCCTTCGATAAAACTTGCACCACTTGAATCGTATCATTTTTTTGGTTCTGTGTGCCAAGTTTGGGCTGATTCTGAGAAGGTCGACCGGAACGCTATTTTGGCGGGCCCGCGACCCGATCCAACTGGCAAATTTGTGCACGGCCGACCGAAATCCAACTTTGGACATACGATTGGGTTTGTATCGTCAAACCGGATCCGTAGATATGTATTTTGAAGACTTTAGAAACCGTAGGTGCTAGCACGCTTTTCGATGTAAAATAGGTCCAACGACGGACACCGTTTTGACCCGAAATTAACGTTCTGCCTATGTGTCCAGAATTAAACTTATGGGTAGGCTATCCTAGCTAATTTGAATATTCTAAACATGCTGGTAATATCTATTTTATCCTCCGGAGACTATTGTGAGAGTTGAACTTTTGTGGCTCCTTGAATAGATAGTTATTGTTAGTTCTACGCGCTACACTAGGCAAGTACACATTGCCAAACTTTACAGTATTTACATGCTTTTCTATTTTGTCATTATTTTTTACTTGGTTAAATTTTCTCTTACTTTATGTCATGGTTATTTCTAGTTTTACGTGCACGTAGATTGTTACTCATTTTTCATGTTACTTTTTCTATCTTTCTTATCTTGTTCATGTCTAGTGATAGTACTGTTATGCCTGTGCCATGTTTCCTTGACCTGTTTGACCCGTACTTGACTTGGATATGACTAGATAAACTTGACTTCCTAGTACCTTAGGAGAGAATATTTTATTAGCCGTGGCTATACCTCTATTGTTAGTGCCTCCCCGGGGTACGATAGAGAACCTGTTATAGGACTGTCGGTGCCCACCGGGCTACGATTTTTATCATATGCACCTATAGCCATGATTAATATTATATTCTCATGACATGTCACCATCTGTAGAGTTTTTTTATGTGTTATCATTTCCTCTACTTGTTATTACTATTTCTCTTGCATATTATTTACTGTACAGTAGGCATGTATATTGGATCTTGCTAGTCCCCTGAGGACCTGGTGGTCTCTCCAGGTATTAGATGAAGGTATGACTTGTTGATGGATGATGGTTGCTATACCAAGTCTGCAGGTATATTTAGTTGATGTTTTACCTTCTTCTTCCATATTTAGATTTTATCATATATTTGATTCTTGCTGTTATTATTGCCTAATTTTTTTACAAGCTTACATTTTCTTCTAGCTTGTTCATGATAAATGTGTTATTGAGGATCCACTCTAATACATTTACCTATCCTAGAATCAGTATAATCTGTACTAATCAGCCTGACTCCACTTAATTCGTTATTATTATCGATATTTGGTGGATTGAGATGTAGTTGATTTTAGAACAACCAGACAGCTTATACATATTCAAGCTAGGCTGGAGTCCTCTCGATACGTAACTGGCATGTAGACTTATCCTAGTCCTACGTATTTTGGGACTAAGGCGTTACATATTTTTAATTTGGTGGCCCACGCAGGTCAAGTTAGTCATTCAGGTTATGTTACTGCACCGAGCGGGCCTGCAAATATGACTAAACCCTTAGGAATCTCAATCCACAACTCCTTGACAATTCTTTTAGAAATTTCTCTAACGTCCTTGAACTTTGTATTTGCTCTCGACTATTCTTCCTTTGCTTTCTCGTACCATTGCTTCTCGTCCCTTCCTATTTTTTAGGACGAACGACCGTGCTATATAGAATTTATCAGAAATTCTGAACTTATAGTGTAAGTTAGTTTGTGTATTGTATTTTGATTGCTTGATAGATAAGAGGGAATTGTAGATGTCATACGCCATAGATATCTAATGGTATGGATTTTTGCAACTAGTGTGCAAGGATTATAAATTTGTTTGGACATCATGTATTTGATGGAGTAGTGTGTCCAAAGGTGGGTAGACATCCTCACTATAGAAATAGGTATATGATCATAGTAGGTTATGCCCTTATGGTAGTCACTCGATCAAGAATAGAGTGGTAGTTTTAGTATAATGATTGACCCTCTATATGATGAATTTAGACATAGCCTAACCCAACCCATTTATTATTATACCCTGTCAGTTGTAAAGTTAGGATTAGACGGACTGGTGGTATCACTTAGTTGGCTAGATGAATGAGATATATATAATTGTGATAATAATATGGTTGTAGGACAAGCCTTCAAAAAGGTCATTGCAAGACCGTCAGTACCAAGAAAAGTGACTAAAGATAACCATCTATAGTTTTATGATAGAGATGTTGCAAAACCAAATTGTTTAGGATTTATTATTACTTGAGTTATTAGGAGACACTGTAGTGACCTAGCATATCCCTTGAACTATTCCTAGGTGCGCTAGCGCGGTTCTTTGTAAGTGAGCCTTATTTTAATTTTGAGGACGAAATTCATTTAAGGTAGGTAGATTGTGAGGACCTGATTTTTCAGAATTATTTATTTATTTATTTTATATGATTTCAATTTTTTAGATTAAATTTTATTTTTTATTATGATTATAGATTTACTTTTCCGTTGCTTTAATTTTTGGAGCACAAGATGTGCCAATCTTTCGAAAATTCCTTCACGAGTTTTGAAATAGTTGAGTCCACCTTCAATTTGACATATCATGTCCCATCCAAATTTGTTCCCCAATATTCTTTTGACTTCGCACAACTTTGGATCAAATTAGGCTATTCGACCATTTATCGCAATTCTAGACCTAACTTCCAACGTGAGTTCGGAACCCGACATCGATCAAAACT
The DNA here is from genome assembly GCA_029216955.1 of Iris pallida. NCBI lineage: Eukaryota > Viridiplantae > Streptophyta > Magnoliopsida > Asparagales > Iridaceae > Iris > Iris pallida. Next base: position 8,505,612 of record JANAVB010039017.1, read on the forward strand.
ATTTGACCCAAAATTATATGGTTTTGACCCATTTTGTGCCTACGGTATACATGCCAAGGATATGCCACTCAAGTCTTTATATGTTATTTATTTGCGAATGACACAAGAGACTTATTGGTTGACTTCTCGAGTTCGGTTTAACTAGAAAATATATTTCGACCCTAACCTAGCCAACTCCACTTGGTAGAGACATGTTAGGTTGTCATGACTTAGTAGAAAATATTTTGGATTTATTTTAGGCCAAATAGATTTAATTACAATTTTGTATATATAGGATTATATTTATGATAGCCTAATACTATATATGTGGCCTTAGCCGTGGTTAAGATTGAGATGCATATCGACTAAGAATTATGACACAGAGAGTATAGTCGTGTGCTTTGACTAGTGTATTAGCCATGCTAGCGAAGGCCTAGATATAGCAGTACCCATACTAGAAAAACCAGTCAAAGTTGTGACTTGACCCCTATAAATAATTAATTAGTATTTACTAAGATTATTGATTTATTTTATGAGACCCGGTTGTGTTAAACTAGTCTGGACCTGACTCGTACCAAACCCATGCCCACTAGTCATGTGGTGCGACCAACGAGATACATGTAGATATATGTTAAATATATATTGGCATTTAAATGATCTAGTAGGTATTTTATGAATGTTTGCCATATATATATATATATATATATATATATATATATATATATATATATATATATATATATATATATATATACCTGTCACGACTGTATCAGATGCAAACGCTTCGTCCCGAGTCATGGCGTAAACTTTGGTATATATATATATATATATATATATTTATATATATATATATATATATATATATATATATATATATATATATATATATATATACTTTGGTGTGTGTGTGTATATATATATATATATATATATATATATATACACAAAAAAAATAATTTGGTGTATATATTTTTTTTATATACTTTGGTGTATATATATATATATATATATATATATATATATATATATATATATATATATATAAACAATGGCTAAGGCCTTCATTGAAATACAAGAAGATAGGTGGAACCGGGAGATAGCCCAAGTTCGTACAAAGTGAGGGAGGAACCCCTAGCAAAACGTACAGACGCGACTCGTCTTAACCAAGATTACTACTGCCAAAATGTAGTTTTTTTTTTAAAGACGAAACAAAAAACAAAATTCGAACAGTTGTTGGGGGGGGTGTGGGCACACAGCCGTGAATTTTTTTTTTTTTTGGGGAAAAAACCGGAAAGAGAATTAGAAACGAAATTCAAACTTTCAAAGAAAGGGGGAGGGGGGCTGGGCCCCCCGTGCGAGAGACCCGAGGGCGACAAACCCTATGCACAAGACCCGAGGCGGGTCAATCCCTCTGCCCGAGGGAAAAAGGGGGGGGCCACAGCCCGAGGTGGCCGGTGGGCTGCCCGAGGGCGGGCGCGCCACACGAGGCAACTCCAGGGAGCCGCCCTGCACGGCGGAGCACCGGCGCGAGCGGCCGAGGAGTGGGGGGAGGGCGGGGACTCCGGCGGGGGACCCGGTGGGCTAGCGGCGACCGGAGGAGGGATTAGGCGACGGCGGCACGAGCGCTGACACAGCGGCCAAACGTCGCAGAGAGGGGGCGACGACTATCAGCCAGGTGGGGGGTCCTCCAGCCGGAGGCGGAGGGAACGCCGGAGCGGGGTGGAAAGGATGGGAGGGAGCGAAGGAGGTGCCACCAACGTCGAGGCCGGCGATAGCTCCGACGAAAAAAAAAAAGAAAAAAATATATATATATATATATATATATATATATATATATATATATATTTTCTTATATATATATATATATATATATATATATATATATATATATATTATTGATATTAAAATATTATTTTATAGGAGAATGAATACTATTTTTAGATCCTACTATTTATAAATATTATTGATTTTTTCTAATTCTAGAATATTCGTAGAGTTTAGACATTTTTAGTAGAATTCGACTTAGCATATATATAATATAAATTATGGGTTATGTGCTATATGTATACATGAAGGTATCTATATGAATATATATATTTATTAGATATACATAAATACATATATAATATTTTAGAAGATTCTAATTGTCACGATCCGTACCCTGTTTAGGGGCATGAGGACGTGGGTACGTCCAGCCTACGCCGCAATGTCGGCGGTAGAATGCTGCATAGGTCGTCTAAAATATCTATCATCTAACAATATGAAGTATAAATATGTCATCTCCGCACGGAGGAATAATATGATATATCAACATATGATCTCAATCACAAGTCTGAGGGAAGATAGAGCACGATGTTGGAATAAAGATTAAAAAAAATAACTGAATAAATAATAAAGTCGCTAACACATAAGTCTAGAAGTCCAAGACAAGTAAGTACATATCCTGAATAGAACAATATGTCTAAAATCCCACAGTCGGAATAATTCGATACAATATTAATACTCAAAACTCAAAACTATATCTAGGGCACTCTCTACTGAGCAGGATCCTCCTCAGACTCCTGCGTGCATCGCTCATATGTCCCCCTGCTCATAGTGGATAGGACAATCATCCAAACTATTTGAAAAATATTGGTTATCCAGTCAGGATTGGAGCGTAGTATTGGCCCATTCCATGGTCACACCCGATTTTAATAATCGACACTAACTTAAGTCAATGCACAAAATATACGAACTGCTGCAAATTATTTCAGGTCTAGTAAAATCAATATCAAAAAGCGTACTACTACATCAGCAAGCATGCAATTTTCATTGGAATCAATCCGAGTCATTTTACAATTTATTATGTATTTTATCTTTATTTAGTCTAGGATAAAAATTGTAAGATCGGCTGGATACTACTAGCTTAGGTTAATCATAGTCCACTCTCCTATACAGCCTACCCATCCAAAGTCTACTACCAAAAATATCATTCACCTTCTGCAAACAAATATTTTACATTTATACTGAGACAGAACTCGAGCCAAGTTCGGCCCGAGTTCGGTCCGAACGCTAACCGAGTTCGGTCAGTTTGAATTTACATATTTGTTGCCTCCAAATCTGCATGCAACATTCGTTTGTGAAATCTTTGCATCAGAACTCTTCCCGAATTCTGTCCGAGTTTGGTCCTCGAAAACACCTATAAATAGAAGATAATTTCTCATTCCAAATCACTCAATCAATTCATCTTCTCTTTTCTCTTTAATAAGTGTTTTTATTTGATCAAAAGCTTTCATTTTCACCTACACATCACTTAGCCAAAAGTGTAACACCCAGTTTTCTAAAATGAGGGTAATTTTGAAATTTGTATTTTAATTTATTTAATTATGATATTTAATTAATAATATAATTTTTGGTAATTTTTAATCATTTTTAAACCATTTAAATCATGACTTGTGATTTTGGTGCATTGACTAGTGTAGCCTTAGACTGTTGACATAGAGCCTAGTCATTGTGATTAGGGTGTTTGATTAGTACATTTTAGCCTAGAGGATATTTTGGTCATTTTAGAATTTATTGGATTTTTGGGAATTTTTAGAATTTATTTTGGAATTGTTTGATTGAAGGTTGACTAAGTTGACTTTGACTAGCTTTGACCTTGTGACCTAACCCTAGTTAAGTTGGACTTGACTAGATATGAGATCCTAGGTTAAGTTAGGTCAACCATACTCTAGTTAGTGAAAACAATTAAGGATATTGAGTTTTGAATAGAAGGATTGACCACAAGCCATGACTTGTGACTTTTAAGTCATTTGTTTAAATGACTAGGCCCAAAGCCCAAGACAAGTTTCAAAACCCTAACCCTAAGCCTTAGTGGCCAGCCACACCCCTCTACCTAGGGATTCCCCCATATAAAACCCCTTCCAAATCTAGGGTTGCCTCTTTCTTAGGAAGAGCCCTAATTTCAAGGAGGTGAGTTTTATGTCATTAAATTTCTAGAGCTCCTTTTCTATTCCTTTTTCTTCCTAAATTGTTCCAATAGGTTCTAATAGAACTGTTATTGCTGTTGTTGAGCTCTCTTTTCAGTGGGAAGTTGTTGTGGATTGATTGGGTCATCAAGTGGAGAGCATTGAATAGGGGTTTTTATTTGAAAGTTCAACAATAGGTAAATTCCTCATCCCTCCATGAAATTTTGTTTTGTCTTCATCATTAGGGAGCCCTAGGAGTCCCCTAAGCATCTGTATAGGTTTTGTGTCGGGTATCCTAAGTTTCGTGTCCATTTGGACACGTATCATAACTGTAGTATAGGTGTTTGTCGAAATGCCACTGAGGGCATTTCGATTTGTTTCATGCAATATTTTTGATTGGGAAATTATGTTTTGGTGTTGTTTATCTATTCCTCGTGCACTGGGATTGATTCGTGCACGTGTCGTGTCATTTGGACACGCGTGTACACGTCTTGGACACGCGCGTGCGTGGGAACAGGAATCCCCTGCACCTCGGGGTTCTTTCTGGACACGACACGAATTTTCTCGACACGAAATTTTGGGACATTGTTGGGGCATGTTCTGTCATCCCTCTCCCCAAATTTCGTGTCAATTCGTGGTCGGGTTTGGGAGTTTTTCGACGTGCACTGGGATTTTACTGATTCTGTGCACTGTGTTTTCTTGTCGCTGATACGCGTGTATAAGTCGGACACGGCGACACGAGCTCACTGTGCAGACACGTAGGCATGGACACCTAGACCTATACTAGGTGGGGACTCGAGCACGTGGCCTAACACGTGCTGTGTCGTGTGCACAACACGCGTGCACACGTGCACGAGGCTGGGTTTCCCACACTGTGGCCAGTTTTCTGTTTTGTGTTCTTTATGGATTAGACACGTTTGTGTCCACTTGGGTGGACACAAACTTATCTTATGACACGTACACAATGTATATTTTCATTACCAACCATTGTTTTAGTGTTTTAAATCAATTTTAATGATTACTTCTCGATTTCCCTTTGTTTCTGAAACTGCTGATACTGAACACGGCTCTTCTAATTGTTCTAGATTTTATTTATGAACCTTGCCATCATTTTTACCCATCTAATACTGATGATATGTTGAGTTTTATTTCCTATATTGTTTCTCCTATAGGTAGACTACTTGTATGTCAAATTTGGTTTGATTTGGTGTCTTGTTGATTTCGAATTGGAGTTGAGAAATATGGGGACTAGTTTGGTTCAGATTTCTGAATACTATGATGTTGATTTCCTTTTCTTTTCATAATCTAAATCTGAATGTATATTGAATATATGTAAACCTGAGACTATATGTGAACAATTTCTAGTTTAGCCTTGTTGATGAATTGCCTTTTTCTTTCTTAAATCATACACTGATTCCTGTCCCTTGTTTTATGGACTGTTTAGAATTAATAGACTGTTTTGGGTCCCAGTTTTACTGATTTAAGGACTGTTTTAAACTCTTGTTTGAATTTGAGTGAAATGATAGCTGTTGGTTTAACATACAAATCTGAGATTAATATAGGACTGTCATTTTTTTTATAGTTTTGTGATTACTGAATTTGAAATGGGGTCTGATTCCAATGTTAATGTAAAAACTGAGAATGGGATGTTAAATTGGAATTGATTTCCTTTTCATATTATTACAATATTGTGTTCTCCTAAAACCTGAGTATTTTCCAGTTTTTCCCATTCCTGAGAATATGTGATGGACTGATTTCCTTTCCTTTTGACTTGTATGTTGAAAACTTTGACACATTATTACTAAAATCCTGAAACCTATCTACATTGCCTGTTATTCACTCACCACTCTCATGTATGCTTATCTATCTCACACACACACACATGTTTTAGTCTTTCTTGACACCATGTTTCCTATTCACATGTACACCCTCAGTTCAGTTCATCTCAGTCCTTGTTATGCCCCTAAACTTGCAATGACAGCTCACATATCCACATAGCAACCCCATTCCAGATCCCTTGACTGTCCTTTATCAGTCCCCCTTGCACCATGCTACTGTCCTATGTGACAGCCCTCATGGACACCAAATTTCAGTCCCTATAACTCCTGTCAACAGTGCATGTATTAGCCTACAAGTCAGCCTTGTATATGTGTGGTTGTATGTGTGTAAGAGCCTATATGTATATATGTGATATTGTATATGTGTGGTATTTATGAGGAGCCTATATACTAATATGTATATTTTATATATAGCCTAGTGTGACTAGTAATGAGGTATGATGTAGATAGTGTAGTGGCATAGCCTAAAGGTAAATGTGTGATGGTTTGTCTAGGCTTGTATAGCCTTGTGATTGGTGTGTGATTGCTAGACTAGGCTTGGTTAGGCCTAGTGAGACTTAGTAGACTTGTTGGGCTAGGGTGACCTAGTTTGACTTCTGGGGTTGACCAAAGTTGACCAAGAGTTGACTTTGGCCTAGATTGACCTAGATTCATGTAGAATGCATAGTAGAACTTCATTTTACCATTTTGGACTTGTTGTGACTTGTACTGTTCTATAGGAGACAGACACCACTCCTCGGACAGTATATTCTCTTCAGACACTCAGGATATCAGGCGAGTACATTCTCTGACCGTTTCATACTTGTATGGATTTACATTCTTGCTCTAGATTACTGTACTTGATGCTGACACGATTCATTATCACGGATTGGTACTATATGGATCTTCTTCTGAGATGTTATCTCCTTGTATTTACTAAGTACATATTGTGATGTGCGTTTCACTTACATGTTGTATTTATTGAATACCTTATCATTGTACACTCATTGTGCATATTGTACTCTCAGTATCACATTGAGCCATTGTACAAGCCATTGTATAAGTCATTGTACAAGCCATTGTACAAGTCATTGTATAAGGTAACGTAACTGAATTGGATCCTTGTGTATTGATTGGGGAGGGGGAGTAGAAAATGGTTATGTGATCAATCGTATTGTATAAGAAATTGTATATGTCCATTGTACACCCACGTACAAAGGAGTCCCATTTTATTGTATAACCTAACCCGTTTACATAACCATATTGTGCTCTAAAATTACATGTTTTCTTACAGTCTTACTTATCATATTTAGATATTTCCTGTTATCAAATCTCTACTATTTTTCATATAGCTTCTTCTTCAGCGTTTCATGTACTTTACTCTATTGCATGCTTTATATTTCCTAACTCGATATGAACTACGTGAGATGTTTTGTGCTCGCTCCCGTCCTGACTGGACCTGTTGAAAATTTTATAGAGGATGAGGAGGAGGCCTACATAGACACCTACTATGGGGCAGCTGTAGATGCCATGTGTGACCCAGATTTCCAGCCTGATCCACTAGCTTAGAGACTGAGGCTCCTTAGTCTAGGTTTACTATTCTGTCTTGAGATCTGATTGTATATATTATTTTATATTCAGTAGTGGGACTTGTATTCTGGATGGTTTTTTGAGATGTTATTTTAGGCACTTAGACTCTCTCTTGCTGTGATGTATATTCTTCCATTCCAGTTTTATCTATCTATCTTCCTATCTTATCTTTCTGCATTTAGATGTGATTGAGACTGTATATTGCTATGTCACCTCCATTCGGAGTGTATATACTGTACAGGTACCTTTATATTGTTAGATGATTGACCTAGGACAGCGTTCTACCGCCGACACTGCGGCGTAGGCTGGGCGTTGTTACGTTCTAGTACCCTCACAGTGGGTGCGGGTCGTGACAAAAAGCCAGTAATATCTATTTGATCTAGAGTCTTTTGGTTCTCAAGAGTTGTAAAGAGGTTGTTTAAAGTTCAGAAACTATCTCTGTTGTGGAGCCGGTCGTGCGCTCGTCACCATGCACGGTGTTGTGAAGTCGGTCGTGCACTTGTCACCAAGCACGGTGTTGTAAGAGACTGCAAGCTCTCAATTAGCTTGTGCCTTAGTACATTAACATCGAGCAAGAGTACTCGACAGTAGATTAGTCCTCTCAGAGGGATACCAGTATACATCGCTGTGTTACTGAGTTTGATTTCTCTATCTCTTGCTATATTTATCTATTGCCTCTTATTCATTGCCATATTTATTTGTTTTAATTTTAAATTAGTGATTATTTTTTTGCTGCACTCGCACTCACTCTATTCACCCTCCTCTAAAGGTGCTCAACTGTCCTACAATTGGTATTAGAGCAGGTTATATTCTAATATAACAAACCTCAGAGAGTATATTTGGCAGCCGTAAAATCAATATTCAACGGTGAAGGAAAATCCACAAATAGACCCCCACTATTTGATGGTACAAACTATACCTACTGGAAAACACGAATGACATTCTTTTTAAAGTCTCTTGACTTTGATCTTTGGTCTATAGTAGTTGACGGTTATAAGAAATCGGCACCTACAGTAGTTGATGGCGTGCTTGTAGACAAGCCTCATGACAAATATACAGAGGCTGAAAAAGTAAAGGCTAGTCTAGATGCTTGTGCCATCAACGCACTGTTCTGTGCAATTGACAAAATGGAGTTCAACAGAGTTTCAACCTGTAGGACGTCTCATGAGATTTGGAAACTTCTTGAGGTAACTCGTAAAGGTACTTCCCAAGTGAAGGAATCCAAAATCAGCAGACTAACACAGGAATATAAATCTTTTAAAATAAAATATGGTGAGTCAATTACACAGATGTTCACTTGTTTCCTTGATATTACTAATCCTTTGTAATCTCTTGGTAAGGATTACAGTAATCACGAGAAGATCAGAAAAGTGCTACGGACTCTAACCAAGAACTGGAACCCAAAGGCAACAGCAATCATTGAAGGAAACAATCTCACCACCATGTCTCTGGAAACATTGATGGGCAAGGTCATGACCCATGAGCTTGATCTACAAGAGTTTGAAGAAGCGACCCCAAAGGAAAATTTTATTGCCTTTAAAGCTCAAGCCAGAAAATCAACATGCAATAATTTTGAGGCAGAATCATCAAGTGGTGATGAACAAGCCCTACTAGTGAAGAACTTCAGAAAATTCCTAAAGTTTAAGAAATCAAACAGAAGAAAGAGAGATATCCAAGAAAGCAATGAAGATGAAATAATATGCTTTGGATGCAAGAAATCAGGGCATATGAAGGACTGTCCAACTTCAAAGAAAAGCAGTCCATACGATAGATCATGATCAAGCAGAAAAGCAACAACTAGTCGAAAGTATGCAAATACAAGTATCTGACATGAAAGCGATGCAAGTGATACAGAGGAAGAAGACAGACCCTGCAGAAATGCCAATGTCTGTCTTATGGCTTTTGATAAGGTATCCTCAAACCCTTTGTATGACGATTTTACTTTCGATGAATTAGAAAATGCCTTCAAGGAACTACTTGAAGAACACAAAAATGTGCTTGACAAGTAAAGCAATTTTGAAAAGAGGTTAAGGCATACACAACCAAAGTAGCTAGACTATCCAGTCTCATTAAAGACATTAAAGAGACGTCTACTACCGGTAACACGGAAGAGATAGCCAAGCTTAAAGTAGACTATTATGAGGCTATCCTCAAAATTGAAAAGAAAGAAAGAGACTATGTCAAAATACAAGATTTATATGACATAGAGAAGAAGAAAAACTTAGTCACAGAACAATGACTCATAGATATGACTGCTAAATATGAAGAGTCATATAAGGTTTCTAAAAAGTTAGAAATCAAGTTAGGCAAATAGACAATACCTGTGACACAGCCTATGTTTAGTTCTAATGTTAAACATATACCTAAGAGGACTAAAACACAGAAAGCACATAAGAAACACGAACATCACCATGCTTTTACTTATAGGTTTTCAAAGAAACCACATACACATGTCAACGCAGATTCCACTAACACGTTTTCAAAACTTACTTGCACATACTGTGGTACTCATGGATACATATCACAGTATTGTTTAGCAAGAAAACTTGTTGACAAACGTATATTATTTTGGAGACCTAAGACTAATCAATATAGACCCTTCAGTAAATGGGTACCAAAGGATTCATCTACTTGTTTTGTAGGTGGACCCTCAACCCTCTCATGCTAAAAGCAAGCGGATCCTCGATAGCGAATGTTCGCGGCACATGACTGGTGATGCATCTTTGTTCGCCACGCTATCGATGAAGAAAGAATGATATATCTCCTTCGAAAACAACCTGAGAGGTGATATCATTGGAAATAACACTGTTGGTATATCTCTTTATCCTGTAATAAAAGACGTTTGTCTAGTTACAGAATTAAAACATAACCTATTAAGCATAAGTCACTTGGCTGATAATGGTTATGGTATCAACTTTATAAAAGACAAATGTACCATATATGATATATCATCTGGTAATCCCGTATATGAAGGGATTAGAGAAGACAATATTTATGTTTTCTTTCTGGAGAGTACTAATAATGTAGGAAGATGCCTAGTAACTAACCTAGATGAAAGCTGGCAATGGCATATGAGACTAGGACATGCTAATATGGACACTATCCACGACTGAGCACTAAGAAGTTGGTAAAAGGACTCCCTGAGATACCGTTCATGAGAGATATGGTATATGCTGACTATGAAAAGAACAAAGCATATAGGTCTACATTTAAATCCATCAATGCTGTAAGTACTTCTAGACCTTTGCATTTGATACATATGGATTTATTTGGTCCTAGTAGAGTCGCTAGTCTTGGCGATAAGCTCTATGCATTTGTTACTGTTGATGATTTCTCTCGTTTTACTTGGGTTTACTTTTTATCAAACAAAAGTGATGCTATTTTTGAATTTTAGTTATTTTGTAAAAAGTTACAAAATGAAAAAGGCTTCATGATTACTCGTATCCGAAATGATCATGGTGGCGAATTCGTAAATACTGATTTCAAAAAGTTTTGTGATGATAGTGGATACTACCATGAATTTTTCTATCCTAGAACTCCTCAACAGAATGGTGTTGTGGAGCGGAAGAACCGTACTCTAAGCGAGATGGCTAGAGTCATGCTGAATCAGCATAATCTTCCTAAATATTTTTGGACAGAAACTGTTAGCACAGCCTATCAGGTTTTAAATAGGGTGTTAATTCGACCCATCTCGAAGAAAACACCTTATGAACTTTGGTTCAGAAGGATTCCAAATATTTCCTATTTTAAAGTTTTTGGATGTCGTTGTTTTATCCTGAACACCAAGGACATTGGGTAAGTTCGACTCTATAGCAGATGAAGGGATATTTTTCGGATATGCTGCTAAGAGTAAGGGATATAGAATTTTCAATAAAAAATCCATGATTGTTGAAGAATCTATTAACGCTACTTTTGATGAGCTCAATAGTCACAGATCTAGCGACAGTGATAATGAAGGTGTCCAAGCAAGAACCGATAAAAATCCTGTGGAAGATCTGACTCATAAATTTGAATCATTGAAGTTCTTACCAGATCATCCAAAGATACTCATTATAGGTGATGTATCAAAAGGTATAAGTACACGCTCTTCTCTTAGAGATTCTAAAATAGCAGCAAATGTAGCTTTTATTTCACAAATAGAACCTAAGAATGTAGAAGATGCTTTTAATAATGAGTTTTGGATTAATGCCATGCAAGAAAAACTTAACCAATTTGAGGAAAGCCAAGTTTGGAAACTCATTCCTAAACCTATTGGTCAATCGATAATTGGTACCAAATGGGTGTTCCGAAATAAACTAAGTGAAGATGGACAAGTTCTACACAACAAAGCACGTCTAGTGGCACAAGGTTATAATCAAGAAGAAGGTATTGATTATGACGAGACATATGCTCCTGTTGCTAGACTAGAAGCTATTCGCATGTTTTGTGCATTTGCATCTTTAATGATTTTAAATTATTTCAAATGGACGTAAAAAGTGCATTTTTAAACGGATTTCTAAAAGAAGAAGTATTTATGAAACAACCCCCTGGCTTTGAAGATTTTCAAAAACCTGATCACGTCTTCAAGCTTAAAAAAGCACTCTATGGACTCAAATAGGCACCTCTTGCTTGGTATGAACGCCTAAGTGCCTTCTTACTCGATAATGGTTTTTCAAAAGGAAGAGTCGATACAACTTTGTTTATCAAATCTTTAGATGATGATATTTTTCTTGTGCAAATATACGTTGATGACATCATATTCGGTTCTACTAGTAAAAAAATTTGTCAAGAGTTTGCTAAGTGTATGCAGAGTGAATTTGAGATGAGTATGATGGGAGAGCTGAACTTCTTCCTAGGACTCCAGATCAAACAACACTCAAAGGAAACATTCATCAATCAAGCCAAATATACGAAGGACATACTGAAAAAAGTACGACTTCAAAAATGTAAAGGCAATCGGAACTCCAATGGCTACATCTACAAAGCTTGACACTGATGAAAGTGGCAAATCTGTCGACCAGCATAAGTATCGAGGTATGATTGGTAGCTTATTATATTTAACTGCTAGTCGTCCTGATATTATGTTCAGTGTTTGCATTTGTGCACGATACCTAGCAAATCCTAAGGAATCACACCTAAGTGACGTTAAGCGTATCTTCCAATACTTTAAGGGAACTTCTACAGTCGGCTTATGGTATCCTAGAACCAAATCCTTTGACCTGATAAATTACTCGGATGCGGATTTTGCAGGATGCAAAGTAGACCGTAAAAGTACCAGTGGTACGTGTCATTTTCTAGGAAAGGCCTTAGTCTCATGGTTCAGCAAGAAACAAAATTTTGTAGCATTATCAACTACTGAGGCTGAGTATATCGCCGTAGGATATTGTTGTGCTCAAATTTTGTGGATGAAGCAAACTCTAGAAGACTACAATCTGTACTACACTAAGATTCCTATTTACTGTGATAACACTAGCACTATTAACTTGACAAAGAACCCTGTATGTCACTCACGCACAAAGCACAGTAAAATTCGTCATCACTTTTTACGTGATCACCAACATCACGGGGACATCTGCTTAGAATTTATTGACACAGATCATCAACTAGCAGATATTTTCACAAAACCACTGGCTGAAGATCGATTTAACGTTATGCAGCGAGAGCTCGACATACTTGAATTTTCAGATTCATAATGTAGTATGTTTATTAAATTTATTTTATAAATCGAAACTTTATAATTTATTAACGAAAATTATTTTGGGTATAAGTCGAAATGGTCATTCTGTCACACAGACGTAGCCTGAAGCGACACGGTGTACTAGTCTTCGGACTATCGCTAGCTGGGATTCGGCCCCTACAGCCAACCCAATGTAATAGAAGTTATTAAATGAAGGAGTGTAACAGTTATAGATTCAAATTTTAAACAAATACTGCATTTATGACATTTGGAATATAAGCATCCGAACTCAGACCGAACTCTGACCGAGTTTGGACCGAGTTCGGTCGGCGCTGTGCGGATTTCCAGAACCGAATAGCCGGCCCTAGCCCTATATATATTCATCATCTTCCTTTCATTTTTCTTCACTCTTCTACCGAGAATAACCCACAAAACTCTAGAAAGCTCCTCCTCCTCTGTCTTTTCAAGCTTTTTAGGAGTCTAGTGGGTCGTCCTCTCTACCATTTTCATCCTTTCTTCAAGGTATTCTACTACCTTTCCTTTTTCATCCATGGCACCCAAACATCAGAAGAGAAAGATTGATTCCTCTCAAGCAGGATCATCTTCCTCAGACTATGTTCCAACCAATGTCTTCAGTCTAGCCCGTCCTACTGGATCTGATGACTACGGCTCCGGACCCTTTCCCGATAGGGAATTTTTCGATCTTTGGTTTGATTCATTTTCAGGTCGTAAAATTTGTGCTGGGGCACGTGTTAACTTTAATATCTTTTCTGAGTATGCCCCCACTTTCAACCGTCTTGGTTTTCGTAATTTTTTCGAAGTTGCTGAGAATATTTATGATAATGTTGTCCGTATGTTTTACTATAATTTGTAAGTAAAAAATAACAGAAACTTCTATTCTTGTGTAGCTAGGCAAGAACTAGAGTTCAATGCCATAGACATCAGTGAATATTTTTATGTTCCTGATGTAGGTGAGGCTTTAGTAGATATTCACCATATCCAATTCCCTGAAGGCGTCACCCTTGATTCCTTCAAAGAACTATTGTGTCATCCTAAACCTGTTCCTAGAAGAGTATATTTCAAACATCTAAATTAAAACTTCTATGAACTCCATAGGTTTATATTTTATATTCTTCTTCCAAAGAAGGGATCTTCTGATGAGATTACCTTCATGGAATTATCAGCCATGTACCAAATTCATTTTGGTATTCCATTTTTTGTTCCAAAGACTATTATGGCATCGATGCTTAACTGCAGAAATGTGGGACACAACCTTATCTACCCTATGCACTTGGCTTCCATCTTCAGGAGGTTTGAAATTGATCTTCAAACCTGTCCTTACTCCTCCACTGCCATCGAACTCTATAGGTCTAGGTTATATCCTACTCCTCATTTTCCTCCTAGTGCTGAACCTGTTCACGATGATGACCCCGAGGCTCCTCCTGATGCTGCTACTCCAGCCCCTGCTCCGAATTTTAACCCTGGCTTCTATTAGCACTTTGATGATTTTGTTGCCATTTCAGCACAACGACATCAAGGCTATCTTGATTCTGAGTTCTGCCATATCACCCAGGCTCAGGTGTTGCAGAACAACATTGCTGATATTTACTGGAGTCTCTCTCATGACCCCATACATCCAGTTACCATGCTTTATCACCCTAGCTTCCCTGGACCTAGGTTCGATGATGAGACGACATTTCCTCATTTTGATCCTACTGCTACATACTTTCCACCGGATGCTCCTGGAGGTGACGACACGCCGATGTGATAGGGACTTGGTTTAGTGGTTATTTTGGATGTACTCTGATAGATGATGATCTTATGTAGTTTCTTCTTGTCTAAAATTTACAGTTAGACATTTATTAGCAGTTTGTGATGGTTGTATCTTTTATTTTATACGACATTTCAGTATTTCACTTCTAGTTATTTTTGCTATGCACTTGTTATTTGTGGCAATGTTGTTATTTGTGGTTATCTCTCTAGTATTACTTTGTCTTTTGATGAACATTGTTGGCTTTACACATTACGGGGGAGCCAAAACCATTTTTTCATTGACAAAGGGGGAGAAAAAGAGCGATACCAAAAATCAAATCAAAGAAAGAACACCACCATTTTTTTTCAGGTATTTTTATTTCATTCTATTTAAATATATTTTGGTATAGACTCAAGTTTGTCAATTATCAAATGGGAAAGATTGTTGGCCCATTCCATAGTCACACCCGATTTTAATAATCGACACTAACTTAAGTCAATACTCAAAATATACGAACTGCTGCTAATCATTTCAGGTCTAGTGAAATCAATATCAAAAAGCGTACTACTACATCAGCAAGCATGCGATTTTCATTGGAATCAGTCCGAGTCATTTTATAATTTATTATGTATTTTATCTTTATTGAGTCTAGGATATAAATTGTAAGATCGACTGGATACTACTGGCTTAGGTTAATCATAGTCCACTCTCCTATATAGCCTACCCATCCAAAGTCTACCTACTAAAAATATTATTCACCTTATGCAAACAAATATTTTACATTTATATTGAGACAGAACTCAAGCCGAGTTCGGTCCGAGTTCGGTCAATTTGAATTTAAATATTTGTTGCCTCCAAATCTGTATACAACGTTCGTTTGCAAAATCTTTGCATCAGAACTCTGTCCGAATTCTGTCCGAGTTCGGTCCTCGAAAATACCTATAAATAGAAGAGAATTTCTCATTCCAAATCACTCAATCAATTTATCTTCTCTTTTCTCTTTAATAAGTATTTTCATTTGATCAAAAGCTTTCATATTTCACCTACACATCTCTTAGCCAAAAGCCAGTAATATCTATTTGATGTAGAGTCTTTTGGTTCTCAAGAGTTGTAAAGAGGTTGTTCAAAGTTCAGAAACTATTTATGTTGTGGAGCCGGTCGTGCACTCGTCGCTAAGCAAGGTGTTGTGAAGTCGGTCGTGCACTTGCCACCAAGCACGGTGTTGTAAGAGACTGCAAGCTCTCAATTAGTTTGTGCCTTAGTGGATTAACATCGAGCAAGAGTACTTGATACTGGATTAGTCCTCTTATAGGGATACCAGTATACATCGCTGTATCACTGAGTTTGATTTCTCTATCTCTTGCTATATTTATCTACTGTCTCTTATTCACTGCCATAATTATTTATTTTAATTTTAAATTGGTGATTATTTTTCTGCTGCACTCGCACTCACTCTATTCACCCCCCTCTATAGGTGCTCAACGGTCCTACACGTAGAACATAAATTAACAGCATTTCCATTTAAATTGACAAAAACTATAAAGTAGTGGCAAAAAGAATGCTATATACGATGAAGAAAACTGTCTGATGCAATAATATAATGGAAGAAACAGGCAATATAAACTAAAAAAATAATCTGTGAGAGCATGTAATGGAAAGAACTACAATATCAAGATAGAGCAATGTAATGGTAAACTGAGTATAAAATTGTAATAGACAGTGTGTTTGGAATACCAGTTAGATATGTGATCGGCTTGGGAGATTCAATGATTTACACTAAGGAAGGCTAGCTCAATCATACGTATGATTGCTAGTAGTCAATGATTTATACTACTTGTCGATAGTTCTTGATTGTTATGCCCCACTCCCAAATATATGGGTTTAGGGCATAACCTGGCCAGCTAATATGACCTAGAGTGAGCTCCCAATTTAATGGACTCACTTAGGCGTACTACGCTGTAAAAGTAACTAACCAATACAGGCAAGCATCTAAATCTCATCCACAGAAATAACAATGGAAAGTACTGAAATAAAAAGAGAATAGTCTGAATATCCAAATACAACTGAATGGAAATACAAGTCTGGTGGAAACAATCTATAGTACATCGAAATAGAAATATAGAAAATGGAAGATAACTAGCTAAGAGCAACAACTAACTAGGTAATGAAGCTCTCAACCAAAGTAGCAGCATACCCTGAATCAAGGGAACTCCTCAGGGAGCACCTTGAAGTCCTCTATAATGTATCCCACCTCAGCTCTGGAACCATATATCGTCGAGTACAGATGCTCATCAGGATCTAGGAAGGAACCAGGTCCTCGGAGGACATAGCAAGATACAAATAGGAATATGCTATAAAGTAAATACTGATATAAACATAAGGGGTGCGCTAACCAGTCTAAGTGAATGCATATGAAGACAACTTTGGAACGTATGGGTGGGTAGATAAGGAAATGGCATCGGAGCACGAACCGACGTCGAATCACAAGCCGATGTAAACATACAAGCACTAGCATACCTCTCGACCGTACCTAGCGCACAGCTAGTGGCCGCTGCCGGATGTATCCCCTAGTGAATGTATGGCCCATAACAGAGTATCCATGCCCAAAATGGGTCCCCCTGAGGCTAGAATAATGTAACTGTCTATCCCATATGCCTACTGGTTGTCTTCTCCGTCCAGAATGTACAAGTCGTATCCACAACTCAAATATCAATCTCAATGCAAAGTCAGCTATCTAGAACCATCTCTACTCTATATGTGTCATCATACGTGTCGCTCGCATTTGTAGGAACGAATCATAAAGCGCAATACTCTAGAGGGGGGGTGAATAGAGTAGGCAGCAGAAATTAACTATTTAAAAATGTTAGTAACAAGATCACATAATATATATATATCACAGATATGTAAATAAAAAGTGGAGAGTAGAGAGCAAACACAAACACAAGAATGTATACTAGTTTCCCTCTTGAGAGGACTAGTCCAGTCGGAAGAACTCTAGCTTCCAGTTGAATCCACTATGGAAAATCACTACAAGTTTTCATCCGAAGTTCGTGCAACTTCTACAACGCGAGCTTTGATCCGAAGTACTCGACCAACTTCAATTGTGAAGTGCCTTTCTTCAATCAAGCCTCTAATTACAATCGCTCTAAAGCTTCTAGACCGTACCGCACTGACAAATCGACTAGAGGATTGTAACTGGCTTAGGATTTGAAAATGAATAGCTTAGAATACTTTGGAAGAAGTAGTAGGCTTATAGAGAAGAGATATGAAGGTAAATTGGTGTATTGAAATGATTGAAATCCTTCTCTATTTATAATTTTTCTAAAGGCAGAATTCGGGTAGAATTTGGGCAAAACTCTATGAGAAAATCTCGTTGGGATCCGTAACTGCAGGAGGACCAAGTTTAAAATCCAACGTCCACTAACCGAACTCTGGCCGAATTCGGGCCGAACTTGGGCTGAATTCTGTTGGAGTTCTGTCAGGGTTTTTGCAAATTAATTTTTGGGCTTTTTGAAAAGTCAAACAATTAGGAAGTAGTTTGGGCTTTTGTAAGTGGTCTTATTTTTAAAATAAAAGGGTATTTTGAAAATGTTTCTTGGGTAGCCTATTTGCCAGTACGATGTAGTTTATATCGTATTCCTAGACTCAATTAATATGTAAAATACATTGATCAAATAGGAAAACCAATAGCCCTTTGATGACACCTTTCTTCTGATATTTGAGCAAACATGAAGACGCCTTTTTCCTTGACGGCGGTCGTCCAAAGATAAACAGATCTGGAAATATGAATACCTTTCGGGGGCTTCACCCCCGAACCCCCACGGGGGGCGCTTCCCCTCGACCCCTGTCCGCTGACCGGGCAGCGGAACCCCCGATACGAGGCCCCGGATAGGTCGTTAGGCGGTTTAGAGAAATCTTATTGTATAATACCGTCTTTGGTCCATCAATAATTCTCTATTGCATATGTCCTGGTCTGATCTTGTTTGATCATGCTTATAACATGTCTACAAATACATGTTAGGCAAACAAAACAATATGACTGGTATAGAACATTAGGACAATGCTAAGTTAAAGTAGTAACATGATAGTGATTACATGAATATTAGTGATGTTATCATGTTAAACTTAATTGATTAGCCATATTAAAAAACATGATATAATCATCGGGCTAACATGTAGGTATTGATAAGGGGGATGGCATGGTGCTTTGGTTTAGTCTAATTGAGTCAGATCGGGTCACAATTGGTCTTGGTGAATTAAATGGCTTAAATTAGTCATTTATAATCACAGATAAATAAGTAGCATGCGGGGACTCAATTGAATGGGACACAAGTGGCATGTGTGTAGTTGGCTCAAAGTGGGTCGTATCCTTATCTTGGGTTGACAAGTTTGGATCGAAGTGGTGTCCCAATTCGAATCGGAAATAAATGTGACTCCGTGGGGTGAATCAAAATTGGGTCGTATGTCAAAAAAGTTGTACGATAAAAAATAAAACACAAGATGGTGTGTTTGAGTAGGACACGAAGGTCATGGGTGTAGAGTGTCTCAAGTAGATCATGCGTGAAGTCGGTTTTGAGAAAATGACTTGTCTTGTGCTTCTAATTTGAAAGTCACGGCAACATGTATATGATAATCAAAAATAAAAGTAGGAAATCATTAATAACTTAGAAATTCATATATAATCATATTAAATTCCTAATTAATCTAGATAATTCTAATTAAATTTTTAGAGGGTTTACAACCTATCCAACTTAGAGAATTTTATCCTCAAAATCTAGACATCTAATGTAACAGCGAGATAGAAATAAATGAACAACAGTACATGCATACCTACATACGTACCCCTCTGATATCCTCCAGATGCTGGTGCTCTCTAGGCTGCAGTCGCCTATGTTGTAGCCTGGGTCCTGGTGGAGCTGGCCTTGGGACCAACTGCTGAGCTCTGTCAATGTGTTGTGGGCAGTCCGCAGCCCGGTATTGTCCCGATCACACCTCATGCATTGGTTGAGCCTCTTCCTACATTCCTTCTGAATATGGCCCTGCTTGCCGCAATAGTGACAAGTCGGAAGTTTCTTCGTCTGGTATGGGGAGACCCTCTGCTAATAATGGGTCTCCGGACGTCTGGTCGGGACTCATGTCTCAACTCTGACTGGTACGGCTATTTGAGTGGGGTGTCTCACGCTCAACGGATCCTATTGATGGCTTCCTAGACTCTGGCCTCGGCTAACACCTCCTTGTAGGTAGTCCTCGACTGTGTGCATGTATACCTTCGAAGCTCCTTTGTCAGGCCGTGATGGAACCTCCGGGCCTTCTTTCTCTCATCTGGTATTAGTAGTGTGTCGAACCAATGATACGGCTGAACTCTGCATCGTACTCATCCATGGTCATATTCTCCTACTTGAGGGGAAGGAACTGATCGTAGAGAGCGTCTCGAATGGTAGCTGGAAAGTACTTTACCTCAAAGTACTCAAGAAACTGCTCCCACGTCTTGTCCATGCCGACTTTGTGCTCCTTCGATTCCTACCAATGATGGGAATTCCCCTCCAGCTGGGTCCTTACGGTAATCATCCACAAGTCAGCAGGTAGCTACGAAGCATTCAAGATCTTCTGCGTGCTGGCTATCCAGTCTGATATCTCCTCTGGGCTTTCATTTCCCTTGAAGGGTTTTGGGTCCATCTGACGGTACCTCCAAACGATGCTCGTCTGCTAAACTGGTGCTGGGGCTAGTGGTGGTGCCGGTGCTGGAACTATCATCCTCTCTAAGACAGTCACCAGAGTCTGCCTCATAGCCTCCGTCTGTTGCTACTATTGCTGCATCATCGTTTGGAAGAACTGAAACATCTGGGGCTATCCCTCCGACTGTGGCATCTGGGGCGGAATGGGTGCATATGGTATCTGCTGCGGGTATGCTCCCTGCGGCATCTGGGAGGATTGGGTGCCTAGCTGGTAAGCTCCTTGCAACATCTGCGGAGGGAAGGGAAGTGGTGGAGGCAAAGGGTTCTTCTCCTGTCGTATTGGCGTCTGTGACGTCTGGCCCTTCTGGTGCATCGGTATCGACTGTAGTGCGAACCCCATAGGAATGGATGGAGTCGTCGGAATGGTCTGAACTCGTCTGGGAGTCTGGATCTCTGTAGGAGCTAGAGTCCTGTCGTCGCTGGGCTCAGTGTCGGATGTTGGGGCAACACCATAAGTCGTGCGTCACTACGCAAATGCATCTCTCTGAAAGAGATAAAATCCTACTATAATAGGACAAAAGGAAGCAGGATGCAAGGAAATTAACAATAGAGTAGGAGAGGATTCAAAGGCGATAATCAACAAGTGGATGAGATACTAATACTGCTAATCCTAATCGCATGCTCGAATCGGTACAGTAATATAATCGAAACGATAAATGAGACCTGCATGGGCCACCACTAAAACCATGTCACGCCCCACTCCCAAATATATGAGATTAGGGCATAACCTGGCCAGCTTATATGACCTAGAGTGAGCTGACCAATTTAATGGACTCACTTAGGCATACTACGCTGTAAAAGTAACTAACTAAGACAGGCAAGCATCTAAATCTCATCCACAGAAATAACAAAGGAAAGTACTAAAATAAAAGCAAAATAGTCTGAATATCCAAATACAACTGAATGGAAATACAAGTCTGGTGGAAACAATCTCACAGTACATCAAAATGGAAATATCGAAAATGGAAGATAACTAGCTAAGAGCAACAACTAACTAGGTAATAAAGCTCTCAACCAAAGTAGCAGTATACCCTAAATCAAGGGAACTCCTCAGGGAGCACCTTGAAGTCCTCTACAATGCCTCAGCTCCGGAACCGTATATCGTCGAGTACAGATGCTCGTCGGGATCTAGAAAGGAACAGGTCCGCAGGAAACATAGCAAGATATAAATAGGAACATGCCATAAATTAAATACTGATCTAAACATAAGGGGTGTGCTAACAAGTCTAAGTGAATGCATATAAAGACAACATTGGAACGTATGGGTGGGTAGATAAGGGAATAGCATCGGAGCACAAGCCGATGTAAATATACAAGCACTAGTATACCTCCCTACCGTACCTAGCGCATAGCTAGTGGCCGCTGCCGGATGTATCCCCTAGTGAATTTATGGCCCATAATCGGGTATCCATGCCCATAATCGGGCCTCTCCTGAGGATAGAATAATATAAATGTCTATACCATACGCCTACTGGTTGTCTTCCCCGCCCAGAATGTACAAGTCGTATCCATGACTCAAACATCAATCTCAATACAAAGTCAGCTATCTGGAACATCTCTACTCTATATGTGCAGCCACAAGTGCTGCTCGCACTGATGGCCAGCCGAGAGCGTCACCGCATGCCATGATTTGATCTCACTCGATGGCGTATCGTAACATGTGTCATGGTTAAGGGAGTCATAATAACAACTCTACAACTAAGGGTACGTCGCCTAGAGCTAAGTCAAGTAGGTAACCCTAAGTGTCGATGCCATCATCGACAACGCCCGAGGCAATTCTCAGACTCAACTACTAAGCCTACACTAACAAGAAAATAAAAAGTATATGTAAAAACAGTACTACGAGACAAGGTATACTTGCCTTCAACTCCGCAGTACGCAAGTAATGCTCCGGTCCCTCCTTTCTCAGTCACGTCGTCAGAGAGACCTACAAATACACAACCAAGGCTTACGATGCCCTTAACGAGCATTCATGACTACACATCTAACCACACACGATATAGCGTTTACGTTTATACGTACTTGATCACACATTTACATACTAAGTTACATTTATGCAAGGAAATACACATACAAGTTTTCATATTTGTATAAAGACATATATATGCACGTATAGGTGCATATCCACAAGTTTCCTATGAAATGTGTATATATAAGTATAGGAATTTACATACACAAGTTTTTATATTTGAAAACGTATATATATATATATATATATATATATATATATATATATATATATATATATATATATATATTATTCTTAAGAGTATATATATACACAAGTTTTATTTATATATTGGGAATATATATATTAGGCATTACTTTGCAAAGGGGATCATACATATATAAACGTATACATATATATAGTAACCATTATACGGAAAGATATATACGGAACATTATATATATATATATATATATATATATATATATATATATATATATATATATATATATATATATATATATATATATATATATATATATTATCCTTAAGAGTATATATATACACAAGTTTTATTTATATATTGGGAATATATATATTAGGCATTACTTTGCAAAGGGGATCATATATATATAAACGTATACATATATAGTAACCATTATACGGAAAGATATATACGGAACATTATATATATATATATATATATATATATATATATATAAAAATATATATATATATATATATATATATATATATATATAATGTGTATATATATATATATATATATATATATATATATATATATATATATATATATATATATAATGAAAGCAAAAAACGTATATATATACAGAACATTATATATATATATATATATATATATATATATATATATATATATATATATATATATATATATATATATATTTATATATATATATATATGAAACATATATAAATATATACATATATATATTTATATTTATATATGTTTCATATATATATATATTTATATATATATATATATATATATATATATCTATATATATATATATATATATATATATATATATATATATATATAATATGAAACATATATAAATATATATATATATTTTATATATATATATATATATATATATATATATATATATATATATATATATATACATATTTTTTTTTTTTATATATATTATACATATATATATATATATATATATATATATATATATATATATATATATATATTTATTTATATGTTTCATATATATATATATATATATATATATATATATATATATATACGAAAAAATATTTATATAAGACGTATACATATATAAAGGTATGTAAGTAAACATATATAAATAATATATATAAGACTATCATCTAAAAATTTATATAGGGATTTATAAGAATAAACATATGGAATTAGCCTACTGGTACATGAACAAGAATATATATATGGAAAAATCCTACTGCCACATGAGAGCAAGGTGTATGAACATGCATGGATATATAAATGTGTTTGCTCAAGACCCCAACCAAGCTCAATCCAAACCCATGGCAACACAAGCATGTGCATGTACATATGAACACAAAGAGAGGGAGGTTACCTCCGTCGTACTCGTGCTACGACGGCGAAGCGCACGGGGTCCTGACGGTGGCCGACTGGGCACACGTGGTGGCACGAGAAGCACGCAGCAACAGCCGCTACATGAGCAGCTAGTGGCGCTGCTATGGGGGCCTCCAATAACGAGGGGGCCGTCCTCTGGTCCCCGGAGCAAGGGAGGCGGCGGCCGGCCGGCCGTGCGGTGTGCAGCGACGCTGAACGCAGCAGTAGCAGCAGCTGCAACACTCGAGAGGAGAAGGAGAATATGAAGAAGATGAGGGAGGTGGCTGTCGGTTGGCTAGGCCATAGGAGGGCTGTGATGGTGAGGGTGGAGTTGGTGTTGGTGATGCCGATGAGGAAGATGATGATGGAAGCGGTGTTGGTGAGGATGATGATGAAGAAGTTGGTGAAGGGGGAGATGGTGGTGAAGGAGAAAGAGAAAGATGAAGGAGATGATGGTGAGGAGGATGAGTTAGGGTTCGGTCGAGTGAGTAAAGAGAAAGGATAAGTGTTAGAATGAAAAAGAGGGGGGTGAGTGTTATGGGCTGTAGAGTTTCCTAGGAGGAGAGAGAGAGTTGGTGAGTGTGTCATAGTTTTTGGGAAAAAGGAGAGGGTGTGTTGAGTTGTGATTGGTCCTTAAGTGTGTCATAGGAACTTTCCCCTAGATTATTTGTATATGGCCCAAAGGAGGTTAATTTGGTATGAAGCAATTTAAATAGGTTTAATGTGAGGATCTCTTCCTAAATTAGGATTAGAAGTTGGTCATTTGGGATTAGGGTGAAATGGTGTTAGGGTGTTTGGTGTTTTGTATGGAAGAATTGGTGTTATGTGTGTAGGTATTGATAAGAAGGATGGCATGGTGCTTGGGTTGTGTCACGACCCGCTCTCGAATAATCGGACACGAGTCGGATACGCCCAGCCTTTGTCGTTAGACATAACAAAGTAAGCTGTACCAATCTAGGGAAAACTAACCAGATATCAAGACAAGTATGAAAATGCAGCATCTATAAATGTATCCCAGAAAAGAAGTACAAGTCTCAGAATTCTATTACATTCCAGCAAATGAAAGTAAGTCTACTAGTCTCAATACCAGGAAATAATATGGAATACTAAGGTAATCTCTAGGCTTCTGCAGCCTCTAAGTCAAGAGCAGCACCAGCTAGCCCTCCTGCATCAATTGGCTCCTCGCCATAATACGTGTCACACAGAGCCTCCAACTCACCTATCCAAGGAAATGAACATGAACATCATGGTATGAATCAAGAAACAGGAAATATATATAAGTACAGGAAAATGAGACAAGACATTAAACTGAGCAGGAAATACTGAAAGTAAAATAGGGAACATGGTATGAGTCCTGAACATAAAATACAACCTGAACATGAAATACAACCTGAATCATGAAATACAACCTGAACATGAAATACAACCATGAATCCTGAAATACAACCTGAATCCTGACATGTGCAATATTGAAATACTTCTAGATTGTGATCGGCTTGGGTAGATGCAATAAACATGAAATGGTACGGCTTTGGTCCCGCATGCACGGCGCGGGACCCAAGCTATTCACATGAGTAGTAACAAGGTTTGATCACATATCTATAGTATTTCCCCTCCCAGACACAAGTAATACATGAAACATGAAACCAGACAATGCCGTGATACATCGTGTCAATCAAGGAGATACAAGAATGGATATGCAAGACATGAGAAATGAACAAATCCGAAGAGTATACTTGCCTGGCTCTGGGTGATCAAGTAGGGGTAGTAAAGCTGGAAATCCTCCTGATAGAAGGTTACAATTTGATAAGTCAACAATTCAAAATAGTTGTTTCTAATCTAGAAAAGTTATTTAAGCATAATCCTAATTTATTCATTATCCTATCTTTGTATATGACCTATTAACCTCTACATTTGTACAACCAAGCAATATCTATGCATAACCTACACTATGAGCGAACTATCCTCAACCTTATTACCACACAACTTCATATGCCATGAACCTTAAGTGGCCAACATTTAATGATACTCATAGTTCTAAATTATCTACAAAATTCTATTAAAATAGAGCACATTAAGTTAATCTTAAAATAGGAATGAACAAGCCAACCCTTCTTAACTATCCTTCCATCCTAACTATAGCCTGGCATTATTCCTAAATAGGATTGGAATAAAATAAGGTACTGCAATTAGTCACACATAACCATTCCAACCACAGTCACGCACGAACCTTACATCATTCCTAAATAGGATTATAATTTGTTCCTTAACAGTGTATTAAACCATTCAGTCCCTAAGGTGGGACTGATATCTTCAGTCCAAACCAGGACACACATTCCCAGCCTATTCTCAAGTACTGGTACCACTCGATAGTTCCCAATTCAAAATGAAGACACATTCAAGCTTCAAAAACACTAGAGAACATCAAGTACTGATGTAGGTCAGTTCCTAAGGTTAATTCCTGTACCAAAACTATCACAACTCACCTAATGAGATATTGAAACAAACATAAAATTAGTCTAAGCAAACGTTCACCAATCCAACATCACTCTCTTCCAAAATTTCCCATCTGAATTATCACCCAAGTGCCATGTTCTCGTATAGAGTTTACCTATCTATCAGGATTTATAATCCAAACCAATATGAACACAGGTACCAACTGGGTAATCAAAACAGTCTAATTGTGTGCTCAAAATCAGCCAAAATATGAAATCTAATATTATTTCAAATCGGTATCAGTCCAAATGTGAATTCGAGTATCATTTTAATTGTAAACTCAATATCAGTCCAAAATCAATCTTGTAAATGCTGATACTATACCAATCCTAATTCAGCCTAATATAGGACTGAACAAGTTCTCATTCATCAGTCCAAAATCCTAGGCTAAAAACCCCCAGGTTCAGTCCTGAAATCAACCTGTTCACTGGTTCCTTAATTTGATTTTTACTGATACAAGAACTCAGCCAAAAGAATAGCTGAACAAGGATTGATGTGAAATCAATCTCAGCCTGCTTTCCATCAGTACCATTCCTTAGTTCCATAATTTCCCAGGTTCAGCAATTCCAAGTACTGTAATTACTGAACAAAATACTGCATTATGCAGTTCAGGATCACCAATTAAACTAAGCATTGTATATGTAATTCCAGATTCCTTAATAAACTGAACAAAGATTTGGCATATGAGTCTCAGGTTCAATTTGGACTGATATAATCTAAATTTCCTACTCAGGTTGTGTCAAGCCAGTGCAGGACAGGACTGAGATACTCAGTCCCAGCTACAAAGTTCTCAGGCTCATTTAACAAACAAAGTATTTTGAAAGTTCACAGGTTTAAACAGTAGTATCTTACATGATGACTGAGATAAGTAATTGACATGGAAAATGATTTGTTTAAAACTCAATAATCTCCTAAATAGAACTTCACTGAATCTTATAAAGTTCTGAATAATCAAATCTGACCAGGATACTAGTCCAACACAGAAAACAAAAGAAAACTCAACATGAATCAATTGATCATCCTAAACTGGAGAGACTAACTAATATCCTTGAACTAAAGAAATTCTGTAATAGTGTTATTCCAAATGACACTCTTAAACAATCATAAATTAGAATTGGTGACACAATCTCAATACATTGTTTAACTCAGATTTCAATTTAAACCAAAAATTGTTCTGAATCATCAATCATGTACTAGAACTTCACATACGAAAATAGATTTTTACCTGTACTTCAAGTTAACCGTTCAAATTTATATGAGCAGTCCACTTTCAATATCTCCAAATGCTATTCTCCAGGTGGAAATCTAACCAAGAGATTTAGAAATGGAAAACATTAGGTTAGTGATCCAAGGACTTGGAAATAGAACCGATCCATGATTTGAGGAAGATGAATTTACTTACCAATCAACTAAATCAGGAAAATAAGATTTGATTCCTAGAGTCGTTCTTCTAACTGAAATCCTTCCTGATGATCTACACTCTCAACATATAATATGGAGATCAGACTAACAGAATGGATTTCAAAGGGTCAGGACTTCTCGATCAAGAACAACCCTTACCTTTACTAAAAGCTCGAAGTGACCAATTATCAAGCAGCTTGGAAGCTCAAGAAATTGAAAGGGATTCACTGCTCTTGATCTACAATTCAAACAATTTAAATCACAACGAGGAGAGAGGACAAGATCAATCGAAATTGAAGATGCAACACTCACCAGATCTTGGATTGATGTGGTGATGATTCACCAAGGAGGGTCGATCCGCTCGTGCAGCTGTTGGAAGGAATTTTGTTGATGTTGTGGTCGAACTTCTAGGCTGCATTGTTCTTTATCAGGTTATTACGGCCCGCCATGGCTAATCTCGAATCAGGGATGGTGAAGAAGAAGAGCAGGGTTGCAGGGACAATAATGTGATGGTGAAAGGAAAAGATAAAAGAGTTGATGTGTTAAATAGGCTGGAGTAGCGTGAGGAATAGGCTATCAATTGGCGGGAAACGGCTGTCCTATCCCTAACAATCGGTTAGAGAAGGAGGAGGAAACAGTTAGAAACATTTTGAATTTGTTATGAAACCCCTCTCTCTAACAATGAATATGTAACCAAGTTGGAAAGAATAAAGGTGGGCTGGCTGGTAACATGAATTAGTTTGGCTGATAGGGTTTACTGGATAAAATAGATTTAAGCCCAAGACTAAAAAATGATAAGTATATACTTAGCTTCACAAATACTTTAAAGTATAAAACAATTTCCAAATTTTAAATAAATATTATTATATTAAACTAAAACTTCAATTATCAAGAAGGTGGGGTTGCAGGTTGAGTCTAATTGAGTCCGGTCGGGTCACAATTGGTTTTGGTGAATTAAATGGCTTAAATTTGTCATTTATAATCATGGATAAATAAGTAGCATGCGGGGACTCAATTGAATGGGACACAAGTAGCATGTGTGTAGTAGGCTCAAAGTGGGTCGTGTACATATCTTGGATGACAAGTTTGGGTCGAAGTGGTGTCCCCAATTCGAGTCAAAAAATAAATATGAATCCGTAAGGTGAATCAAGATTGGGTCTTGTGTCACGATAAAAAAGAAACACAAGATGGTGTGTCTGAGTGGGACACGAAGGTCATGGGTGTAGAGTGTCTCTTGTAGATCATGACTGAAGATCCATTGTGATAAGTTATGATAACATCTCATGACTGAAGATCCAATGAAAATACTAATCCGTGTACCAACGTGCCAAGAATCATAAGTAACATTTCTAAATACTTGAATTATTATGGTAATCAATAATGAAAACTATCAGAGAATGTACTCGCTAGTTGTCCAAAGCAATGAATATGAATCGAGGCTCAAGGTGGAGTCACAAGACCGATAGATGAGATATACAGGTGTTAAATGAGGTTTAACAGTGTTAGGCATGGTTTTCTAGTGTGTGATATGCAATATAGGTCAAAACTAGGTCAAGTTTAACTCGCAGTTGACTTTTGGTCAACTGGTCAACACTTGTCAACCCATGTCAAGCCCTAGTCAATCTAGGTTAGGTTATCCTAATTCAAGTCATAAACTACCTATATCCACCATATACAATCCTATAGCCTAAACATTACCTAGCATATTTACATATATAAGATATACCAACTTATCTAGATAATTACTCAAAAATAGCTAGATAGACGCAAAACTACCCATACCTATTGGGGTCATCCACTCTAAGTTATACCTAGATGTAAATATAGTCATTACCTTGGTTTAGGTAAATTATTACCTCACTAGATAGGTAGTATCCTTACCTTAGATTAGGCAACTCCTTACCTTGGTAGATAGGTAATAACTAACACCTAAATATATATATAGCCACTTCTTATTAGTAGGTAACCCCTAAAACCTACACTAGCCCAACCACACACATACACACAAGCCATAAGCATTGGCCAATTGGCCATGTGTTCATGGCTTGCGCTGCCCAACAAGGACAGGATTTCCCCTACTACTGTATTGGCAAGGCAATAAGCCTACACCCTATGATATTTACTATATAGTTACACATGAACCTGCCACCTAAATCCCCCTTCAAATCTGCTATATACAACTCTATTAGCTATATCTATCCACAATATAATACTCAAGCTAACTCCTATTTCTTACCCTTCTTCTATTTACATGACACATCACCTTCACAAACCAAGGCTTGCTCTCCACCCCCCCCCCCCCTCTTTCTTCCTTGTTATCTGCTACCCCATCCTACAACTGATACCAATGAGACATTAACACACTCGAATTCTAACTCACTTGGACACTCTAAACCAAAACAAAAGGACCCTCTTCCTACTGTTATACTTGTACATGCAGAGCAATGACTTGTTACTGGTGCTGCTCTTGCATTTCTGTTGTTGCTGCAATGCTTGCATGCCCTGCTGCCTCATGCCTTTCCAAGCAATATGAGACAGACAATGCAAGTGCACTGCTGTACTCATCTAACACTTTACTTCTTCACACATGGGTTCACTCACATACATCTCACTCACTCACTCTCAAACTCTAACACCATCAATTACTAACCCAACTAATCTTAGGATACTAACTTATGTTTACATGTACTAATTCCATAACCTCCAAGACACTGAAA